>QANU01024517.1:807134-830440 GCA_003254905.1 Nissolia schottii
TTTTTTTTTTTTAAAAAAAAACAGGTCGGGTCATGGGTCTGGATTGAGTTTTGGGTCAGCCCAGTCAACCCTCACCAGGGACTAAAACCTAATTTTACAATTTTGTAGCGACTAAAACTTTTATGTAGGGACTAAAACCAAACTTTCAAATTTTACAGGGATCAAAAACATAATTAATCCAAAAATATAATACAAAGATCATGTAATTTTTTAAATCGTCATGTAATATCTTAATAACCTGTAATCTTAACTATTTATAAAAAATTCAATCAACAAAATTCCCTATTTTACGTTTATATATAACAACTCCTTTTATATATATACACCCACGCGCGCACTGCATGGTTGGAAAAACTTCGGTAGGTGCATAATGTTAATGAGGTTATATAACTCAAGGAGAGAAAAAAAAACAGAAAAGGGAATCTGCAGGGTGGGGTGGTGGTCTGATTTGGGGGCATCCCCATATGTATGTCAGAGAGGGTCAGAGTTGTTTGACATCGCTGGATCATTCCTCCTCTGTTAGCACGTGGGTAATGATCAATTGGATCAGATCCTAGTTCATGAGAAAAATTATTGCATAGAACACCACTTGGATTATACATAGAGTACTTATTATAAAGTGACATTTCAAGAAAAAATGTGACTCTTACAACTTAGGTAGAGTATAATTCACCTTAGTACTCTATATTAGTACTCTATAGCAGCTATTGGATTGGATGGATTTGGCATCTCCAAGTCATATGAGTTTTTATTGTTTGGATCAGTCCACACACTCTAAGCCACTAACAGTTTCATACATCATTCTAAAGGGGGGGATCAATGACACATCATATGTATAGCCTTGAATGAGTAGTTAACTGTTTGTTGTCAGGTTTATATGGCCATAGGTTGAGTAACGAAAGTACAAGAACCACAAGAACTGCAGCTTTCCATTGCTGGAACTTTATACATCACCCACTGCCCAAGAAGTTTAGAGTGAAAATATTATTTCTTTTCTTCTTTTATTGGCTATTTAGTGTATTGTATCACACAAGAAATAATAGTTATTTTGGAGACGTGTCTTTTGGTAAGAGACTGTCTGGTCATGCTTCAAGGTTTGACTGTTCCGAATCTTATTTGACTTTTGTCAACAGGAATTTATGTTATGCAATTATTTAAAAAAAAGGGTAGTTATATAGAAAAAAACTTAACAACGCTGGAAACACAAAGCTGGTTTGCATATATATAACTAAAAAGATTAGGATGTGTAATCCTATCATCCCCACTTTCTGGGATGTATTTACGGAACAAAAACAAAAACTGAGATTAGTTCAGAACCCTATGAACTTATTGGAGGTGAGCATTTTTCAATGGCATTGCTGCATGAGCAAGTTGATCTTCAATTCATTGCCAATGCTATCAAACATGGGGAATGTTAGGAATCATAAGAGGCAGAAATGACAAGTGTTTTCCGCTTTTTTTAATGTGTATTTTTAAATTTTTAATTTTTAAGTATCTCTTGTCGACAAAAATTAAATTTTTTTTATGTTTCGAGATTATTAAGGTGGACATGCATCTTTTAATAAAACTTTCTCTATTCACACACGAATCGAATCTCCGATCAAATGCTTAAGAAAATTTACTATGTCTACTAATTGTGCTAACCTTTGTTGCTTACTAGAGTTTTAATTTGGTTATGGGCTTATTGCATTTGTTTGGCATACTACTGTTTTAATTTCATAGCGCTATACAAAGAAAATAAGGTGGACAACTCTTTGAGGTACGAGAGTTATCTTGTTAAAATAAATTTCGCTAGTAAGTGTTTTAAGGATATTTGTTAAAAAATCACAAATGGTAAATTTGTATAGAAAATTATAAAATTTGTGTGTTTTCAAAAACATTGAATGTTCCTTAACTAATCTCCTTGGGACATTGGATAGGGAAAAAAAAGCATTGATTTTTATGAACAAATATCCCTGACCGTAGCCTTGGTCTTGTAATGGGTCTTTTGGACTCTTCCCTAACATATGTGCTAGAGAGAAGAGTTGAAAAGTAGTAATTTATCTTTTTGGTCATTTTCTAAAATTAAAATAGGTTTATTGTGGGCCCGTATTCGCTAAGCCCAAGTCACTGCAGATTAGAGGCATAGACTTGACTTCAGGCCCAAGTGGAAGCAGTAAAAGTCAAAATCCAAGGCCCAAAGAGTTGCAAAGCAGGAATCTCTTCATCCCGTAACGCACACGCACTCTTTTTTCAGTTATTCTCATTAATCACACACTCAAACGCACTCTTTTTGCTCTTTCTTCTCCTAACACAACACATCTAACTTCGCAGTGGCAGCTACAAAAATCTGTTAACCCTAGATTCCCGTGACAGCCTCCATTTCGATTCCGCCGCCGTAAGATGCCGACGAAGGACGACAGCGCCGAGAAGGAGAAATGCCTCGAGCTCTTCCTGAAGCTCGGCTTGGACGAGCGCACTGCCCGCAACACCGTCGCCAACAACAAAGTCACCGCCAACCTCACTTCCGTCATCAACGAGGTATAAATCTAATCCGCCATAATTTCACTAATCACTCTTTCTTTTCTTATTTGGAACTATATAATAATTTCTCTGTGTTTTGTTCTCGCAGTGTTCAAATTTCCCGTTATTCATTATGTTAATTATATATATTTGTTTTTGTGTGGCTTTTCGATGGTTTTTAGGCCGGTGTTACTGATGGGTGTAGCCGAACTGTTGGAAATCTTCTTTACACGGTAAAATAAGTACTGCATGCAGTCAATTTGAGCCACACTCCTTCGATGAGTTTCTGGGATTTTCCTTTTTTAATTCAAATTTGTCTTGCATTCTGCATTCAGCAGACACTAGTTCTATCCATTTTTTGTTCTTTTATTTCCTATTGTGTTTTTATTTGTTAATTGTTGAGTCATGGTTTTTGCTTTGTGCGGCAGGTTGCAACCAAGTACCCTGGGAATGCCTTGCTGCATCGCCCAACATTGCTGCAATACATTGTTTCGTCGAAGGTTTGTGAACAATTGTTTGTTGTTCCTGTCTTATGTTCTAGGATTGGCATATACCGAGCCTTATGTTTATATACAATTCCCACGTTACCTTTTGAGCTGTTTTGTTGTCTAAATTTGTCATCAAATTCATCGCCAATTGTAAACACTGGAACTATTCGATCTTATTGCAGGTGAAAACACCAGCGCAGTTAGATGCAGCCCTATCTTTTCTTGCTACCACGGGTTTGGAGAATCTTGATCTGAACAAATTTGAAGAAGCTTGTGGTGTTGGTATGTAGAAAAAATCTTAGTATTGTGTGAATTTGACCTTAGTGTTCAATCCTTAGTGTGTTGGGGGTTTATTCTGTGTGGAAGTTCATGTGCATTGAAATTCACTAAGAGAACTGCTGCAACCTGTATCTGCTTATAGTAGTTTTTTTTTTTTGCCCCCTCCCAATCAGATTGGATTTCAATTTTCTGTTATGGAGCTTTCCAGTGTTGTTCACAAATATGTCTCATATTCGAGCAGGCGTCGAGGTTTCAACAGAAGATATCAAACATGCTGTTAATGAAGTCTTTGAAGAGAACAAGGCTACAATTTTGGAGCTACGATACCGAACAAATGGTAGATGTTCTGTTCAAATGGATTCAATAATTTAATTCTCACAGATTTCATATCCTTCCAACTAAGAATTTAGATGATATAATGTGATTTGGCTTTCAATTTTACAACTACGTAGATTTCCATGCCTGCAAAATTTAAACTGAAATACACATTTTAAATTATTATGATTCATTTGTCTGTTTGTTGATGTAATTCTTTGTAAATTCTCTTTTCCCCCACAATTTTTATTTTAAACTACTAATCTGTTTGGTGCTTATGAACTTTGCTAGTTGGTGAGTTACTTGGGCATGTGCGGAAGAGGCTCCCATGGGCTGATGCAAAAGTTGTCAAGGTGATGATGACTGTGAAATAAATCTACTATGGTAGATAGTTGGTTTATTTACTTCAGGTTTTGTTAATGCTGTTTGGTTTCTCTACCTTTTCATGTGACAGCAACTTGTTGATGCAAAACTGTATGAGCTAATTGGAGATAGGACAGCAGCAGATGATGAAAAGCCTTCTAAAAAGAAGAAAGAGAAACCTGCTAAAGTGGAGGTGAGTTCTTTTACAGTTATTTTCCCTTTTTGTCAATACTTTTTATGACCTTGCTTGCAAGTATTTTTTTTTTTTTTTTTCATTTTCACTCGTATGTTCATATAGGATAAGGTAGCACCTACTGCTACTCCAGAAAAGCCCCCTGAAGAAGAGCTGAATCCATTCTTGATATTCCCTAATCCAGAGGAAAATTTAAAGGTATTTAATTTCCTTATTTTAATTATTAACTGCATCCTTGTGTTATCATGTTAGCATTGTAAAGCAAATGCTTCACTCAGTTGGTGTGCTCATGTTATATGTGCCATTTCCAATCTTCTGTGACATGTCATGAGGATTACGTTGATTTCAGGTGCATACTGAAGTTCCTTTTAGTGATGGTAGTATTCTGAGATGCTGCAATACCAGGGAACTTCTTGACAAACACTTGAAAGCAACAAGTGGGAAAGTTTTGACTCGCTTTCCACCTGAACCAAATGGATATTTGCATATTGGTCATGCCAAGGTATATAATATTTTTCACATTAAGATCATTAAATTGATTGAATGTTTCCTTTTTCCAGTGATTTATTATTTTTTCATCTTAACTTAATTGTCAGGCAATGTTTATTGATTTTGGGTTGGCGAAAGATAGAGATGGTGGTTGCTATCTGAGGTGTGTACTATTCATTATTTCCCTTAATATTTTTTTATTGTCATCAGTGTATCTGCTGCTGAAAGATAGAGGTTGCCTCTAGGGACATGAAATATTCAGTGATTGTCTATGGGTGTGTTTAGCATCCTGGACATACAAGATTATAATTTTTTGCTTTAAAATGCTTGATGATTAGGTGCTATATAGCTTGTAAAATTTCTGCTGAATTTTCAATCTCCTTGGATCTCTTCATTATGCATATATGTAGTGCAATGCAATCTCCCTTTATATCTAGGATTTTTCTGGTCATATAAAAGACCACTGCATGAGTAGCCCATGTTAATCTTCTGTTCACTTTGAACCTTGATTTAATACAATGTTTTTAATACTTGCTGAGGTGGATTGATTAGTAGCATTATTTAGTAAGCTTTGTAAATGGTCAACTGATAGCTGATGGCAGTTTGGGGAAAACCTTGGGCAGACTTACACTTGTTTTAGTGGTTACTCATCTCATTGTAGGAACTAGGTTGGAAGGAAGGAATCAAGGTTACAAACAGTCTCTTTAATTATTCATTGAGAATAGTAAGACTTGCATTCACTTCTTTACTAATGGCATGTGCAGAGCTGCAGACAATTGACTTGTTGATCCTGTTAACATCTCTGTCACCAAACTTACATCTCTTCTATTCTTGTGTCACAGTGGAATTAACAGTACTTGGATTAATGTTTATTATGATTGACCTGATTTGAGATTTTTTATATTATTAAATGTTTTAACCATCAAGTGTCTTGTTAGAGATTAGTTAGAAACTATCCTAGTTACAATTTTATTCTGTGAAATGGAAGTAAACCTTAGAGCGGCCTATTTTCATCAATTTTGTTATATTAAAAGCTTAAAGATGATTAAATTCACCTATGCATACCATTTTATGATGAAATCCAAGATACGTTTGTACAAGTCAATGAGTGTATTTTGAAAATCTTCCTTCAACCTAAAATTCTCCATGTTTGACTTGTACTAAATTATATAAATTGCCTTAGGAGACTCAGTTAGATCTATATGAAGTATGATTGAACATTCAATATGATATTTATTGTTCCCAAGTTTGATGACTTGTGGCACTTCCAGGTATGATGATACAAATCCTGAAGCAGAAAAGAAAGAGTATATTGATCACATTGAGGAAATTGTGCGGTGGATGGGTTGGGAACCATTGAAGGTATGTTGGTTTGTTTTGGTTTGTAGCACCACTTGCCTTGATTGGGCCTAGGTTTTTTTTTTTTGAAGTTATTTTTTCAAAAAACTCTGCACATTTTGCAGATTACATACACGAGTGATTACTTTCAAGAATTATACGAGTTAGCTGTGGAGCTCATAAAAAGGGGTCATGCATATGTTGATCATCAGGTTGGTATCCAAAATCTGCATAAACTGTTACCACAACTATTTAAGATTTTCATTTGGCTCTTAAATGTTTTGTTCGTTCTTCCCTTTGAGTGGCTCTAATAAATGTATAGGCTACTACTTGACTCATTCAGAACACTAATACTAGCATGTTTGTAGTTTACTATGGGCTATGAGAATACTGATTGCATGAACTTATATCGTCTAGGATAAAATAATTAATAATGTGAAATGACTTGTGGAGGAATGAGATAATTGCATTAGGTTTTTTAGATGTTATTCAATCTGTACTTATTGCAACAAGCTGAAACAGTAATTCATTGATTGATTTCGTTGCAGACACCTGATGAGATAAAGGAGTATAGGGAGAAGAAATTAAACAGTCCTTGGAGGGACAGACCAATTTCTGAATCATTGAAGCTCTTTGAGGATATGAGACGTGGGCTTATAGAGGAAGGAAAAGCAACCCTTAGGATGAAGCAAGACATGCAGAGTGATAACTACAATATGTATGACCTTATTGCATACCGTATTAAGGTAAAGACACAACTAGATGTGTTGGATTACTCGAATTTAAAATGAAACTGATATCTTTTGTTATGACCAAAAATTCTTTCTGCCTTCAGTTTACTCCACACCCTCATGCTGGAGATAAATGGTGTATTTATCCAAGCTACGATTATTCTCACTGCATCGTGGATTCTCTTGAGAATGTCACTCATTCAGTAAGTTTTCTTCCGCTAAAGTTCCTACAGGAGTTAATACAATTTTCTATGCTCGCCACTTTTTTTTTTTCCACTTTCAATTAGATAGTGTTGATTGTAGATGCCTGAGCATTTCAAATTTTAACTATATAATAACAGTGGTGGTCTTTGTGAAGATGCCTTCTTTAGTAAAGAAGATGGTGATATTTATATATGTCAAGATGATGCCTAGACAGCTAGACTCCTTAAATTATGTTTCAATTCAGCATTGATATTTAGTAGTTTCATGTCCATATTCTATGATTTTGAATTTTTCAATTATATTAATCTTATCAACTACATTTTATAAAAAATAGCTTCATACCATATATGTTTAATAAAATGTGTACTACATGATGTGCCATTTGAAATAGCAATTTGTTGCAATAATTTTTTTGGTCAAGGGTTTCAATTTTTTGCTAAAATATGAATATTTTTTTGCAGCTATGTACTCTTGAATTTGAGACACGTCGTGCATCATACTATTGGTTGTTACATGCTTTAGGCATTTACCAACCTTATGTGTGGGAATATTCAAGGTTGAATGTCTCAAACACAGTAATGTCAAAGCGTAAGGTGAGGCGACAATTTTGGAGGTTGAAAAATTGTGTAGACTTCAACTACCATAATGCTTGTAACTTTCCATTTCCTAATTAGTGATTATTCTTTGTTGAAGCTAAATCGTCTAGTGACAGAGAAGTGGGTTGATGGGTGGGATGACCCTCGCCTAATGACACTATCTGGTTTGCGGCGTAGGGGCATGTCTCCAACTGCGATCAATGCTTTTGTCCGAGGAATCGGAATCACCAGAAGGTGTGATATGTCTACATGATAGTTATTGTGAGAGTTCTGCAATTGGTTGTATAAGAACACCACTTCTAAGTTATTAACACAGACACGAAGGACATGAATCATTGAGAAATTTGGTCTGTATTTTGCTTGAAATCTCATTTATGCTTTTCCCTTTCCAATTCACCAAGATGTTGAAAGTCTTTTTAGTCATTGTTATCTTGTAATGCTTTATGACTAGATCAGATTGATTGATAATTAAGTCTCTTTCAACCATCCCTTGATTTTTCATTGGAAAATTTATCACAATTTTCTTTTTCGTTATAAACAGATAACCCTAGCTTTGCTAATCAATATTAATTCCATAGTTTCATATTTAATCGTCTTTGAAATGTTGTCACAGTTTTGTGTTATGTTTTTGGTGCACAGTTTCATTAAAATTATTTTCTTCCTTCTTCTGCAGTGATGGCACTTTGATATCTGTGGAACGCCTTGAATATCATGTGAGGGAGGAATTGAACAAAACTGCTCCTCGCACAATGGTTGTCCTAAATCCGCTCAAGGTATACTATTTGCATTCTTTCAGAGCGATGCTGTTTGACTTTACCTAGTTTAAGTGTTAACACTGATTGATTCTGTCCTTTAAGGTTGTTATCACTAATCTTGAAGCCAACTCATCAATAGAGGTTGATGCAAAGAAATGGCCTGATGCTCAAGCTGATGATGCATCTGCTTTGTATAAGGTAAGACTAGACTAGTGAAAACTAATATGTTTAGGCCGTACTGAGGTTTCAGGAAATCAAACCACCCTTGTCCTACTGCACTAAATTTACTCAACTTTTGTGCACTTATGATTCACGGTGTAATGGATATTATATTATCTTTATCATGGTTATCATGATATTACTGCTTATGATGTTGATGTTGTTATGTTTCAATGTTTGATTTTTTTTTTTTCATGCATTTGTTCTTAGATTCCATTTTCCAACGTTGTTTATATTGAGCATTCGGATTTTCGAATGAAAGATTCGAAAGATTATTATGGCCTTGCCCCTGGTAAATCTGTGATACTCAGGTTAGTAGGTGGTATAAATTAACATTCTGCATATAGTTTGTTGGTCAATATTCAAGACTTTTGTTAATTGTGCAGGTATGCATTTCCTATAAAGTGCACTGAAGTTATTCTAGCTGATGATAATGAGACTATTCTTGAAATTCGGGCTGAGTATGATCCTTCAAAGAAGACTAAGCCTAAGGTTTACTGACTTGTCAAATCTGTTGACCAAGGTATTGTATTATTCGTAAGATTAGATTTGTGATATATTGAAAAATTTTGTTTATAGGGCGTTCTCCATTGGGTTGCTCAGCCTTCTCCTGGTGTTGATCCATTGAAGGTGGAAGTTAGGTTGTTTGAAAGGCTATTCCAATCAGAGGTTTGCTATCTTTTATCTGGCTATTGCTTGGTGCATTACATGATTACTCTTTCACGTGTGCCCTTTTTTAATTATATTTCCCTTTGTTTAAATCACTGCAATAGAACCCTGCCGAACTTGACAATTGGCTTGGTGATCTAAACCCTAATTCTAAAGCTGTCATTCCCAACGCATATGCCGCATTGTTACTCCAGGATGCAAAAGTTGGGGACAGGTTCCAATTCGAAAGATTAGGTACGTTACTCTGACAAATTATGTTCCTTAATTTGATCTTTATATGTCCTTGACTGCATATTACTTCCGAATGCATGTATGGTAGATGCAAAAAAAATTTACATGTTTTTTGCTCAATATATGATCCCTATATCTGCAATTCCAGGGTATTTTGTGGTCGACAAGGACTCTACTACTGGAAAACTTGTTTTTAATCGGACTGTCACCCTAAAAGACAGTTACGGTAAGGCTGGAAAGTAGGATTCAAGTATGGAGATTAGAACAAAAATCAAGGTGGTGGCAGGTTGGCATGGTCAAATAATCCATTATTATACACACAATCACTTTTTTGGGAAAACCTGGGGTTTTTACGCACACACACACTAGGTATTTACTAGCCGTGTAGTCATGTACATTGTTTAAAAGGAATATATTTTCAATTAACTGGTGTGATTATGTGGTTTGAAGACTGTATTTATATGTTTATTCTGAGTCATGTACAATGTATTTATTTTATTCTCAGTTATTTGCAAGAAAATTGCCTTTAGGGTGTATGAAAGTATTATAGTATTTTACACTTTTCAACTGAATCTAAAAGAATGTTTGGTTTAGTTTTTACACCTCCAAAATCATGGTTTTGATAAAGAAAATTCTTGGAAACGGCTTTCCTAGAGTCGTACCAAACGTGTTGCAACTGGTAAGCAGTAAGCACTTTCACCGTGTTTATGTAACTGGATAAGATAAATGTTATTCTCAGAATCGACCAAAAAAAATGTTAGTGTGAGATTGACATTGTTGATTGTACCAAAATACCTGAATATGTTAAATGCAGCTTATTTTATCTGATTGTTGGTACACTCAAGGTTGTCAAACTCGAGAGTTTAAGTAAATTCATGAAGGCTCAGTAAAATCGAATTGTAAACTTAACTCGTAAACTTGTAAGAGTTTACATATGTTAAAAAAATGTTTTAAGTATTATAATTAAGAACTAAACATTAAATTTTGTATTCATAATTGACATTGAATAATGTTAACTTTAAAATAAAATAAATGAAAAAAATATTATAAAAGATACCTTAATGCATGATATTTAGTTATGTTATATTTTATTTTGTACATGTATTACTTTATAATTTGATAAAACACAACTCAATTATGATAAATATATAAAATTGATTTAATAAACTCAATAGATATTGTTTAATACACATAAAGTCAACTAAGTATATAAAAAAATTATCAAATTTATACATCTTGAGGTAAACTCGTAAATTCGTAAGTGAATTTTAACTCGTAAACTCGCTAGTAAAATGAAAAGTTTACTTAATTTCGTACGAGTTTACTAAAAAAAGTTCAGTAATAACTCATTTTGTGTAGTGAAACTTGTAAGAGTTTACGAGTTAACTCGAGAATTTAATAACCATGGATACACCACTCGTGTATAAGCGTCCTATATTTTGATGCTTACGTAGCTCATCCCATTTATGAAAATTTACTTTTCTTTGAATATTGTCATTTGGCAACTGAGGGGTTGATCGAGCAGAGCAAGATAAGGTCGATTTGATAGGTAGCAGGTTTGAGTCACGCATGTCTCTTTGGGGTGATTGAGGTAAATTTTTCCTATAAGTGCTGTTTGAACTCAGGATTGAGCCGCCATTTTCTCTCCTTAAATTTTGCTAACCAAAAAGAGAAAAAGTTATTATTTGGCTAACTATTTGTAGTGCTAGTTTTCACGTTATCATAGATCCATTTCTCTTGCTGTCATTGTTGTCTAATGGAGCATTGGGCTTTTACCTTCGTAATTTTGTAGTTTTGGGCTTTCAGCTGTAGTGATCTTTGTCTGTTATCGTCTTTAAATATTATACTATCTAGGATTCCAAGTTAAAGTAGACAAACCATTTTCGTAATCGGTCAACTTTCATGTAATATCATAGAATTTTAAGCCTTTAAGGTGAATTTTCAGAGATAAATACTAAGATTTAAGACCTGTCAGTGGTGACTGTGAGCGTGTTTTATGTAGTTAGGTGCACTATCACATTCAAATTTTGCTTGTTCATTTCTTCCGGGGAGAGTGGGGGACCAAGCCAACTGGATTTAGAATTAAGGAAGTAGTGCAAGTGGAAGTGGATTTCATTAAATAGCCATATTTGAAATACCATGAAAAGATACAAAATAGTACAATGTTGAGCGAGACAGAAAGGTCTCTTTTTCACCAATTGAAACCACCAATGTTCCTACCCTGCCTACGATATCAATCCCCTGCCTCAGTTATATAGAATAATAATAATAATAATAATAACGTGTTTGTATCACAAATTAAAACCGATCGAAAGGAATGATCATTTCATTTTATTCTGTTATCTCTATTTTCATTCCCACGAAATCAATCAGCAAGCCGAAAGTTATTCTGTTTTTCTATCACAAATGGCATCTTGAATCGTATACCATCACCTAGAGAACTTATATGCTCGATTAGTTTCTATTCATAACTTCATAAGAATTATTACAGTTGACGTGCGTCAGTAGTTGCTTCCAACTACCACGATTCCACATCATAAAACGTCACTAACTGAAAAACCTTATCCAATCAGATTGTTTTAAATCCGCTTAATGCATATTCTCAAAATAAGCTAACAAGCTTGGTGATAGCATACCAGTATACCAAAAGGGGAGGCAAGAATGTTGGTATTGCAATTTCCGTTCACAAACAAAAAGTTATTCTTGTAGCGAAGTGAAGGATGATTTAGCAGTGCCTTTCCCTTCAATGGGACCTATCCCCATTCCCAATATACTGAAAAATGTTCACTGGTTGACAATTCTCGATCTTTTCCTTTTGTGAAGTTCAATTATTAACAAGTTTTTGGATGTGCGGTTGGTGGCTTTTGTCTAGCGTGGCACTACCACCACTCGAAAGGGTAAGATATCAATTGTTAAATTGAATATGAGCAATCTATTTTTTTATTTTTTTTATTTTTTTTTATTTTTATTTTTATTTTTTTACTTTTGAGAAGGTTTGAAAATTTTTATCTTTTTATAATATTTTGGTGTAATTTTTTTTTTTCATTCACACGCTAATTGTAATAGAGCATTTATTAGTAGGTGATTTCTCACATGTCGATTCCATGAGGTAAATAACATCCCCTTTTAATTCCTTTATTTTTAATAATTTTAAAAGTTAAATTCTTTGAATTTCATCATTATTTAATGATCTAATATGATATTGATGTGTCATATTCTCTAGTGTAATATATTAATATTTTTCAATACAATAATGTAGAGAGACGCATGATAAATTCAAATGGTCCACAAATTTTTAAACATCTTATAAGTTGACTCTTTTAATGTATGAAAATCATATTGAACATGAAATGAAGATAACATTTGTTGAAAATAGAAAAATTTATTAGAATAGAGTATTTACCTCACGGGACATGTGAGAAATCACCTAGTAGTATAGTGGATGTAAAGAGAGTATTAATTGTATTATAAATAGAAATTTATTTTTTATAGGGATAATTTGATCAATTTATACTATTTTATGCATTTACCAATATATATTTTTTTACCTTGGTATGTATAATTGATTTTGGACAATTAAAACAGAATGAAATGAATACAAGATTATTTATTATTGTTTTTTATATCAAAATCATCAATATCTAAAGCCAAGCAATACTTAACTTGCCTTAAGTCAGGTCGGTCCATTATAAGAATAAAAATCTCTCTGTACTAATTTTTTCCATTTGCAATACTCTAATTTGAGACCTTACTTAAGAAAAATAAATATCGAATCACTTGGTCCAAACATTTATTATTTATTGAGATTAATTTTAATATATTATCAGTATAAAAATTTATACTATTATCAAATAATGTAATTAAATAAGCCATTATGAATGGTTTAATGATGAGAAATTTGAGTAATATACTTGAAATTAAGAGTTCAAATCTCTGTTATTAATATAACAAAAATGTTACATGTACACCCAATTTTATACACCTATACATACACCATTAATAATGCACAAACTTTATTCTCATGACTGCACAAACATTACAAACTTATAGATGATATTCTCAATTGTACTTAATTAAGTGCACAAACATTACAGAAGTTAAAACACAAACTTTATGTATATAAGTATAGGGTGCATGTATTGTGTATATTTTTTGGTGTACGTGTAGCAAGACTCCTAATATAAAATTAAAAATGATGTCATTAAAGGTGATACTTTTGTTGTGAGCTACCAAGTCAAACACTTTTAATATGGTAAATTATTGGTAATGTATGATTATGGATGTTTTTGTATAATATTTTTATTTTATAAGGAGAGTGCATCAAATTTATAAGTTTCATTTACTCTACTGATTCAATCATTTGCGCAAAATGACAAAATTATTCATTTATTCAATCAAATCAATTACATTTCATATCACTTCACTTGGAATATCAAACCCATGCATTTAGAAAGTTGATTAGAAAACCCATGTACTTATGAGCTGCAATGACCCATCAAAGTAAACAAAGATATATCACTCTTCCTAATAAGCAAAGGGAAAGTAAAGGAGTTTGGTCTATTCACGCTTACATTTGATAGCGAGAGATTGATTTGATTGAAAGTAAGGGAATGAGTATTATTTTATCTACATCCATATATATTCTACTGATCTAATCTCTTTTTCTCTCAAAGGTTCCAAATCAAAATTCTTATGAATAATTATAGCACAAATAGAGCACATGCTGAGGTGCGACCTTTTTTTTTCTTCACTTCTAAAGATTTCATTATCTGAACCAACAGCTGGCTACGGCTGCTTATCCAGCTGACACGTCATCACATCATATCTAGATCCATAGACTACCATTTTGCTTTTTCTCATGAGAAAAAGAAGAAAAAATGTGATGCTGTAGACTTATTAACTGGCTGCAATATTAGCACGTTTTGGAATGAATCATGCACAAGGAAGCGTGAAGTTTGGTGGCTTTCTAGCATGAGTAAAATATGAGTCATTCAATTTTTCAATTGTCATCAATTGTAACATTTGACTCATGCCCTTTAATTTTTCCTTATGAAGACTTTTGAAAATAAAAAGCACGATAACTTAATGCAATAAACTTATAATAGCTGTGATTCAATGATTTGGGAGATGTTTCTTTTCTTGGTTCATAGAACAGAAAAAAGAACAACGGTAGTAGACAACAACTTTAAAATGAGGTCATTTTCTGTGGTTCAACATGGAAACCGCAGAAGTCGCGCCCTTTGGCTTGGGGCTCCATATTTAATCTAGTGCAAATGCTAATAAACCAAAGTATATGGTTTCATCTATGTATGTTGCTTTCAAGTCATATCATATCAATTCTTTTATTCAGTCACTGTCATGCCATATCATGCGCATGAGGCCTTTAATTTTGATGTTTGAACTCAATTTTTTACAAAGAAAAATTATTGAATAGACACAATTATAACATTTTATGTTAAGTAAATTAAAAGAGCATAAATATCACAAACTTTATTCAAGATATTTTTATATATTCACAAGTTTTAAATGAATGTTTTTTTTTAATGTATCTAAACTGAGTGGTTAGAATTGTGTCTATGTATAAAAAATAAAAAATCTTTTCTGCTAAGACCCTTAACTGGATACATATTCTACCTCAAACTAGCTAGTCGATGGAACAGTTTTTGTAGCTGTAGTTCGGATCGTCGTGGCACCCTAGCCGCTAATTTAGCAAAGGATAAGGATTTGGTTGAGGTTACTGTTTCAAGGTCGCATAATAAGAATGGATTTTGTCAGTCAAAATGAAGAGCCTTTCACAATCTTGAAATAACTAGTGTATGTGCCATTCTCTTTAATCATTGTTGTAGGACTTGAAATTAAATTACCCTTTTAATCAAAGTTTTTTTTTTTTTTTTGGATACATAACCCTTTTAATCAAAGTAATAGGAGATCTTTGTTCTCACCTTGTGGATTCAACTTCTATTTTTGGAGCATTTTGTAATATCACTTTTTTTCTATATTTCTTACCGTATATAAATGGTAAACAACTAACAATTAATTAGTTCCTTTAAAAAAAACAATTAATTAGTTCAATTAATTTAATACTTTTTTTTAAAGCAAGATTTCGAATTTAAATATTGTAAATAAAACATAATAGCATCATAAGAGTTCTATCTCAGAATATATTGACCTAGTTCAAATTAAAATAGTTAGGGTTTAATAAACTTTAGAGGAATGATTTATTCTTATTATTTTTTAAAAGCATTCCACAAGATTCAAAATAGAAAGATATTTCTCTATCACTGCTTTCAAGTTCACTCCACGTAGGTTTCTATTATTTGATTAACATTTTGAAACCTACATTGAAACCTACTCCCGTGTAGGTTTCAATTATTAAAGGCATTGGTGGAAAGGTTAAAGAAAAATCATATTACCTCAATATTCTCCTAATTGGTTAAAGGAAATTATTTATATATATGAAGATTTATACTATTTTGAAAGATTATTAATATCATACGTTTGGACAGTTTAACACGTTTAATATTTGCTTTTTAAAGTAAAGTGTTAAATACAAGTTTAATTAATGAATTAAAAAAATTAAAAGAATTTTATTCTCTAGTAAGTTGACCTAGATTGAGATAAATTAGTTTCGCTTTAGTAAATTCTGAATGCCATACTTTATAAAAATTAAAATTATTTTAAATCTTACCACTTTTATTAAGGATTTACTTTTTTTTTTTGGAAAGGGTAAAAAGTGACCTACCATTATGAATATATGGGTCCTAGGCAGAATGATTGACTCTTCCAATAAGATACAGATAATGTATTGCACATAATCAACTTCATCAAGATTTATCTGCAAAATGAATTAAATTTGAAGGTTGAAGGAATATAATGGAAAGTAACTCTGAAAGGAAGAAATAATTATATTACATTATATTGATGTCACGTAAAAAAAAACTATATTACATTGTACAGGTATTCCAAGAAGTAAAATGTATTAAGGCATGCAATAATTGCATTTCGTAGTCAGATAAAAATTTAGGGTTGAAATTCCAATCTGATGTAACATTCAGTGTCATAGATATATTATTGACAAAGGCAAAACAATCCTTTCTTCTTCTCTCTTTTCTTAATTTTTTTTTTTTTTGGCCATAAGACAATTTTTAATGGAAAACGGTTGCTACCAATTATTTTCATGCCAGAAAAAAAATCTCTAGAGAAGCCGCCGTCGGCAAATTAGGTGGAGAGAATTTGGTGATATCCTCTTTAGCTCGTCTCTTGTGAGAGTTTGAGTATTTTTTAAATTATCGATTTTTTTTTTTAAGATAAGATAGTGTATAAGAGTAATAAAAACATAGAAGTCAAAAGATCAAATGCAATTAAATTTTTTTTTCTCATATATGCTGAAATAGGACTAGATACGACGGTTTGAATGAAGAGACGTAAAGTAAAAATGGAATACTACAAAAGAAATGTAACATTAAAAGCCTAAGTTTAAGGACAACTCAGGAAGAAGCTAGGCAGTGGATGGTGTTGGAGTTATATAGTGTCTAGCCATGTAACACCCCAAAGTTATCTAACGTCATGTTTTCATTGGCACATATCTTTAAATTATTGAACTTGAGACCTTATTTAAAGTAGAAGTAATATCATGTTATTTGATCTAGTTAAATGTTAGTATTTACAAATTCAATTTATTTGTATTGATTTAATTATTTTTTAACAAGAGTTATTTTCGTAAAATTTAAACTCATGTTTTTCTTTTCGAGTTATTATTTAAAATGATACTTTTATGCAAGACAGTTTGCTCGACAAACATGTGGAATAAGTTAATTGTAGAGTAGATAAAAAAAAACAAAGGAGAGAGAATTTCAAAAGAATAAAAGAGAAGGGTAGTTAAATAGAAAAGTAATCGTGTATTATGCTCTATAGTCAAGCTAATTAATTCTATTTCTCTCTCCTAAGCCCTAAATTTGAACACATATTCTAAGGACCTCAAAGTTACTAAATATTCAATTAAGCTTTGGCCAATACTAAGACCTATATATTAGAGAAATGCTTAACAGAAAAAATGCTTTTAGCATAACCGGTTCATTAAAAGAAAAGCATATCCAATGAGAATATGTTATAGTGGAGTCCTTAGTTTGCTTACGTGTGTCAACTTATTGATTTATGCAAAGTGTTTTCATAACTTATATTTCTGTACTGTCTCATGTTCACTATTGTTAAAAGGTATGCTGACTGATTTGCTTTCCGATCTATTCCCTTCTTAGGAAATAATTCTCAAAAAAACGTTTGAAACTAAAGCAAGAAATATTAGAGCTTCGTAATGCAGGATTCACTGTTTGCCTCACATGCTTCCAACAATGTTTATATTCGATCGCCATATAAAGCAGTTTTGTGAAACTTCGAATTGTCGTGTCCTGTGCAAGCTATCTGGCGATGAGCTGAGATTACTGTTCACCAAGAACCCTCTTTCAAAGGAAGGAATTTCTGAATCCATATCCAAAGCACTCGTGATTGAAAAAGTTCTCAAATTCTTGGTTACAATTGAGCACATGCGAATATTAATACATGATAGATTTTCTTAGTCAATTTCTTGTTTGACAAGCTTTTAGATATGTGGCCACTTACTATATGCCATCACTGCAAATTAAGTTCCAAGGCCAAAGTTGATTTTTCAAATTTCATCTTGACAAAAATGAAAAAATAATTTCTATGTTAATTTGTCTATCATGCTCACCGCTAAACTCACATCTTAAGAGTGTATGACATGTTTAGATATAAACCCTACAATTTATAAGCATGTGTTGGACGATAAATCTAAAAATGTGAGTACAAATAATAAACTCCGCAAAAATCTCCTCTCTCTTGTATTTTAAGGAGAAAGAGAGTCACAAGAATGGTAGTTTTAGTAGGTTGTGCATCTTAGTCCGGTGTTGTCACATAGAGCAATTTTCTGATGTGCACAAATATTCTACAATTCTACTTCTAATTTGACTAGAACCAAAATGATGAGCATGGACACACATTGGATAATCATAACTTTTATGAAAAAAAAAAGAGCACTAGTTATTGCAAGTGGCTGTGTACTTGTGGAAATGTAAAGCCAAGTACAACTCTTCATTATTTTCATAGGTCATTGTGAAAAAAGTCATATTTTTTTTTTTTGAGTGTTACTTCATCACAAGATGTGACTCCACTTTTTGTGTGTTATCATTTCTTTAATAACAGTAACAGACTTGCCCATTTGGTTTAGTTTGGATTTCAACTGGGGCTCCTCAGTTCAGCATAAAATCTCATTTTCAGGAAATAGATATATCCACAAACTAAAAAGAAAGAAAGAGAGAAAATGCACTAATAACAAACAAGATACACTATCTTAGTCAAATTACAGATATTCCATCCTAAATAAGCCTGAAGTAATCTCTATTACTTATAATGTACTTCAGTTTAGACAAAGCTATTACTAATAACAATAACCTTAGACTCTATAATTGGTAACTAATCTCTATCAAAGAGACTGTTCAGCCACTAATTAAGAATCAGTATATAGCATAAGAATCTATAATTTCTTAGACCATCTCATAATAAAAATTAACTAGAGATGCATCATGCCCTTCTCTTGTAAAACTGTCCACACTATTACATAGCATCCATGTTCCATAAAGTGTCACACATGTTTTCTAACATCCATTCACTCCCAACATTTTGAAAATCAAACTGTGGAATGCCATAATTCTCCATTGGTTGTGGTTCCATCTGGTTTATGCCTTCCATGCCATAGTTATTGGCATCAACAACAGTCCAGTTTTCCTGAATTGGATTGCTGTGTGTGTAAACATTGTTCTCAAACACATTGGGAGGGCTTGTTAGGTGTTCTGAAATCTCAAGTAGCTGCGAGAATTGGAACGAATTCGATGAAGGGTTAATACCGCTGGGACTTGGCATAGTGCTAAATTGATTTGCAGCATCTATGAATTCATTTTGTGGAGGTGATGGTGTTGATAGAGAATTAGGAATGTTGGAGCAGTTTGAGATGGAACTGATTAAAGCAGCTTCTGCAGAATTGCCATAGTTCATGTTTGTCATGGAAGAGTAAGAAGTGCTTGGGAAAGAGGTGTTCTGCTCCATCTTCTGAAGCAACCTTGGCATCCAGAAGCACTTAACCGCATCGATGAATCTCTTGCTTCCTGACTCAATGTTGAGTTGGCGCGCCTGTTTCTGAACCCTTGTTCTCCAGTAGTTCTTGATCTCGTTGTCTGTTCTTCCTGGAAGATGTTGAGCAATTTTTGACCACCTAACAAAAAGTTTATGTTAAAAACTCACTTGTGGGTCTCCAAAGTGCATATGCTCATTTTTATGAACAGATCATTACCTGTTACCCCACTTGGAATGGAGTTCAAGGATCAAGAGTTGTTCTTGTGGAGTAAGGTTCCCTCTCTTGATGTCAGGCTTCAAGTAATTCAGCCATCTCAGCCTGCAGCTTTTTCCAGTCCTCTTCAATCCTGAAATGTTGTTTGGAATGATGTCAAAACAAAAATGAACACTGTGACAAAAGACCTTTTTCTTCTTCTTCTTCTTTGTTTTCTTTTTTAATTCCTCTACTACTATGTGACAAGGAACTTATTCCTCTACTACTAAAGAGTACAAAAGAATATGTTGTACCTGCACTTTTGGCTAACATATTCCAACGGCCTTCGCCGTGGCGAGCGATATAGTGTATGAGCAGACTGTCTTCTTCAAGAGTCCAAGGCCCTCTCCTCAGTTCAATCTCTTCTTCATTAGATCCCAACTCCCTCTTTGCAATTGTGGTAGACATAGTTGCTGTTCTTTGCAAGAGAAATGATATAACAAAGTGCAACTGAGGGTGGATTTAAGTATGTGATACAAATGGAACAGAACAAAGTTGAAGCTAATTCACTGGTAGCAATTTAGAAAATGAGTTCAGGTGAGTATGTCTACATGCCAATGCCGTAGTGTGTGTGTATATATATATATGTGTGTGTGTGTATACACTCTCCTCATGGAATTTTGTAAATGGGTTTGGTAGAGTAGGGGTGCAACAGGCTATATGGTAGCTCCCCTAGCCTAGAGCCTAGAGCAACCAATGTGTGATTATGCCCTTTTCAAAATAGGTCCCACCTATAACTATTCCTTAACTATGCAAAATCACCATGAATAGAGACTTGTTATTACATTGCAGCATTATCTATCTCCCACTACACACATGTCAGTGAATCAAAATTAAAACACAAGGCACGTCTACTCTTTTAGACAGTTAAGGAAAATGGAATTGGAACATATTGATGTCATGCTGTTAAGGAAGGTAACAAACTGAGATGTGCATAAGTAAATGGGGTTTTGGATGCACTTTTTGATGTTAGAATTTATTCTGGGCTAGCAGAATCCATGATAAACATACTAAAGGTCCTTTCTCAAGTACATAAATTCTTCTGTTAATGCTTTGGGAAAATATGCATGCCATAGACTGATATAATCAAATCCATTACATTCTTCTCTAAATCTTTTTAAAGAAAACAGAATTCTCTGTCATATATGATCGCGAAAGCATGAGTTTCAGGCCCTGATTCTTGTACTGACTCATCACTTGTCAAGCACCTATAGACATATACAACTAATGGTTCTAAGAAAAAATAGGTTACCTAGAACAGGAAATTTAACCTTGTGTATCCCTTTATTTGCATTAGGGAAATACTTTGCATAAAGTAGTACAAGAAACAAAATTCACAGTATAATTTTTTGAGAAATGATATATTCTCCTATAAGTCTTCATACATACTAAACAAAGTAAGAATTTTTTTTGTAGTCCTAAAGTGTCATGCTAAATATATTTTATCCACATAGAAATTTCTTTTATTAAGAAAATTTTTAAAATATATATTCACATCTAATTAATCAAAATAATGTTTATGTATGTGAGAGTTTTAGTATAATAATGTGGTCCACCATCACAACCACATTGCTAGTCACTTGTTTTTATCTAACAATCATATCATAGAATAAGTACTTGCTTAATAAGTAACTAACTTTTTGTTTGACCGACTAATAACTGTGACAAGGTGTGAGCAGAAGAAGAGTTAAGATTTGAAATAAATGAATGGGACCCCATGTGAGTACTGTTTCAAATGTTTCCATAAATAAAAGAAAACGTCTTTGACTGAACAAAACCAAGTGAAAACCATACAAGATTGGACAAATACAATGTAATTGCATATGGAGCGAGGGTGAAGAGGCACGTAGAAATTCAATGTTGGTAAGTAAGTAGGGACAACACTTTCGCTGTCTGCCGGAGGCAGCTACTTCATTTTTCGCATTTTCCCCTTCAAAGCCAAAGGCCAAGACTGATACCCCAATACAGTATCCCATACAGTTTGGCTCTATTTAACAGATAAACAGATCATATGGCACCTTGTAACGGTGATTTTATAAAACGTGGTGTTAATATATTTAAGTGCTTCAATATAGTTCTTATACGGGAATACAAGTCTTTATATATTGTATATATAATTCATAATAAAATGAAAAGTGTGTACTAAACAAAATTATGAAGAGCCAATCATTGGCGGAGAGATAATAATAATATTTTAGTGATGAGGAAATGAAATGTCACTTCCTATAAAGGTTTGAAAGTATGATCTGTCACTTGCCTTTTCTTTTTTTGTAGCAGAGAGTGCCCATGCGACATATGATGTATCAAATGTTACAAATCCCACTTTTCGTGGCCACTGGCTAGCATGATATATGGATATATATGACATAAAATGCAATATAGAGGGGGGTATTAACATACGGGTGGATTCATAAATAACTTATTCTCAAAATATGGGCTGAAAATGCATTTTACAAACATATGGGACGAAAAGTTGAAATCGCTATAGTGTAGGACAATTTTAATATTTTTTAAAATAAAAAAGTAAAATTGGTGCTGAAATCGCATGTGATTGGGCGATTTCAAGGTGCACCGGTGACAATGACATAGGGGTGTTCATAACCCCGTCTAGCCCGCCAACCAGGACCGGCCCGAAGCATTCGGGCCTGATGTAAAAATTTTCTAAAAAAATAATCCAATTTTAATTCATATCGGGTTTGGGTTTAGCCTCGGGCCACCCGGCCCGGCGACTCGTATGCTATATTATTATGCATTTTTTATTGTTTTTCCTTCTCATCCCATTATGAGAAATCACAAAAATGAAAGGAATTGGATTCTTGCAATTTCATCACATCTCATGATTGCAAATCTATTGTAGTTAACTTTATTGCAAATCTATTGTAGTTTGAAGTTGATTTTTATTCTTTTGCATGCTTTCAATTTTGTGATGTGTCTTTTGTCTATTCATAGTGATATATAGTAGCCATAGATGCTCGTATTTTGCACATTTTATTATTGAATTGGTTTCTGACTACAAGGGGTTTTATTTTACAATTAAAAATTCCCTTAGGAAATATAGAATCAAACATTTTAGCCCAGTCCAAACCCTGGTTTTAAATCAGTCCGAAGATGATTGGGCCTATCGAGTTTAGGGCCGGGTCCGAGTTCTCAAAATTAGCCCGGTCTAAATATAGGATCGGGTTCGGGTATAGGCCAACCCGACCCAACTTGGCCCATTAACACCCTTACAGTGACATGTTGACGACAAGGGAGGACAACAACAGGTACTAAAATCGCCGTGGACCTTGGTGATTTCATCCCCCTGTAACGCCAATTTCCGAGGCGCGTGTTACCGAGGGGGAGACTTGTTTGGTTCCCGGAGACCAAACCACGTGCAGCACTATAAATACCCCTTCCCATCCCTTTCGCAACACCACCTAAACTCATTTTGTTATCTTCCTTTCAGTTCTTATTTTTTCATTCAGTTGTAATTCACATCAGTTCTAATTCTCTTAAGTTCTAATTTTTCTTTTCATTCAAGTGCTTATCTTTTTTTTTT
>QANU01024517.1:830521-900998 GCA_003254905.1 Nissolia schottii
TATATATATATATATATATATATTTCCTACCTTACAGCTTTCAAATCCTCAAGGGATTCAATTGCAGTATAGGCGGGTATAGTCGTATCCACAGAGAGTTGAATAAAGTCATTCTTGAGTTTGTTAATTAAACAATATGGTGATGGATTTGTAAATTTAGTTTTAAAACAATTAAAGTAAAACAAAAGGTAAAATGACAACGAATTAGAAGCAGATAAGGAAGCTTGTTGGGAATTGAATCATATTGCAGTTTTCAGATATCCATTTACTCAATGCATATGAATTATCAATTCTTTGATTCCTCGCCACTAGTTCTTATCTTATTCACCTCTTTCAAGCATGAAAAGATCACTCAGTTCCCTTTGTCATTTTGTCAATCTCTTGCACAAACTAACAAAGCAAACCAATATATGATTTCGGGTGTTAAAACGACTAATAGCCCTAACCGTATTTCTAGCAATTATGAATATTAGATGATTTGATCTAGTTCCAACTTAATGATGTAGTTTTCACTCACAACAATCAAGTTTCAAATCAAGTTTTAGGTAGCTAAACTAAAACAAGCATTAAGCGTAAGATCAATTCATGTAAATCAGAGAAATCGATAGATTCATACATACAAGAGTTATATGGATACAATCACACCATAATATTCATCAAAATCTCAACAATAAGAGGATTATAAATCCATCTTACAAGAAGAAATCAAAGGCAAGGTGATGGACGCTCACCATGACTCGTTCTCATGCTGCCATGGCAAGTGCCGCCATGCTCCTTGATAGCTCTTGGCCCCTTCTCTAACCTCTTCTTCGTTCTCCTTACTCTATGTTTTGTGTGTTCTGTGATGGAAGTGAATAATCTCCCGTGAATGAGTTTTAGGTCTCTTTATATAGAGAATTCTGACATAGGTCGTTGAGCGATTTTCCTAGGTCGCTGAGCGGCCTATGCTATTAAGGGTTACTTCATCCCGAAGTTTCTTCAACACCAAGCAAGCTATTTCTTATCTCTTCAGATCGTTGAGCGGCTGCAGGGCATCGCTTAGCAGATTGCTTGGTGATTGGATTTCTTCATCTCGAAATTACTTAGCTCTTAAGCAACTTTACTTTAGGAACAGAGGTCGCTCAGCGGCCTTGAGATGTCGCTGAGCGAACAGAAGCCTTATTTGTCCTTCAATTCTTCTAGCCTTGCATTTTCTCAGTTCCTTGCCTCTTATCTGTATAGTAAATTGACAAGAATTGTATCATTTTACAAAATAAGTATCCATTCTCTTAACTATACTAAATTTATACAAAAGTGGGGAAATTACTTAGTGAATTCATATAAAACAATGCAGATAAGTGTCATTTTAACCTATAAAAATACCAAAATATGACACTTATCAAGATCTCGGAAGGAAAATGATACTGTAAATCTGTTGCTACACATCTCAGAAAAAATCCTTCAAAATGATCAGATTTATATTTATCTTATATAGTCATTATTAATGTTATATTTGATTGGTCACGTGTATATTCATGTCTATATTCAAACATATTTTATTGTTATGTTGAAACATAGTCGTAAAAAAATGAGACACAAAGTATGTTCTACATTTGCCTTAGTATGAGGATATTGTGTACCAAAAATGTGTAATAGCTTTAACCAAAAAATAAATGTAGTAAAAAGTAGTTGTTATTTGTTTATTTTTTAATGTTAATCAATATTGTTACAGAATTCGCGGCGGTTGCAGACTAGACATGGGATTATTGAGCCACTGAATCCCCTTATACTGTCGTATATGGAAAATGCCAGTTTGTTACAGGTGGCCTTGTTATCCCAAATTGGAGTGAACCAAGAACTTATTTCCATGCTTGTTGAGCGGTGCTGGCCAGAAACCCACACATTTCATCTTCCACACGGTGAGTGTGCAATCACATTGGAGGATGTGAACATCATACTTAGGATTGCCATTAGGGCTGTCAAAATGGGCCTGGTCTGTTTACTCGGTTAAATGGACGAACTTTACATGCAAAAAATAGGCTTGCGAAAATTTGAAAAAAAAATTGGACCGGCCCGTTTAGGCCCGACCCGTTTGGCCTGTGGACCGGCCCGTGAGCCCGTGAATTTTTTTAAAAAAAATTTTACATATTTTTTTGAATTTTTTTGAATTTTTGAATTTTTTTAAAAAATAAACAGGCTAGCGGGTGGCCCGTTTAGGCCCGCGGACCGACCATAAACGAGCCAGACCCTAAAAATATGCATATTTTTTGCCCGCCCCTTTTGACAGCTCTAACTGCCAGTGAAGGTGAAGCTGTAACTACATCGGAGTATGTATTATTGGGACAAAGTCTTGTAAATCTATGTCAGGAACTTCTTGGAGTTATACCTGGTCCCAATGACATAGACAAAACATTCATTAATTCGGTGTGGCTGAATAATAATTTTGGCGCCATTATCCGCGACGATATTAATGAGCATGACATGCAGTAAATAGTGACACGACATGCGCACGAATATATTTTGCAGTTGTTTAACAATATTTTGTTTTGTGATAAGCTTGGTAATTGGATCCATTTGAAGTTCTTGGTTATTCTTTGAGATTTGGGTGGCTTGGGAAAATATAGTTGGGGTTCAGCTATTCTGACCATGCTTTAGAGATCTTTATGTCACGCTACACGCACAAATTGTAAAGGAATCAATGGTTGCATGGTGCTTCTTCAAGTGTGGGCTTTTCATAGATTTCCGACACTTGCACCCAATCCACGTGATCAAAACCAATTCCATTTTCCCCCTGCGACAAGGTAATAATTTATTAAGTTGACAGTTGCAATGTTTATGATTAGTTTAATTATGCTTAGTTTTTTTTTATTAACTTAATTAATATAATATCTTGCTGATGGGTTGATCATGTGTATATTCCCAATCTCCATAATATTATCGTCAAAGAATGCAGAAAAGCCATAGACGACATGGCCCCAGACGCGGTATAGATTAAGTCTTTAAAATATTATATACATTTATGTTTTGTTAATATTCCACTGTAATTGATTATTTTTGTGTGCAGTTGATATGACATCCATATCATGAACCCAAGGTTGCCGCAGTCATCCCAAGGGAAGTGAGGAACAAACACGGTATGTGGTCAGTAGTATGTTCACTAATATGCTTTGAGATTATTGAGTAGCATGTAGTTGATCACGTGCTCTGCCAATTTGGTTTGGTTCAGACGGTGCTTGTTAGGCCTAGCTGCAACATTCTGGGTCGCACTCATAATCTCGATTTGAGGGAAAATCCACAAGGGTTGACGTGTATAAACTGAGTGCAAAGGCATTATCAATGGATTCAGATGTGGAACAACCATGTAGCACTAGTCACTGAGAGACTTATTACTTATAGACCAACTGTGCGTATTGGTAGTGGTATCTGGATAATAGTCGTAGATTTCTTAAGAAAATACACAATCGTCAACAAGTACCTGATGTTTGACAACAATATTATCCTTTGCCGGTGCATGGTAATGTGTCCCCACCATATAGATTTAATGATTCGCATCTGCATGGTTTCTATGCTCCGCATTCCCAACATGGTCTCTTTGCTCCGCCTCCTTAGTCCGATTTCTATGCTCCGGCTTCCCAAACTGATTTGTATAATCTGTCTCCCTAACTTGGTTTCTATGCTTGGCTAGATGAACAAATGGCTCAACAATTACACCAAATTGACGAGAACTTTGAATTATTCAACCCTAGCCCTTCGTCGTTACAATATCCTCAGAATAAAGCAGATGAAGTTGAAGTGACTCCATACCCAGTTGAAGTTACCTCCATACAGACCTGACACACGATCTCCTCTTCTTGGTGAAGGGTACAGTGAGCAACAATGGTATGGTCGAAGGTCCTTCCATGTAGGATCTTCTTCAAGATCTAGTGAGCCAAGCGTACGATCACCAAGAAGATCGATTGACATGGATCGTGTGGAAGTGCGTAGAGATGTTTCTGAGCTGTCATGTTCTGGCACTGAGATTAGGGTACCATTTAATCTAAATGAGCCGCCAGATGATGCATCATATGATGACAATGACAACACGAATGATGCAAATCTGAGGCAACCGTCGCCTGGATCTGGTAGAAGGAGAAACTTATTTATGAAGGGGGTTCGAGGAGTGCAGCGACGAGTGCATCGGTTAATGGGGTGTCGGGGTAATGACAACAGTGCTAGTCCAGAGGCGCAGTTGAGCAAGTGTATGATGTTCGGGACCGTGAAAATATTAGGGCACCCAATAGATACACCCCTACAGAGGCACCTAGGCCCGTAGGCCAATGCCAATACTTTATAGACAGAAGATGAATGCACATGTACCTGTTTGAATTCATCAAATCCAATATTACTATTATTATTATTATTATTATTATTATTATTATTATTAAAAATAGAAAATTATTATTATTATTATTACTATTATAATTATAGTTATTATTATTATTAATAAGATTAGAACCTTCTTAGTATTATTATTATTATTACTACCAGAACCTTATTATTATTATTATTATTATTATTATTATAAGAATGGAACCTAAAACCTAACCTTAAACCCTAATCATAACCCTAGACCCTAACTTTAAACCTTAAACCTAATCCTAAACCCTAACATAAACCCTACACCTACCCCTAAACCCCTAACCATGACCCTAACTCCTAATCTTAACCTTAAACTCTAAACCCTAAAACCTAACATTAAACCCTAATCATGACCCTAGACCTTAACCTTAAACCCTAAACCTAATCTTAAAACCTAACACGAACCTTAACCCTACCCTTAAACCTAATCATAACGCTAGATATTAACCTTAACCTTAAATCCTAAATCATAGCCTAACTCTAACCCTAAACCCTAACCCTAACCTTAATCATAACGTTAACATTAACCTTAAATCCTAAAACCTAATCTTAACCTTAAAATTAAACCCTAACTTTAACCGTAAACCCTAAACCTAAGCCTTAAACACGGGTGTAACCCAAATCAATGTTCATATGGGTGTTAGGCATAATAACACGTTTCACATGGGTGTTAGGCAAATCAATCTTCATAATAACACATTTCTTATAGAATTTTTACATAGAAAATTATTTATCATGTGTCAATATTAGTATTCTACGTCTGGTGACTTGGCCTTGCACCAGTGTGTGGACAATGACTATTGTTGTGACTTGTTCCACGACAAAGTTTACAACATCTTTGTCGTCATCTCTCTGTAAAATCTATTTCGTTTTAGAAGCGAGTAGATTTTGGCCGACCTGGTTTACTACGCTTCAAACTTTCGTCTAGAATAACGAGCGAATATGTGACTCGAGGCCACGTTGATTTGTGGCCAACAACCTGAAAATCTTGCTCGTACACCTTGCAAAGGTTTTCCATGGTGTAAAAACTGTTGACGTATGCCTACCAGTCCAGACTTGCAGTGTTACAACATGCCATTACATGAACACACGAAAACTTAAATCTTTGAAAAGCGTCACAGTCATGGTATGTCCTCCTCAGATCAACCTTGAACTGATTGCCTGATGATAAATCCTTGCAATGGAACGCTTGCGAAACTCTTGAAAATTCGTGAACTTTGAGTGGATTTACTATTGCATAAAGGTGAGTATAACCTACAACGTCCCTGTTTGTGTCATCATTTTTTGTAGTATTTCAGTCAAAAACTCTGAGCATTTGTGACCTGCATTCCTTCGAGCATATGCATTTCTCGCGTTTGTAACAAACAAGGCAGATGTCTTGAAATACGTCTCTTACACTAATGTCGTTATCGAAAAATTGCGAGCCTCTAGAAATTTGAAGTTCATTGCCCCGGCTAGGTTTGTCGTCATATGGGGACAGCAACGTCCACCATCGAAGGCACAAAATCCATTTTTCTTTAGGGATCTCGTCAATCCAAGCGGCATACGCTTCATTATGTTGTCGCAGTCTTTCATAACGACGATTGTATTGTTCTATTATGCTCGAATACCTTGTAAAAGAAATGTCCAAAAACTCATACTCAAATGTAATGAAATAAATATTTGTATGGAAAACTGTAAACAAAAGTAGTAAAAAAATGTAACTTACCAATACCCTTCACAAGTTTTTCCATGAACTTCATTTTGAAGTGTCTAATGAAATTCTATGCAATATGTCTGATACAGTACAGATGGTATGCCCACAAACCATCCATTCATCATACTGCAAACTTTATAGACTCGTGCCCATCAGATATCAAGCCAATTTAGTGTCCCTCTGGTAACGATTGTCGCAAATGATTCAAGAAAAAATATCATGCATCTCCTGCTTCACCCTTTGTTTTGATTATTATCTTGTGTTGATGCCATTAACAAAACACCTTTATATTTTTCATACAAGAGCCAAAACCCCAAAACGCACTTCGAAAAGTTATAGCATCTGTCCTAATAGATCCATCGACATTGTAAGCATCAGTAGTATCAACTTCATATGGGCATGAACTATCGAAATTTTGTAATGCAATCAACAAATATGGCAAGTCATTGTAGGATTGTTCCCAATTGTCGTAGACTTGTGTAATTGCATTTTGCTTTGCAAGTCAAGCTTTTCTATATGATGGCCAATATCCATCGTAGTCCATAACAGTTGCTTGAATGGACTTTATAGGCATTATTGGCTTCACCCTTATCTGTGCCAATATCATGCCAGCAATCTTGAAAGAACTTAACTTTGAGTGGTCGCGTGTAAGCCGCATAGCAAGGCAAGTGTGAGGGTCGTTGTATTTTGTGACTTCCTAATAGCAACTACTTTTTTCAGTGTGGCCCTGATAAACCATTCACATCCTTGGCCAAAGTTATTGCATTTGCAAAAGTACGTTGCCGGTTGAGATTCTTTAATTTTGTAATCAACCCCAAGACGCAAGCAATGGCTTGCAACAACTTCTTTAACTACATTTTTATTAGCAAAATATTTTCTTATGTACAGATCATCACCTGCAAAATAATCATTATACAAATATCCAAAATCAGATGCACGCATTCCCTCAACATCAAAGGTGCACAAGAAAGCTGGTAGATCATCCGATTGTGAATTTCCTTCGCCATCTGTATCATTTAATAAAACCATTAATTAATTAAATTTAATAACAAACAATTAAAATTATAATTATATTCAACAGGTTTACAGTTCTGATATGCAAGGTTTACAGTTCTGATATGCAAGATCCTCATCACGAGGCAAACATAAAGCATACTTTGCATATCTGTTAATGTACATAATTAATTTAAGATATAATATTGTTCGACCCATTTTAATACAACATATTTCTATTTTGGTTTAACTAACTTGACATTAAATTATAAACACTTAATTATATAATCTCAACAATTAAATGTAATTACAATTACAATTATTATCATAGTTTATTTTGCTACTAAATTTATATAACAATACCTAAATTGTCGCCCGTTCCATCGCCTTCAGAAATGTCACTTTCATGCTTGCTCCAACTTGCGTCGTCATCTTCCTCTGCGAAGAACTCATCATTTGACAGTAATGTTGTCTCAACGTCTTGCTGATGCACTTCGTTTGAACTTGGACCAACACCTAAATCAACATTCACAAATACCTCCTCAAAGTTCATAAACATATCAATGCTACTCAAATATGTCTTATAATTTTTGTATAAATAAAACATCTGTTGCACTGGAGCGTCATTTGATGTTGTCACAGTCAAAATTTTACCAATCCATTCATGAAAGACATTGAAGCTTTATATCTTATTCTTGTCACACTCTTTTGAAAATGAGAAGATATTATACCACACAGGTCTGCGAATGACATGGACGACCAAATTACAATAAACTCAAAATCATGTGGACTAATAAACTCAACACCCTCAACATTATTCTTTTGCACTAAACCATTGATTGTGTTGAACAAGTAATTGTTGTTGTTTCTTTCAGGTGCAAGCATTGCATATTTTCGTATTCACATTTGTCCGTTTGGATGTTTGCAGTAAAATTGTCATAAAGCGTAAGCTGTGAGCAACTTTGCTTCTATTTCAATGTTTTAACTATAGCTATCTTACTCATTTGGTATGAAATACACTCACGTCTCGTCCACCCCTTAATCGAACTGGGTCTCATTGTAATCCCACGTACACCACATCCAATGATAATACACCTAAAATTTGGTAATTCTTTCTAAAACCACCACAATTTTGTAAATTATAAAACAAAATGTTATAGAACTATTTTTTAGCGGATGTTGTGCGATTTTTTTTTTTAATATGAAGATAGATTCGTGGGACATTGTTTTTTTATTTATTTAAGCAAATGTCAAACCTTATCTCTGCCGGAAGAAGTTTAACACGGTTCTAAATGCTTAGTGTAATGTAGGATCAATAATTAAGCTATATGATATGTTATGATTACAGTTGATTGGAGCTATTATCGATTTCAGATAACTTTTCTTACCTATGTAATAACAATATTTAACTTGAAAAAAGTTAAATATAAATGTGAAAATTCATAAGTGAATTTGCTGGATGCATTAAAAGTATGATAAAAAGCTACTAAGTGATGACAAATCTTTTTTTTTAGGTCGCGCACCTGGCTATGGCGGGTGAGTCTCCCGTTGGGATAATCGCGTACACAAGGTCTCGAATTAGCGACATTGCTTAAGCGATACCAAGCCGCTTACCACTTGGACCAACCCCCATTGGTTTTAGTGATGACAAATCTTATATAAACATGTAAGGGTAATTGATCATAAGTAACTGACTAACATAGTAACATCTTTAACTATCAATATTACCTCAATGATATCAATGATATAGTGTAACAATAATTATTTCATTTATTCTCAATTAATTGTCCACTTTGAGTTATGCGCAAATATTAAAGAAATAATTAAAAATTATATATTTTACAAAGTCACTCCTATTGGGGTAATGCTCATTTTGATCATTAAAAGTGTAAGCTCAAGTCACTTTAGTATTTGAAAATCAAAATATGACTTTTTAATCATTGAAATTATAAATTGTAGGTTAAATTAGTTCCTGAATTTATTATTATTATTGTATTACCACATTTTCGTTGATTTATCACATTAAAAGAGATTATTACAACAATTGAGATTGCAAATAAGTTATAGCAACACTTGAAAATGCAAATGAGGCCGCGAGAGTAGTTATGGTGGTAAATAAAGCTTCAATAACAACTAAGATGTATAGTCCCAAGTGCCATTACAACCATATTTTTAACCTTTAGTGAATCACAGTCTCATTTAATGCTACAATTAGTGAAAACATGAAAATGCAATAATGATAATGAATTGAGAGGCTAATTTGACCAACAATTTACAATTTCAATGATTAAAAAGTTTATTTTTGAATTTTAAGAATCAAAGTGATTTAGACTTATATTTTCAAGAACTAAAATGAACATTTTTCCCACTCCTATTCAATATCTTCATTTTTGTTTTCTCTTTTTTTCTAATATTCTTTTAGTAAATTTATTTAACAAGAGTATGATAAGAAATAAAGTAATTAATGTTATTTAAATTTTAAAAATAGATTATTACTTATAAAAATATCAAAATGAAAATGCAAATAGTTATTCAAGCTCAGATAGAATAATAAACATTGAAAATGTTCAAAATAATGTAAAATAATTTTTAAATAAGTTCAAAATAGTCTTTAGCACTCTCAAATAATCTAGTCTCCTAATTTAGTATAGTTGTTATAAAGAAAAAATAATGAGTTTAATTAGTATCAACTAATTTAATCAAATTCTTCTATATGCACATAAATGATTTTTACAGTCAACTGCTTTTTAATTGGATGATAATAAGAAAAAAAAATCCAATAGAACTTCTATTTTTAAATTTTTTTCCCCTTAAAATTTGTCCGTGCACGCACAGTAACAATAAAAATCTCCGCATTTCGCCACTTCCCTTCTCCCTTCTGCTCCATGCTCGTCGGGTCGTAGCCTTGGTTCGATTCGCAGCCTGGCAGCAGGTTCTGCCTTCACTTTGGATCTTGAATATGATTCAGTTATATAACTTACGTTAGTTGGACTGTGCTTCTGGGTTCTCCGTCGGCGATCATTGCTGAACTTGTTTGTGCTTGGCTGCTTTCAGTGCTTCTGGATTCTTCCAGATGCTCCACGAAATGCCTGACCCATTAATCAGCACTCCAATCAGTTTCCCTTGCTCAATTCAATTGTGTGATTTATTTATTTATTTATTTATGAGCAACATAATAAGAAATTAACTTACACAAGATATAGCCCATAGCTCAATCCCATTCCATTTGACATGCCTGGAACGAAATTGAAATACGAGGTGCACGGTGTACCTTAGGTGCCACGCTGCACAATAGCATTTGCCTTTTCATAAAATTATTTTTTGTGTACAATTTTAATGAATAAATCAATTTTTTACTCTAAAAATATATACTAAAATAGCGAGAAGTTGAATGAATCGAAGGAGGAGGAGCAATTGGAGTGCAGCTGACTGAAGAAGCTTTGAACGGAACTGAGCTCTTTCCATGTACGGATTACGGATCTTCTCTCTTCTCTTTCATTCAACATTTTTTTTTTTTCAACTTTCGTTCATCCTAATTTTCTTCAGTTTTCACCTCCAGTGTTCAAATGTTGAGGGGTTTTTTTTTTTTTATTGTTTTTAGTTTTTGCGCATACAATCTATATTTCATCTTATTCCTGAAAAATTAGTTAAATTTGGTTTTTATTTTTATTATCATGGAGTTCCATAGGACCATCTCAAATTGTGCTTGTGTTATTAGATTGCTTAATCAAAAAATCAAGCCACTAGGATAGGTCTACTTGGTTGGTAGTTTGCATTAGGTCACGAGTTCAAATCTTAATGTCACGGATGTACCAATAATAGATCGCATAGTCAAAACAAAACTTTGAAGTAATTTGCAAAAGTTTCTCATTGCTGAACAGGGGAACGTGAAATTGCTAGTGTTGAGGTGCTAATTAGCGCACATTGGTTTCTTAGTTAAGCGCAAAGCGCAATTGGGCACATCTGCTATGAACAAGGAAAATTTCAATGGTAGTAGAAGTGGGCAATGGAAGCAAAAGGAGTTGTTTTTTCTGGTGGCATATGCATTTATTTTCTATGCTGTCATCATCCGCCGTTCCCTTCAACTCTCTCATGGTATATCTCTTATTTCATAACTTATTTTCCCTATAATATTGTTTCTTAAATTGTATTTTGTGTCGGCTATTGCTGTATCATTTGCTTAATTGGTGATCTTTCTGTGCTTTGGTTTTGATTTTCACAGATCATTATAAACGACTATATGGTTTACGTCCGGGATGTTTCATACCTCATCACCTCAATGTATGTCCTCTTCCTATTACTATGATCTTCTTGTCTCTAAGTAGTTGGCTAGGTTTCTCATGCATTTCTTTTTATTTTGTTATTTTTTGGCTAATCAAATGTTTTCCCTTTTCTGTTTTGTATAAAGGATGTCTCAGATGCTCAGTGGAGGAATTTTCGAGGAAATTTACCTGTTCTTACTCTTGTCTTCGGAATTTTTACTCTGCTGGCCAATTTGATGAGGGCTTTTTTTAATTTAAAAGTGGGAGGAATGTCCATTGTCTGGCTTTTATTTTCTTTGACCTACCTATCATATCTGCATGGTGCATGGTACAATTTATTCTCATGCTCCGCATTTAATGTTATTTCTTTCACTATTGCCATTCTTTACCTTGTTCTGTCTAACTCTGTCTGTTTCACTCTGCAGCGTCATATTTATCTTATCAATAGCTACAGTTAATTTTCTTCTTGTGAAGGTATGTATAATGGAACAATGAATATTTTCTAGCTGGAACGTGTAATATTGTTGGTTTTGATAGTTAACTTTTAAACGTATCATGTCATAACATCTCTAGTTTTCAGTGAAACCTATTTCCGACTTGATGCTTTTGTACTGTGATCTGTAGTAAATTTTGTAAGGCTGTTTGGGTTTTATTTCTTCAAATATTTTGCTGTTTGAAAGAAAGCTATAACGAACACAGTTTTCAGAGTTTTGCGGAGTGAGGTTATTGTGATTCATTAAGGGAGAAATGTGTGTCCAGTGAAGAACATAGAAGGGTTGCATTTCGTAGGTTGGTTTGGGCTTGCAGTTTAAACGGATCTATTTCTGAAATAACAATAGTGACCAACTTTTGGAGGCCAAATAAATGCATGTATGAGTTATGATGTTTTAGCCTTAAAAAAATGTTCACTGTTGTCATGTAGTATTCAATTGTGGTATTTATCAATCATCTCACTGTTGTCATGTAAAATTATGTTTCTGCAGAAATTTGCACGGAAAAAGTACTTTCCCCTTGTAATTTGGAGTTACAACATATTTTTTCTTATCTGTAATCGCATTTATGAAGGATATTTATTCTCAACATTTGGGTGAGATGTCTCAGATTTGTTGTATTGATACATTGTGTGGTAGGAGCAATTCTATTCTCGCTTAATATTATGTATTACATTGCAGGCAACAATGGGCATTTTTGGACAATTATCGGGGAAGCTTTAGGTGGCACATATGCTTCAACTTTGGTATCTGTTTTCATTATTTGTTTAGTTCCAGTAGTTTCTAAAGTCAAACCTGTTGGTGGAATTGATCCCATCCATCTACAGCTTACATATAAGATTCTGCTTATTCATTCATTATTGACTTTATGCTAGTTACAATTCTGCTTACTCATTCATTATTGACTTTGATTCTGGTTTCAGGTTACAATGTCGTATTATTTAGATTTTAGAACACTTATGGTCCAGAATATTAAAATATAGTGATCTGGACATTTTTAATAAAACTGGAATTATTGTGCATTCTATGTACTGTATATGCATGTCTTTGTATTTTCTTTTTGCACGACCATTGTGTAATGTGACAAGAACAGTTACTTAACGAAGTTATTTGTGGCAGTTGTTTTACGCATGATAAGCTTTGGATTTGATTATCATTGGACAAATCATGATTCTCATTTTGATCAGGAGGTATTTCTTTCTTAATGTTGTACTTGCTTGTTCCAAATATAAGTTTATATTTTACAGTCTCTCTGAATTAGACAACGCGATGATGTCAATTTAAGAATACTGGGGTTAAATACTTTTGGAACTTTATTACTGAAGACCAAAGAGTAACTTTTGACATTACCTTAGAGGCTTACATAGAATGTAATTTGTGTTTGATTATTATTCAAATCTTGAATACTTCAGTTAAAAATTACATAAGGCTGTCTTTAGTATAACCCTTATTTGATTAGGTTGTAGTGTTCTTTAATATGGTTTAGGACTAACCTTGTTGCATTCATTTTCTTTAGGTAAAACCTATTATGAGGCTGCCTCATGTTTCTTAGATGGTCAAATTTGACGGTTACTATGCATTACATTGCTTGTGGGAATCTTTGATTGTAGGATTTTGTGGCTTTTGCTTGTGGGATTCTTTGATTGTAGAATTTTGTGGCTTTATCCTTTTGTGTGTTGATGTGATTCATACACATTTTTACCATAGTTTTATTCTTTGATGATTTCAGAAGCATTATCAACGTTGTCATATTTGTAAATCAGGAAAATCTTGCTATCAAGTTTTACAGGTTAGGATATCTACTAGTTAATCAAGCATCCTGAGTTATGTGTCATGCTTTTTAAACGTGTAGTTTAAATTATTACACTTTTTTTGGGGCCTATGGATACATAGTTCCCAGTTCATAATTTTAAATACGTTACCAGGAGAGCAGTCTGCAGAATGACAAATTTGGATATACCACATACCTTTGTTATTTGGTGTATGCTCCACTTTACATTGCTGGGCCAATACTGAGCTTCAATGCTTTTGCCTCGCAGGTCTGTGACTGTACTTATTTTTCTGGTATAAGCTTCATTCTTGACTTTCGTTACATCTGTGTAGTTCTAGGCTTTCTGAAATCTTTCTTGATGAAGTGGACTCTCATCTTGTTATTTTCCAAAATAAAAGTATATGGAAGATATACTTTGTTTGAATTGGAAAAGAAGCTGAAATTGTTTTTGTGTCGAAATTTGATATTTCGATCAACAATTGTTAAATGTAAATGTAAGAAAAACCTTTTGCTGTATTTCCTATACAATCAAACTGCTAGTGTTGAGCCATGGTTGGATATGATACCTTTCTTCTTTAATGTTTCTTTTGTCATTAATTGTTGGGAAGTGTTTTTAAATGGTTGCTTAAGTTTCTGTTTTGTTGATGGTAGTGTTTCTATTACTTTTTGCAGCTTGATGTTCCTCAAAAGAATTCAGTAAGGAGTGTTGCACTCAATGGTTTCCGTTGGGTATTGAGTCTTCTTATTATGGAAATAATGACACACACTTTCTATTATAATGCCTTTGCTAATAGGTTAGTGCTCTCAGGAAATACCATGTGTAATAAACTTCATGCTAATTTGTTAATCCAATTATATTCTTTGTTAGCTGAAATAATTTCTTAATCACTTAGTGGTTTGTGGAAGCACTTGTCTCCTATGGACGTCTTCATCATTGGATATGGGGTAAGATGATACATGTTCATCAATCAGCTTAAATGATTTTACTGAGCCTAATCGCATCAACTGATCCATGTACCAACCTAACCTAGTGGGACAAAGCTTGGTATTGGTGGTTGTTGTATCATGAAAACTAAAATTTCCAAATTAGTTTGGCATAATGTTTTCTCATTCTTTATTATGTATTTGCTTCAGGTCTTAAACTTCATGTGGCTAAAATTTTTACTACTCTGGCGCTTTTTCCGTTTCTGGTCACTGGTATGCTACTTGCTCTTTTAAGCCTCTAGCATAAATGTCCAAGTACGTATTTCAATCAAGTCATTATTTTGGAATCATGTGTTGTAGATAAACGGAATTGAGGCTCCAGAGAATATGCCAAAATGTATTAATAATTGCCACAACTTGGAAGGCTTTTGGAAAAATTGGCATGCTTCCTTTAACAAGTGGCTTGTGAGGTGCAGTCGATTCTTTTACGTTGATTCTCCGCTTTGTTTTTCCCAGATAACAAATTTTGATTGGGTGGAAATTCAGGTATATGTACATTCCTCTTGGGGGATCTCGGAGAAAGCTACTAAATGTGTGGGTTGTATTCACGTTTGTTGCCATCTGGCATGATTTAGAGTGGTATGCTGCCTTTATTGGTCAGTTCAATCCTTTCTACTTGTAGAACTGGCATATTCTTTGACCTGAATTTTTATGCTTGATTTGTCCTGAACCTCAGGAAGCTGCTTTCATGGGCATGGTTGACTTGTTTATTCTTTATCCCTGAGTTGGTTTTGAAATCAGCAGCAAAGACATTTCAGGTAATGCATGTCCATGCAATTCTTCTTCATAATTTTGCATTAGTTCAAAATCATGATTCTTGCTGTCTAACATGGAGGTAAATGTGATTATCAGGCTAAAAGTTCAGTTGGAGAATTCATATTTCGTGAACTCAGTGCTGTTGCCGGAGCAATCACAATTACTTGCCTCATGGTTTGTCCTTGAATGCTCTTGGAAGCTATAGCATATATGATTGTTATAATTCTTAGCCTTTCTACTTGCATATACGATCCTCAACAATTAATTATATGGTATCTGCTTTATATATTTGATTAGGTATCTCTTTCCTAATATTGATATGTGTGTATGTGTATATAGATAGATAGATAATAGAATTTATACCTTAGCGAACAGAAGAATGATGTTTCAAGGGGTCAATTCTATGATGCATCGAGCAATCTTGCTGGACCAGTGCAAAGCCTTTTATGTAACAAATTTCATCTTCACTTGTTAACACAAATTACTTGGAACCAGTTGTGCACTTAGCTTTTTAGAACTGTTAGATTGGATCTAAATCTAAAAAATCTGTTTCCGATTGCGACTGCACACTTGAAATATTTCTGGCATCAAAGTGAGGCTAAAGTTGTGGCCCAAAATGCTCTAGGTCCTGCTTGTTACATTGTAGACTAGCCATATCATGGACAACATGAAATTATGAGACAAAAATGCATATAATCTTGTTGCCTTAAACATTTGGATAACCTCAAGTTTTTCTAGTGAATATTCTGATTATTACTTTCCTTAAATTTTTGGAAAATCCAGATTTTTGTCTAAGTCGTCAAAAGGGAAGTGATTATTCGAAGAGTGGTAAATGGTTGTTTAGTTTACATATTGACTTGAGTAGTCATTCTTTTTCATTTTCTTTCCTTTGCTTAGTGGTTATTTTTCAGCTTTGGTAAAACTCTGTAGTATTTTTTTTAATAAAGGAAAAATAGTCAATTACTGATTCCAGTACCATGACTTCAGGTGGCAAATCTGGTTGGTTTTGTTATTGGACCAAAAGGCATTAACTGGTTGCTTTCTTCTTTCCTTCACAAGGAAGGTTTGTCAAGATTTTTAGCCTTTTAAATCTAATTGCCATTTAATACAGTATAAACTTAATTTGGAAATTCCATCTCACAGGGCTACCTGTCCTTGGTGGCATGTTTTTGACATTTTACGTGGGAACGAAGGTATGAAATTTTCGGCATTTGCAATGTTCATCATTTGAACAGTTTTCTTTTTCTTGCTTCCATTTTTGGTTTAATAATCATATGTCTGGATCTTTACAGCTTATGTTCCACATAGATGAAGCAAAGAAAAAGTCTCCCTGAAATGGGACAATTACTTTGACCATACTTGATGCCAATGTTCAAATTCATGTTTAGTGCTAGAAGTTGCAAATCTGGCACAAAACAGTGTGATTGGCTGCTGCTTGGAGGTAAGTGTGGGTATGGTTCTTGACCAGTTTTGTCAGATTTCCCAATGGATTGTACATCAAACTGGGATCCCATGCCTTTGGATTTTGTAAACCATATAATTAAAAAATCAAGGTTAACAGAAGACAAGGAGAAAAAAAAATGTAAATCTGTTGGAAACGGGGAAGACTTGCACGATCAACTCAGATTCCCCTACTTTTTATCTGTGGCCGGAAAAATGCTTTAACCTTGAACTTGAGCCCATATTACTGCACCTTTTGTCTTCTATTCTTTTCCTTTTAACTCTGTTGTACTATTTTGTTACAAGTTAGGATGATTGTCAACAGATGCAATCTTTTGCGGAACATTTTTAAACCCTATTTTTTGGCTTTTTATTTGACCATTTTGATGATCATTATTGGTTGGTTGTCTATAAGCTACTGCCTCCGAGTTAGTTATGATAGATGTGTGCGATATTTCTTATATACTCCCTCCGACCACTTTTAATTGTCCTTTTTTATTTTTTAGATACATTGTTGACTGACATTCAGTCAACAATGTATCTTAGAAGTCAAAAACAACAATTAGCATCTCAATACATCCGGTCAACAATGTATCTAAAAAGTCAAAAAACGACAACTAAAAGTAGACGTAGGGAGTGCACATTTATCTACCTAATTAAGCCTCAAATGAAACATATAATAATAAATACTATTAACATAATATCTAAAACTGCGTAAACTGGAGGGGTGCTTCCATTTTAGTTCAACAGAAAAATAGAAATCTTAGATACCAGGAGATGAAAAATATTAAATCGACATTTAGCGTAAGTATAACGTATGCAGAATCGAAGAATACTTGTAATAGCAGTAAATAAAGATTTGCGAAGTTTAAGATTCAAGTAAGTCAGTAGTAACTTTAATATTAATGGGGAAACTATTACTGTTTTATATGTTGCAGACCTATTTCATATTTCAATAAATACACAGAACAACATGTGATGTCAGCCAAAGATACGATTGAGAGTTGCAGCCAGTCGAACTCCTCCTTGAGCTAATCGCAAATTGACTATTGGCAAACGTGTTAGGAAGTAATCATCTGTAGTACAGAGTACAGTTCATGGTATAGTGAGAAAATATAAAAGAAAAAGATTTTTTTACTTCCAGAACTACTCTTGCCTTACCTCTTAGTACTGAACCTTCAGTGACACCTTTATATGCCCACTGACACGCTGCTTTGATACTTTCAGATGCATATCTAAACAAAAAAAACCAAGTTAAACTGAAATCGGTGCTAGGATTTTAATCGATATTCTCACTAAGATGGAAGAAATATTTTCAGGCACCAAAGGAATACGGTGATAAAATCAAAACACACAAATTAAAGTGTGTTGCCGTCAGCAAAATTCTGAGGGATAAATAGGTGCTAATGGGACATACGTGTCTGGGCATGTGGTCTGATTAGAATTGCAGGTTTCCCATGCTTTTACTTCGCCAGCCCATTCTTTCTGTTTCAGAAAATTTAAAGTAAACATCAAACTTTGATAACAGGTTGCTTAGGTAAAGAATGACAGAAAATTGCTGCATAGAATACCGTAATGTTCTCTTGAATGGCATCGATGAAATCTCCCATGTTAGAGCCGTAGAATCTTTCCTCTGCTGTCTCAATTATGTTATCATCCCAAACCTGTGTGGTATAGAATTAATAAGTACGTAGATAGTGATTTAGATCATGTGTTTGTAGGTGATGAAGCTGAGAATTAGACTCACATGGTGAAGATTTTGCTTCCTTGTGTACCAGCGAACATCAATCGTGTTTCCTCCCTCGTCTCCGATAAAGCCAACATGTAAAGGCTGCAGATTAAGCATGCAAAGAAGCCGTTAGCAGAACAAATTTTCCTAATTAGATATAATCTTAGTGTATGATGCAGAATTTTGGAGTGTTTTCTTGCATACCTGATGGACGTCTCCCATAAAATGAGAAAGGAATAGAAGCGCTTGTGTGAGGTTATCTGATATTATTGTGATTCCAACATGTTGGAACAAGAATTCGGTTAGTCAGCAAAAAAGATCCATAGAAAAATCTTAGGGTGCAGATGAGGTTATAGTATAGGGTCATCATAAGGATTTACATTCCGAGTTGCTGTCATGGCTGAGGAGCTGGTTGGTGTAATTGTTGATAGCTCCCACAACACATCTTCCTTTCTCTCCAGTCTGATCCTTGCAATCCCCTGAATGCTAACAAAAATAACTGGTTAGCAATACACATCGTTCCTTTAAATTTTAGTCAGTGGATTTCTAATCCAGCAAGTAGTTTGATTAGTTTTCAGAACTCTGTAAATAATGTGTGGTTTATGGTATCATATACAAATAGCAGAAAGTTGTTTTTGAACCAAAAAAAAAAAAAAGAAGCATAAATATTGTGGTTTAGGGTCAAAGCAGAGAACTAATCTTAACCACACTCTTAAAAGTCTGGAATCTAAAGTAGGGTGAAAAAACTCTATATTTTTCCCGGAAGTTAATGTCAAATACCAAAATTAAGGGGGTGAAAAGGTCCATTAAGAGCAGAACGAGAAAGGAACTTACTATTGTACTGGTAATTGCAAAGGTTGTCGGGAGTATCAGAGTAGTGCAAAGCAGATGACCATCGAAAAATAAACTTGACATGATCAGCCCAGGAGCACACACTCGCCAAGTCGTCTTGCGCATATTCTGGCAGCAGCTGCTTCACAGCTTCTGCGGCTGCGTCGCTGAGGCGAGACTGTTCAAATGACACACAAAGAAAAGAGGAAACTAAGTAATGTGACGGTTGTAGTAAAAAAGAGTAGAAATTTCTGATGGTCCTAAAACGTCAAGCTGAATATACTCGAATTTCTGAAGACAAAGAGCAAAGAGAAAAACATTAATAAATGAGTCACCTGAGCAATCTTGCAAACTATAGCATGCCCATCTTCTCCCCATCCTTGTGTGTTTGGAAACACAAGCATCAATGCGACTATGGCCACTACTAGTTGGATTCTGAAACACGTCATTGCTCTCCTTTACTAGTCAATTTGTGCAAATGATGAGATTGCTGTGTGCTTATTATATGTGTGTTAGACTCTGGGAAATTAAGCAGTGGGGGTATGCAGTGTGAACTGTGTGAATAAAGTAAGCGTTTTTGAGCGTTAGATCAACTTTGGAGTCTGATATTTACGGTTCAAATTGATTGAGTCCTTTGAAGTGAGACAGATGAACGCATTTAAAAATTTCTTTATTTTTGTATATTTACGAAGTTTGTCTTTGCTACAAGCACATAGTGAAAACAAGGGTGGAAATATAATCATATAAATTGATTTGGAAATTATATTTACTTGAATCTGCGAGCTATATGGAAGGAAACCACTAAATTCAAATTGTTTTATAGATGGCATGAAATCAGGACACAATCATACCAGTTGAATATCTTCGCTATATTTGTGATCTATGAATCAAGTGCTTAGCTTTTGGAGCCTTCTAATATCATAAGTAATTTTATGAGGATATAAACTTCTAAAAAAATGAAGTCTTATATGTTGATTTTTTTAAAAAGTTATAATAATGCTACCGAATAACGTATTTGCTTGTACCAAAAAAAGAAAAGAAAAAGGAGTAATTGTAACCAAAAAACAATGTATTTGCTAGTTGCATTTTTAATTCATACAAATCTTAAAATTCGTGTTATATATATATATATATATATATATATATATATATATATATATATAGTTTAGCCCTGAAAAACGGCTTAACCACTAAATAAAAATATACTACCGTCTATGTCTAACTGCATATGGCCATATGCTATAAAATTAACCACTTGTAATTTTAATAAAAAAGAATTATCTATTATTAATTATTTAATAGATGTGTAACAATCCCACATAAGAAAATGTGTATGTGTGTAACATTCTCTTTTCCTTCACCTTGCAAAAACTGCTAGAAAATGACAGGATTGCGTACAAAGTGAAGGGTACGCTGTTACTAGCATTTTTTTATGCTTTGAAAATTAAGTTACAGACGATATCAAAAGCTGCGTGAGACATGGACAAAAGGAAAAATTTTGTCATTCTAGGCTCTAATTCTATGTCATGACAAAAAAAATTTGTTATTTATATCCCAACTTTAATAAAGTATAAAAAGTATAAGAATTTTTTATTATCGTATCTCTGTCCACTTGTCATGTTGCCGTTACCAAACACATTGTTACCAAATGCAGCCTATAGACACCATATAAAACAAAGCCAAAGAATGCTCACAAGAATATTCTAGTATAGTTGGTATCATTAATTTCTCCATAAAATTGAAGCTCCAAATATTCAACAGGTTGCCAAATTTTTGGTTTAGCCTATATAAGCTAAATAAGAATAATGACAGCTTAGTCCGCTAGATGGAAAGGCAAAAAGGTTCTACTTTCGGCCCATATAAATAGCGCCGCGAACAATGTAGTTTAAACTTTTACGTGTTAGGATCCTTTACGAGTTTAATTTACGCTCTCTTATCTTTTTCATTGGGTCCTTCTTTTTTGGTCATTGGATTTTGTGCAGTTTCTCTATAAGTATTTGGGTTGGGCCTTTCCATATTTTTTTTAAAAACTTAGACAGGAGAAACACTTTTTATCTACTGAATGACTCAAACTCGAATGCTTTCACTTCGCAGAATGCATGAGCAGCCACGGGCTATCCATGTTCACATATTGAAATTGAGTTAGATGTAACAACGAAAAATATAAAATTGAGTCACAATTGCATTGAAAGAAATAGTTGGGATGGAATTCAATAATAAATCATAATACACTTACTCTATTCCACCAAATTCAATCAATTCGACCATTAAATTATGTGATATTATGCTGAAAATTGAATGAAATTTTATGAGTTTGATTTGCTTAATAAAAATTTTCAATTCAATAGTCAAATTAATTAAATTTAGTGTCCACAAAAAAGTTATTAAATGAGATAAATATATTACAACTTACTCTTATAATGGATGGATCCACCCTCCGAAAGAGAAAATAAAAAATAGTTAGACGTCAATTTTCCTTTGGACTTGAACTATTTTCAACTTTAGCAATCTCTCTTTCTCCATATTAAAATTTTCTCTCCTTTGACTACTCCATATTTCATGCTTGTCCAGTTTATAAAAAAGGGAAAAAAATTCCATGCTTGTCCGTTTCACACACATCCAAGTGTAAATTTATGGGTTAAAAAAGGGAGAACATGGAAATGAAATTCGTCTCATGTTTGTAAAATTTGCAACATCGTGAACTGCAAGCAGAATAAGCATTGTATTATAACTATTTAGTGGCGCCCTTGAAAGTGCTATCTATTATTAGATTAGTTGTTGGTGGTTTAATAAAAAAAAAAGTAGAAATTGAGTTGAGTGAGATGGAGAGGTTTTTTTTAGTGGATCGAGTGAATGAATGATTTTTAACACATAACTTATTGAATTATTATTATTATAATATAAAATTTAATTTTTAGGGACCAAAAAGTGATTATTTTTTATATTCTCCTTGTTAATAATATAGATTATTTTCTGAGGGGAGATTACATATATATGGCCTCCCTTAACTGTATTTTCGTAAATGTGGGCACTGCAGATAAATTACGGATGTATGGGAAACCGGGGCTGAAATCGGCTGATCCTGGGCCGATTTCAGCCCCTTTAATTTTTATTTTTTTTTAAAAAAAATGAGGCTGAAATTGGCCCAGGGTCAGCCGATTTCAGCCCCAAAAACCCATACATCCGTAATTTATCTACATTGCCCACATTTTCGAAAATAAATTTGGTGGAGGCAATATATATGTAAAAAAACCATCGGTAGGGGATATGAATTTTTAACGATTATGGGAGAAACAGTTGGAGCCAAGACTAATTGTAGTTTTCAGATAAAAATGTTAACACACAAAAAGGGTTTAGAAAGCTGGATTATGGGCATTATGCTATTAATATATTGAGACTATACAATTGTGGAGGCACACACAGGTAATCTTTTAGCCATTATTAACATCTTCGCTAAAGGTGGTTTGATATCATACGCACCTTTCTTGATCCTTCAGTCACACAATTAAGGACATGAGTATTTATATACACACACACACAAAAGCTAAAATACCTATCCAGATAAGTTTAACAGGTACTTTGTGTGCATGCTTGAAAAACTGAAGGAAATTTCGATGAAGTACAGTTGTCCGTCCGCGTATTACAAGTTATTACAACGCCCAAAAAGTTAGACTTTGAAGTTGGGTCCATTATTATGCACGTGATACTCATGGATAGAGAATTTATCATTTCATCTTTATTAATTAATGAAAGTCGTAAATTTATCTTATTAATTGTCAACGAGGTTAAATAGAAAGCGTTAGTCTAAAATGTGAGCAATGATAAATTTTAATTTCAGTAAGAAACGTATATTTAATTTGGAGCGCAAACGTGTATCCGTAGACATATCCGAATCAGGCAAGTTTGGATGATGATCGAGCTTGAGACACGTGAGAGAGAGGTAATGACTCAATCAAACAACTCTTTTGCCTTAAGCTGGACGAATATTCTATCTTCCACTTCACCTCTTTTTTACCTATAAAATCACTCTCCATTTCCATCTCTCTGCTACAATTCAAAAATGCAAGTCCCTTTGATTCACAGGCTCAGCCACCTCCAACATGCTCTGTTTTCTCTGCAGAAACAGAATCCTTCACTTCTCTCTGCTTCTATTTACAGCCTCTGCAAATGGACCGCTCTTATTCTCACAATCATCGCCGCATTCAGCGCAATCACCAAAACCTTCAACATTCTCATCGTCTGCTTCCGGAAAACCGCTCCTTCTCTCTCTTCCCTTCCTCTAATCGACGACGACGATGACGATTTCAGCGACGCAGAAGAACACGAAACTCCCTCGGATTTGGGAGACGACGAGGAGGAAGAAGAAGAACAAGACGACGACGCCAATGAGAGTAGAAATGGTGAATTCTTCCGATTCGGAGGCCCCGGCGAAGGTGGCGGCTTCCTACGGCGTCGCAGCATCGGCGATCTGTTCTCTCTCGCGGAAATCGCAAACAGCAAGAGCGTCGTGAAGATTTGGGACACCATAGGGTTAGGGTTAGGGTTAGGATTTGGTTTTGATAATTCTGATTCGAGCGACGTCGTTTCGGTTTACGAGGACCGGAGGATGCGCCCCGTTTCCTCCGGGAAACCTCCCACGCCGGCGGTCTCTTCTTTTGAGTCGCCGGCGGTGGTGGTTTCGGCCGGAGAGAGCGCGTCGGGGAACTTGGCGGTGAGCGTTTGGGACACGAGGCTACGGCGTCGGATGCCGGCGGTGATAGCGGAGTGGGGGCCCACCGTGGGAAAGACCGTTGGAGTTGAATCCGGCGGGGTTCAGAAGGTTTACGTAAGAGATGACGGGCGTTACGGGTTGACGGTTGGTGACATGAGGAATGTCAGGTCGCCCTTAGAAAACGTGAACGTAACGGAACCTTGCGTTGATACGTGGTGGCCCAACTCCTTCTTGCTCAAAATTTGACCCGGAAAAAAAACTAGGCAGGGAATTAAAAAGAAAATAATAATTTATTTCATTATTTTTTTTTAATTTTGAATTTGTAAATCGTGAATAACTGAATATACTCTAATAAATTAGACAAATAGTTTCCTTGCTTATACATTCAATTTTCTTGTTATTTATCTACATTTTTTTATAGTTATATACCAACTACCAAGTACTAATTTTTTTTAAATGAAATAAACGCTTAAGCCATTCTAATGGGGGGCAAGCCAACGGTCAAAATGAATAATGCGGTTACAAGTTCACCAAATAGACTAGGTGATTATAAAAGAGATATAAAGTTTTCTATCAAACATTTTGAGTGGAGCTCCAATCCAAGCCTCAAACGAAACAATTGAGTCTCTATATATAGATAAATTAATGCCAGCATCATTCGTCGTTAGACTTTTAATTCGTGATTATTCTGGTTTCAGTTCAAACATCAAGAATTATTTATTTATTTATTTTGGTAGATAAATATAATGAGTGGCAAGCTTGAGCTATAAGTGTCTTAGCTAAAAGTATAAATTTCCAAAAAAACAAAAATTCACAAAATGGCTTAAGTGATATAAATATAGGTTAGATTAGATTAAAAAAAATATAGAAGTGTATGTGTAAAAATGGTAAAACTCAATTAAGTAGAGCTATAAATAGACAGAGAGAGATTATAGATTCAATCTAGACATTATAGGAATATCACTACAATAAATTTACGTTTTGACATTAATAGTTAGAAAATGCTGTCTAAAGATTAAAAAACGCAACATTTGTTAAATATTGTGAATGTTGCAGTGTATCCTTACAGAAAAAAGAGTTGCTCAAAATATGTAGATAGAAGTTGGGGGAATAAAGCTTTAAGGTTTTGGTAAAATGTAAGGTATAGGTGGATGCAAACCATTTATGGGTCCATTAAAATTAAGAGAATTAATTAGAAAGCTTGGTTGATGCACCTAATGGGTTTTAAAAAAATATGATATATATACAGCTAGATCGTTGTGGCTGACAGGCAATTATTGCCTGTCCCTTAATTGTTGGCTACAAGTGTTAAAATAGGGATTACCAGTGCTGAATTTGTATACAAAATACCTCCTGGAAAAGTAACTATTTACTTACGAGATCTTATCTTGTAGAACAAATATGATTTTTCTTATCTTAAACATTCTCAACAACTAACTTTACATTGATTATTGTAAACATTGTATACACTTTGAGGAAAGATCACTGAAAAGCAACAGTATATGGAAGGTATAGGCTGTCCGTTGCTTAAGGTTATTCTACACCACATTAAAGGGGGAAATAGGAGGATTAATTCATAATTTGCGGTTCTCTCACTTTTATTTAATTTTCTGCAAGGACCAAAATCCTCCATTTCACCATGGCGTCAGACGTGAGGCCAGGTTTATCAATTTATCATCATCATTAATATATAAATTTAACTGCTCGTCCTTGACAAACAAACCAAATCTGACGTATATAGTGCATTAACATATGGATCGTGCTCATACTATATTGTTTGAGCTCTCAGTACCAGAGTTTTGCGTATAGTTTTTTTTTTCCCTTCAATTTTTATGTGCATCTCTTGCTGAAAAGTGAGAAATTAATCTTTTGAAATATTTAGATGGCTAAACACCACGATTTCTCTTGATGATAGAGATTTTTTTTAATACAAATAAATATTGAAATCAAACGTACCTCAAAACCATATGTTAAAAAAAGTCGAACATTTTCCACTAAAATCAACAATTTGTTTGTAGTTTTCTAAACTAGGAAAAGGCTAGATGTTACAAAATTATTTCATAACTTTGTAATGAATGGTTTTTATTGGTTGCCTTCATTCTCTTTCCATGATTAGTCATTAAACTTTGGATCTTTTACCCTTTTTGATGGAGTTATTGCCATTTGTCCTATATGTCCTCGTACAAAATAGCAATTATCTTTAAACTAATATGTTAGCTTTTACGTTTCAAAAATCACAAGTAGCGATGTTTGACGGCAATGTTCTACGTATTTAATTATTTATGAGCCAACTATATATATGATAAACTAATGGGGGTGGGGTTGTTTGACTTCAGTGGCTGTTTTGAATTTGACTCTCAATTATAATAAAATGATCTTTGCTTCTTGGTAGCTTCCTTAATAAACTTTGAATGGCAAGCTTCTCTCAAGCAAAAGATCTTTAAGGGAATAATTGTTACGGCGAATCAGGATCAATTTGTTTTATTTTCACACAAGGGATTAATCTAGTCAACCTATAGGCTTTTTTTTTCGTTTTTGTAAAACTAAAGTTTTAAGGGATGTTTAACTTTGTCCTTAGACTTTGTTAGCTTAGTATCTATTTGTTAGCTTCTGAACTTAACAATCATTAAATCTATTAATCTCTTAGTCTCTAAACTCCAGAAAACATGTTCTAAGTAATTCCTAAACTTTACAATTATAAAGGGTTATTTATGATATAGTTTATAAAGTTTATTAATCGCTTAAGACAGGTTTTATAACATAACTTTTTTTTATTATGATATAAAAAAATGTTAGAAAGACTAAATTCATGAGTCTAAATATCAACTTATACATTTTGATGAATAACATCTGATATTTTATTTTTATTTTTGTTTCTTAAAATATCAAATGTCATTTATCAAAATGTGTTAGTTAAAATTTAAGTTCATGAATTAGATCTCCTAAGCATTATTAAAAAAAAAAAATTCCTACGTTGTCCTTATCATGAATCAACCACTAAATTGTTTGAAACTCACATTACCACAACTTAATGTTTTTTTTCAGAAGTACTACTGGCAATTCTACCAGCTAAACGTTGACTTTGAGCACTTGCAAGCTTCGTTCAACTCTTGTTGCCTCTAAGGTCCAAATGGTTCACTATCTTTTCTCCCCCTTCAAGTTCATCCTTTAATGACAGTGCATGACAAATTGAACGTACGATTTGTAATCAAACTCTGTTGCTAATTTAAAAGCACTGATTCTTAGAGATTCGAATAAAAATGCCTTATTCGAAGGCATCTTGGCTTAACTCTTAAGTGACCACCATATAATAAAGATTTGGATAAAGATAACCAATTGCAACTATAATCAAATTGTTAGAGTTGAGTCAGTTGACTTTTGCTTTTTAGGTACAGGCATACAGCTCGACCTTCTAATGGGTTTGAAATCAGATAATTAAGGGAAGAACGTAAATAAGTGTTTGACAATTGTACAAAACCCTGTTGGTGATCCGCGAAATATGTAGCATTGTTTTTTGCATTGACTCTTGACTAAATAGTACTTCAGAATGCATATTGTTATGGGTTAAAGACCAGAGTCAGAGAGCTCTAACCCTCTAAGAGAGAGGAGCTCACATTCTCTAAAGGGTCCAAAGAACCCAACCCACCAAGGAGCAGAAGAGGCTCTCCCCACTTGGCTAGATCGGCCCAAAGAGAGGGAGCCTCGTGGCCCTTAGAGGAGGAGAAAGCCGCAAGCCCAAAAGCTCCGAACCCCGTTCGGCCCAACAAGGCTAAGAGGAGGTAGCAGCGACCTCTCCTCCCCAATCCGCAACCCACTCCTAGATAAGCAGGAAAAGATAAGCCGGAGAGCGGATAGGCAAACTCTCATCGCCTATTTTACCTCTATCTTTGCACTCTAAGCTTATCTATAAAAGCACACAATCTCTTCAGGTTATAGGTATCTCCCACTCTCCTCTTAGAGAATTCTCCTAATCCCTGTGCTTATTTGAGTGTCGTAGTACCTTTGCAGGTACATCCCGCCGCCGCACTCTCTCTGAAAGAAACCAGCTTAGAGCTTCCGTCAAGGCGCCTTCCTCACCCGTTCAGGTAACCTCGTACCCTATACGAATTACTTGCGAACACAAATATAGATCCAATAGTTATAATCAACTGATGATCATGAAACGAAAAGGTCATGAATTAACTGAACTATACTATAGCACCGAATGGAAAATCCCACTCGCTTGGGAAAACAAGGTTACATATTATTACCTATATCCACCTGTGAATGTTATTCTTTTAACTTTTAAATATATTATTCACTCAATGTATTTGTATACAAATTAAATTTAAATATATTGAATTAATAACGTATTTAAAAGTCAAAAGAACGACACTAATTAACTAATAGACAAAGAAAGTAATCAACAATTTTTATGTAGTAATCATAAAGAAACATGGGGACAAGAATACAACAGGGAAATTAAATGAAATTACAGCAACAAATTGAATCGAATCAATGAAGTTATTGATCTCCTTATGTCCAGAAAGAATGAATTAAATGATCTCCTCATATATAATTCACATTAATTTGATTATACCTAGTGTCACACCTGGCCAACTCCAAGGCACAGCTAGTATAACAAAATTTACAAAGAAACGTGTAGGGAGAAAAAAAACTAAAACTAAAAAAAGATTAGACCCACCTATATATTTCCTGAGCACAGAAATTGACGGTATCAATATTCAGGAAGTTCTTTAATGAAGTCCAACCCGGAAGGAGATATCAAATTGCCCAAAATCCCATACGGCGAATCAGAGTATTTATACACCGATCGAGGTTGGAAAATGAAATCAGAGGAATTGGGAGTGAAGAGTGGCATATCAGCAAAACCACGAAGAGTAGAGGGACTGTATTGGAAATTCGCACCCTCCTTGAGAGCTGAGCTAGTTTCATGAATCTGCTCCTCCTCCTCCTGCCGCTGCTGCTTGACGCTGCTGTTGTTGGACACGTCAGACAAAGACGACCCCAAGTTCTCAGAGCCCTCGTGCTGACGTGGCGCCGAGGCAGTTACGGAGGCGGTTACGTTTCTGTTGGAGTTACCTGACATGCCGGTTAGCCTCTGGACGAGGGCCATGAAGTCCTGGGCCTTGGTGTGGATGATCTTGGGCGATTGGGTGTAAATTATGATGGGCTCTCTGATCTGTTGCCTTTTGTGGACCCTGGCGTGATCTGCAACCGAAGGCTTTCGAATCAGATGGGAGTCTTTGTTGATCATCAACGGCGAAGGGCGCGGGCCGTTGATGATTACCTTGTTCGTCTTCTGCTCTTGAAAACCATTGAACTTTGCTTCGGGCCTCATTTTTGGATCTTAATTATTATAATATGTAAAAGATAAACAGGGAAATTTGATGAATGAATTAATACGGAAGTGGTTGAAGGGGGGACACATATATATACAGGGGGAGAGATTGAGAGGAAGAAAACTTTTAGCCAACGATTCTGACCGTTGACACTTGAACTACTTGAGAATATAATATTAGGCTGTGTTTTTTGATTTGATTGCTGGAGTTTGAACCCTTTAAGTAGTGTGTAAAACATAAATTTTACTAAATATGCCAAGTAGCATCAGAAAATAAGATTAAACTGACCCAAGATACGTACAACACAAGGAAATAAAATAAACACAGACAAAATTGTTGAACAGGAGTAATATTATTATTATTATTGTTTTTGTTCCAATTTGGCTGTTGGATCAATTGTTAATTTTTGCACATTGTTACAAAATTTTATTTAGCCTCCCATGTTGTTGCACCTATTAGCCGGCTTACCGATAACACAGACGGCGCAAAACTTTTTCAGCTTCTTTCTTGCTTTTATTATATGCATGCATGTTGTGAATAAGAATGGAGTGGAGTGATTATTAATTCCCGTGTTGTGTGTTTGTGTTCCATGTTATTGTTTTTTTTTTTTTTTTTGTCTGGTTATTTAGGGCGTGCTTGTTGAATATGACATAGAGGAGAAATATAAATGTTACCATATATCTATATATGATTTAAATTTAAGATTTCTCTAATGTGTTCTTATTCAATAAGTTTGAATTTTAGAAAAAATTAGGCTGTCTTCATTTTAAAAAGTACTTAGTTATAAAGTTATTTTAAATGATCCAGAATTTCTGGGAAGCAACATTTTTGCTACTGTTGCTCATTTACTTTCTTTATTTAGAGTACTGTTGATACGAAACGAGATCACAATAAAAGACTTTAGTTACAAACATGGTTAAATCGCAGTTTGAAATTAAAATAGATTAAATTACTATCTTTATTTAACGGCAACTACGTGGAACAATCTCCTCCATTGATGGCTCAACCGATCGCAATTGGAGTTCGGCTTTGACTCTACATTATAAAAGCATTAAAAAATAAAGCAAATAATGTGACAAGATTGCGGTCCTTGTCATCAAAGTCAATTTCCATAATTTTCTATCGTTATAAATTCTTCTACGCCCATACGTCATTATAAATCGAAAGCAATTGCAGGCGTCAATAATTGGAAAAAAAAAATTATAACTAATTGAGTAATATTTAAAAGATTTAATTTATGAACTTAAATATTAATTTGCATATTTTTATAAAATATTTTTAATATTTAAAAGATAAAATAAGCATTAAAACATTAATTATTATTAATTAAAAGACTTAATTAAGTTTTTACACTCTGTAAAATTTCAAAGTTTATTTTTAGTCCCTATGTCTGATTGGGGTTAACGACGCTAACGTGGCCGATAACAATGCTGATGTGGTTGTGCCACGTGGCATAAAGTTTTGTTATGCCACATGGTTCGCCACGTTCGCGCCGTTAACTCTAGTCAGACACAGAGACTAAAAATAAACTTTAAAATTTTACAGAGACTAAAAATAAACTTTGAAATTTTACAGGGACTAAAAACTAAATTTTATTTAAATAATTTTTTTGTGCCTATGAAAGAGTAAAATCAACATCAAACAATTTTTTATATTTATTTTAAATAATTTTAACTAAAATTATTTAAATAATTTTAATCACATATTTAATAATTTAAATAATTTTGACATTTTTTTATTAATATGAACATGATTTAATAGTTTAAATTATTTAAAGTTTGTTAAAATAAAAATAGTTACTTTTTTTATTGGATATTAGTTAGTATAAATATTAAATATATATTTGGAACATGGTGGTAATATACAAAGAAGATTACATAAGTATTGAGTAGGAGTATGTTAATTTATTAGGATATATATTAGGATAATTTATGATATGTCAGTATATAGAGTGCTCAAGTGGACTACAAGTAAAATATAGTGTGACATATCCTAAATTATTCTAATATATATCCTAATAAATTAACATACTCCTACTCAATACTACGTAATCTTCTTTGTATATTGCCACCATGTTTCAAATATATATATTTAATATTTATACTAACTAATATCAAGTAAAAAAAAAGTATATATAATTATTTTAACAAACTTTAAATAATTTAAACTACTAAATCATGTTCATATTAATAAAAAAATGTCAAAATTATTTTAAATTATTTAAATTATTAAATATGTGATTAAAATTATTTAAAATAAATATAAAACAAAAAATTTGTTTGATGTTGGCTTTACCTTTTTATAAGCACAAAAAAATTATTTAAATAAAATTTAGTTTTTAACCCCTGTAAAAATTTAAAGTTTGTTTTTAATCCCTGTAAAATTTCAAAGTTTGTTTTTAGTCTTTGTGTTTGGCTGGGATTAACGGCACTGACGTGGCGTGCCACGTGGCATGACAAAATTTTATGTCACGTGGCACGGCCACGCCAGCACCGTTAACCCTAGCCAGATACAGGAACTAAAAACAAACTTTAAAATTTTATAGGGACTAAAAACAAACTTTAAAATTTTACATGAACTAAAAACTAAATTAAGTCTTATGAAAATGTACATATTAATATTTAATTTCATAAGTCAGACTTTTTAAACATTTCTCTAACTAGTTATTAAGAGAAAGAAAGAGGGGGAAAATTAAGATGAGATAGCGGCTAGAAAGTGGTTGCAAAATGAAGAATGTAAAATATAGAGAGCTTTGTACCGCGTTGACTGGTGGGGGTTCTCCGATTCGGCTCAACTGGCGCACCCACAAATTGGAGGATTTTTTTTTTTAATTCGTACAAACTTGATATGCATGGGTTTAGGGTATGGCTTTCAGCATAATCTCTTTTTGGATCCCCAATTCGTTTGTTCACACCACTACGTACAACTGTGTTTATATATAAATATATACACAATATAATATAATATTAAATTGGATTAGACAAGCTTATAAACCCTTCTAAATGGTCTCTAGTAAAGGTGCACACTATTAAATTACTAAAAATAATTGACCGATATTTATACTTATAATAAATTTTTTATAATTAGTCATCTAGTCTTTACAGTATTTAAACCTCTAACAGGAAACTCTTATAGTCTATAGAGTATTAACCCACTAACCGATCAAATTCAACACATCATTGTAGAAGTTATGGTCGTTTAGTCATTTATTAGGTACTCAACCGTTTGACATTTCAATAATCATTCAAAATATTATAAAAAAATTTCATTTTGAGTTATAAATGACATGTTTTAATATGATCTTGACACTCTTAACACCTAAAATCTTAATCAATTTTTCATTCAATTAAATCTTTTAACCGGTCAATTAGACTCTCTTAATCTTAGCCGGAACAGAAACTACTTAATTGTTACTTTGAAATACCAAAGAACTATATGCATTGCATTGGTTCATCCATATTAACTGATTCATACAAAAGAATTGTGTGAGATAAAACAGCACAGTTTTTAATTTGTTAAAAGAAACAATATGGGTACTTTTTTATGATGGCACCCACCCCACCATAAGTTTTTAAAGAATACAAAAGTGACTATTGAGCAATTATTTAGCGTAGATCTATATACTAATATCGAGTTGTTCTACTACTATTACCACGTGACTAAAATTCCCATACTAATACCATATCCACGTTGATATGAACCAAAGTTATTGTTTCAATTGAACTAACATAAGTGATTCAACAAATTAACTTTCAATTATTGGTTGATGAACTTGGCTAGAAAAATTAGTTTTGCAAGCAAAACTAAGAAAATGTAGGCAACGAAATTTGATAGCTAACCAAAGGATTGGAATCACTTCAATTTGAGATAAAACACACAAAAGATTTGGTTAGGTCCTTTGATAATCTCACTTCTTGAATCACTCAAGAACTTCGGAGAATCACTCTCACAATTAGATAGTAATCTGATTGAAATTCAACTTCTACTTGTTATTTTGAAATAACCAAATGGCTAGCTTTATGCTGCTTGGCCAATGGTTGGTTACAAAGTTCAATAAAAACAAGGAATAATGAGTAACTAATGCCTCAACGGCCGAAACAACTACTGCCATAAGAAACATAACTGAAAACCAAATAATGAGCACCAATTAATGCTAATTATTGGTTTTATAAACTAAATAATTCGGTTAAAACAAACTCAAATTGAATGGCATAGCCATTTATTACAAAAACATTAAAAAACACTAAAAAAATCTCACTTAGGTTATACCGCACGTTTTCATGATGCAATTCACCATTTTGGGCTCTTCATTTTCTAAATTAAGCCTCATTTTCATAATAGTTGCCAAAACTTGTTGTAAGTTCCCTTTTGCTTTTCTAACTCTTGCCCTTGACATTAGCATAAGAGATAATTAAAGAAGTCCTGTAATTGTGTAACGGGCCTAAGTACATAAAGGCCCGAATTAGGAATTGGCCCCATCAGTGGAGCCAAAATTAGTATAAATAGGGGGGTGGGGAATTAGATGGGTATAGAAAATGATATTGAGTCTAATCCTACCCTCTCTCTAAGGATTCTTCTTCTCTCTAGTTTTTCCATCACTATCAAATTCATTGTAATTCACTACCACAATTGCAGAAAAATACTATTAACATTCCATTTCTATCCATGATCCATTCCATTACAATTTTACATCGTTACAAATGGTGCTTTCATTGAACACCATGCCTGCGGTTACCGCTTCCCATGGTGGTTCGGAGAGCTCAAGCCATGTTCCGTTGTGTGCCGTTCTGCTGGTGTTCAACGGTGAGCACGACTACTGGTGGATTGTTTGCGCGTCGAAGTTTTGGAACGGCAAAGGAACCCCGGAGTTGCAGTGGTTGCTGCAGGTTGACAAAGGGTTGTCTGGCCGCGATCTGACTTGGTTTCAGCTGTGGCGTCGACGGAATCCGTCGGTGGATTGGAGGACTTTCGAGGTAACGTTCATGTATCGTTACCAACCAAATTTCAGATCAATTTTGCCAAAAATTGTTCAAACTGAAGTTGCAGAGTGGGAAATTGATTGGGAAGAAACTATAGAAAATTTGAGATCACAGTTACAGGACCAATCAGATTTACCAGAATCAGAAACAAAAATTCTAGAAAATGCAGCAACAGTTCAACGCAATACAGATCAAGACAAAGGAATTTTAGATGCAGCAATTCAAATTCATATGCAAAAATCAATTATGGTAGCAGCAGAAACAAAGGAAAATCCACCCTCAACAATCCAAGAATCTAAGCAGCAAGAAGAAAACCAACCTGAGATAGATTTGAGGTCAGATCTTAGTGCAGGAGGGGAGGACGAACGGCAAACTCCCCCACCGGAGCCACCAGATCCGTACGGTGGAGACAACATCGGGGTGGCACAAGCAACCTTGTCAAGAGCTTCAGTGGGGGAAGATGAGGAAAAGGGGCTACAGCCTGATTTGGTGGCGACAAGCACGGGGGGCACCATTGAGAGCCTCGCTGAGAGTAACACCGTCGAGTTCGTCAGCCAAGCGGGCCCCGACAGTCACACCACGGCGTTTGACGCGACAGATCCTAACGGCAACAACGCCCAGGGGATCTGCCGCGGAGGTAATGGTGCCAGATACGGAGGCATACGAGGTGGCGGAACAGGTGGATACGGTGGCGCTCATGACAGCGGGCTGTGCGGGTTGGGGGAGGAGCAAACACGATGGGTGGCTGCTTCTTATGTTGTTGCTGTCGCCGAGAAGGAGGGTGGCGCCACCGGTAGCGTCGACGGCACCTCGGCAACGGTCACCGGAAAGGAAGAGCAAAGGATGGGGCCTGACGTCGCGCCGCGAGTCTTGACAGGGAGAGAATACGGGATGGCGGCGGACCGAAGCACGGCGAGCAGATGGCGAGCGGAGGCGCCGCGGTGGCTGGAGAGAAGCATGGCGAGCAGATCGCGAGCGGAGAAGCTGCCAGCACCGTCTCCACGAAAGAAGAACGTGTGGGTCCCCGAGGTTCTTCTACCGGCGGACACCCCCGGCGAGTCACCCACCGCCATCACCAGTGGCGCTCGTGGACACAATGGTGGGCGGCGCGAGTTGTAGGCGGCGGCGACGACGCGATGGCTTGCGGCGAGGGTAGAGAGAGCGTGGTGGAGGGCTGTGGGTGTTGCTGTCATTGTCGCAAAGAAGGAAGGGGATACCGCAGTGGACGGCGCCAGGGATACCGCGGTTGACGGCGTCGGGGATACCGAGCCAGGCGAGAGCGAGTGCGAGGGGTGTGAGGGGGAGCGGAGCCGCAGATCTCGGGGGTTGCTAGCAGCGAGGGCGTCGGTGCTGGTGGCCGCCGTCGCCGCGTGGTTCGTGATGGGGCGAGCTGCGGTTGTGGCCATGAGGACTTGGGCACCATCAGCCATGGTTTGGGAAGCATGGGAGAAGGAGGAGGCTATGGTTCAATTGGGAAAAAATGAGAAAGAATGCTCTGGTGGTCTCCTGGGTCATACAAAAACCGTTTGGGTGGAAGAGGGCCAAGCCCAATGCGATTTTTGGACTTTGAAGGTTGGGTATCACTCAACAAAAATGAGCAATTTTTCAGCAATTTCTCAACCAAAATGGGCTTCTACTAATAGGGTAATTTTTCTGAAATTCCAAAAATATGGCCCAATTGATGAAGACATTTTCAGCAATTTACAATGTAAGCAATGGGATATTGGAGGAAATATTTTTGTTTTTTTTTGGACCTTGAGGACAAAGTCCATTTTTAAAGGATGAGATATTGTAACGGGCCTAAGTACATAAAGGCCCGAATTCGGAATTGGCCCCATTAGTGGAGCCAAAATTAGAATAAATAGGGAGGTGGGGAATTAGATGGGTATGGAAAATGATATTGAGCTTAATCCTACCCTCTCTCTAAGGATTCTTCTTCTCTCTAGTTTTTCCATCACTATCCAATTCATTGTAATTCACTACCACAATTGCAGAAAAATACTATTAACATTCCTTTTCTATCCATAATCCATTTCATTACAATTTTACATCGTTACAAATTGTCTCTTGATTCTTGCCCGTGATCATGTCCTCATCACACATGGTAAGTCTTCTTATATGGCAGCTTGGCTATGATTACTTTAATCCATCTTGGAAATGATGGACTTAATTTTGGGGTTAAACACCTTTGAATTGAAATTTCTCATGGCTTAGGTTTACGCAGGTATAGGCTTCTCTTTAGGCACTAGAAGATTAACGCGAAGACAAACGAAGGTTTTAGTTACATTTATGGTAAATATGATAAAAATAGCTGATAATGTAAAATCAATCCTTCCACTTGATTGATTTATCAATTATGTAACTAAAATTCATAAATATATTATTTTATACATCATTCAAAAAGGACATCCCATGAAATGTTTTAGGTTGATTTGTCTTATGAAAAGAAGATGCTACTTTGACATTAAATTTGATGTAGCCACTTGATTACTTCTCTCATAAATATCATGAGACTTACACTCACATTAATTAATGAGTGTCAATCCCATAATATTTGTAAGAGAAATGGCTAGTGATTACACTAAGTTTGATGTCAAAATAACTCTACTCCTCGTAAAATGATGAAATAAACTTTGGCGAACACTTCCGAGATTTTTGACTAACAACACTACAAGATTACAATACAGGTATACAATACCCTTTTTTGTCGCCAAACCTGTTCTTTCTTTTGGGTCCACTATTTGTCTTCAAACTTGCTCCTCTTCTTTTCCACCCTACTTCAGTACTTCCTCTTTGTTTGGATCAAAAGATTAAGGGCCAGTTTGGGCCAACATTCTACCTTGTCAAAATATCATTGGGTTGGGTAGCAAGGTGGAGGTGGTTGCCCGAGGCCCAAAACTCGATAAAACATGAAAAATAGTTTATATAAAAAAGAAGTATAAAGATTTTTAAAGAGTTTATTAAATATGTAACTCATTTTGTGCATTGATTGTAAAATTCTCGTGTTAGCGGATCAAATTAATTGAAGTATTTTTTAAAAAACTGAGAGTATTGAATGTTAGAATGAAACCTCACGAGTAGTTTTCTCACAATTTTTTTTTGTCGTTGTAACGTGCAAGATTTCTGTTAAATTCTAAAAATAAATTATGGGTAAATTCTCAGATATTTAAAATCTCTTGCTAATAGATGATATATTTTTCTCTTTTCTTTTTCATACGTAAAAATCAAGGAAGACCTTTATGTCTTTCTAAAAAGAGCCCCCTCTTTATAATTTGATGAGATTTTTGCAAAAACAGTAAGACAAGACATAATACAGTAGTTACTTTTATTTTTTACTGAATAGTAAAAGTGAAAAAAGTTAAATTCAAAAATAAACTTTATTATTAATTAGGCCAACTAATTCAGCTTGAATATCGTAATTGTTTTTGTATTGTGTCATTCAACATCTTCCATCTAAAAAACCTAATCCTATTAAGAACAAAATTTGAAGAGAATAAGCTATAATTTAGTTGCTGATAAGTTACGCCTTTTTAACAGCTGATTTGTTAAATGGGGTCAATTGAAGACAACTGAACTAATCTATTGTATTGACATGCACCTTTTAACAGTGAGGGACCGTTTGCTGGATTTCTTTTTATACTAGCAAATTAGGATGAAGTTGCACTTGATTAACTTGCAAGATCAACAATACTATAATGTTTTTATTTGAGTTATTTGCAGTGTCTGACATGGAAGAGCTCCAGGTGTGCAATAAACAAGAATCGGCATGCAAAATTACAATCCCCACATTGTGATTGTGAACCAAAATGGTAAAATACACACGCCATTCTATGAACCTTGACCCATACCCATGCCCCATTAGTTTTTTTTTTGCAATAAAATATTGGGCTTAGGCCTGAGTTATAGGATCATGCGCAAAAACAACAACCGCACGCGTACTGCACTGCCTCACCAAGGTGTGTGTTGTTCCTCTTGGATTCTGCTGCTATGCCATCATGTTTCCCCCCACTATATGCTTAATTCACAGTCCATATACTATAATATAGACTTCTTTTTTCTTTTTCTTTTTTTTACTGTAATACATTTGTTACCAAAACATATTTCTAAAATACCATTGTTTCACAATATTTTACAGCACTACACATGTTTGGTACAACGTTGCCACATAGGACTTTCAAGATTTTTAGGACACTCATATTGCTTACGTAGATCATATGCAGTTACAAAAACAAGAAAGTGGGGGTGATGCGGTGCCAAATCTATTGTCGATTTATGTACAGTTAAAAACACCAAACGAGTTGGCGAATTCTATATGACATTGTCAGACATGTTGATGACTTCTTGTCAAAATTGTCAAACACATTGAAGTATTATAGGCAAAGTCACCAAACGGTTTTGCTTTCTTTAGGCAAATTCGTCAAACGATTTGGTAAGTCCTACGTAGCTCTGCCACATTGTCTTTAGTCTTATAAAATGTTTTGAAACAATAATATTTTGATAATATGTTTTGGTAACAGAGGTATTATAACCAAAAAAAAAATTCTATAATATATTATTCATCTAAGTTAAGTTTGGTGCAGAATGCATTTTGGCCCAGTAAGCTTAGACCCATATAATAATAATAATAAATAAATGTAATTGTATAATGGCTCGGCTCAGAGAACACAGGGCCACTCTTTCTTCTCCAAGTTCTTGTCTTTCACTATTTTCACCCTCCCCTTCCCCCCCCCCCCTTCCTTGGATCTCCCATCCCACTTTTGTCATGCCCTTTCTGCCACCGATTTATTGTTTCTTTATCAATTCTTAATTGTTGATGTAACATTCTTAGAAGGACAGCTTCATTAAAACCAGCATGTTCACCCCCAACCACGACTGACACACACATTACTAGTATTTCTCATAGTTGGATTGCAGTGCACATCAACATTAATCGCCTCTCTCATTTTTTTAAAGTAGAGTGCAATCTTATTAGAAACAAATTGTAAATGGTAGAGTCTAGGTAAATGGTGTTTGAAATTGTTCTTCTTTCTTCGCTTGCTCAATTGAGTTCAAAAAAAAAAAAAAACAAATCAACTCCCAATGAACAATTGGTCTATAAGTGTTAATTTCGACACAACTTAATTATGCATTTAAAATTATACGAAGATAATTTTAAAAGGTAATACGTTATTTATTTTTTATGAAACGGGTAAATGTTGGAAACGGGTTCTTTCATGAGATGTCATTCATTAATTTTATTTAATTTTTTGAATTCTAATCTATCTCAATGAATTTCTTATCTACTATATGCTGTTGAAAAATTGGAGGGGTTTGTTCTGTGTGAAGCATATTTAATTGGTGTATTTTGTGTGATAATCAATATATTAGGATTAATATAGGGTGATTTACATAAGGATTAGTATAAATTAATTAAGTCCAATTGGGAGTGTTCTTTAATCTTCCACAAACTGTTCACCAAAATTAAAATGCCCAGATATAGAGAACCAGCTAAGTAGTAGCTCATGCCAATATGTCGCCAGCCATTCTGAGACTGCAATATATGTATGGTCAGCTTTCCTGTCTAGTTTGGCTGATTATATGATATAAAATACTTGGAGTTGCGCTAGATTTATTGTAGTCTTACACCAAATTACAACCAAATAGAACCTATTTTATAAGATGCATAATAAATTGAGACTAATTAATAACTAAAATTTTTATTCTTTCTTTGGTACGCTAAATGTCATTCTAATTAAGTAGAGTCATATAATATAACTGTGAAACATGTTTACTTCAAGAGATAGGAAATAAAGAAGAGATTAAGGACATTCTCACATTAAAAGTATTTGCTATTGATAATCAGTTATTGATTCGCCACTTTTATATATATATATATATATATATATATATATATATATATGGGGGATCCAAAACATTTTTGTTTTTCCATACCCAAAACATATTTCTTTTTAAGCGTGCGGAATGTGACATTGTAGCATATTCTTTAATTCATTCCCTGAGCCTTCCTATGCCACGTAAACCAATATCATATTTGACTCCAAATGTAAATATGATGTCAAGTCACATTTTGAATTAAAAATGATAATTGATTTAAAATAAAGCAGGAAAGAGAATAATTTAAAATAAAAAATGACTATTTAATTATCCAGTTGATACATTGAAGAGGGGGAAAAAAAACATACTTGTACCCACATCTCACTGAAAGCAAATGTAGCTATACTACTGCTTAGGCACAACTTGTAATTTTTTGGCATTCATGTTTGATTGATCAAAGAGTATCTAGTACATGCCACCATCATTAGCTTTCCTTAATCTTGGTAACCAAGGGAAGCTAGTACTGTCCTTGACTCCTGAATTTCCGTGCTTCTTCGTTACTTCGTACACATTGCACATGCACCAATCAATTTGGACATTCCTAATTTCCTATTATTATCTTCGATCTGAGACAAATAAACCATCCATTTGGCAAAAATTAATTCCATTATAATGTATCACACATAAAGCTCCCGCTTTGTCTTTGTCACCATCCCACTAATGTTAAATGTAACACAAAATTAATTACATGACAGAATGCCTCATCATACAGCTAACTAGGCTGCTTTATGTATGTGTTTCCACCTGCGGTCCATGTCAGCCAATTTGGGCTCTTCTAGGACGCGTAGAATAATTATGCTTATGCAGCCTAGGAGCTAGCTATTCTTAAAACTGAAGAACGTGTAATCATGAAAATACAACCACACTATGCTAGTTGGACCAAAGAACAAGAGAAACATGCATGCTCTAGGCAACTTTGTGTTTAGTAATAGCAACTAGCTAGCAAGGAGTCTTGAATATGAATCTGCTTGCTGGCACTTGGAAAATCCATGGTTTCTTACACTTGTTCATTTTTTTTTAAGTGCATGCTGTGTTTCCAATCATTATTAGAATAGTAGACCTGTATTTATTAAGAATGTAAGAGATGTATTGTAATATCTTCTTATAATTCATAATTTTTTATGAAATGGAATGCATGCTTAAAAAACCAGTGAGTTACATTCTAAAATTGATAATGACCAATTTGAAAGTGAAAACTTTTTATTTTTGAGGTTTCAAAATTGATTCTGATTTTCTTAAAAAAATGAAAATTAAATACAGTAAAAATGTAATTATATCTTTAATTAATAAACAATTAAAAAAGGTGCATCGTAATTGATCTGAGCAGTATTTTACAACCTTGTCGCACTTCCTAATCCACTTGACTTAGCAAACCCGATTACCTTTCAAACGAATTAATCCTAATCTATTTTATCTAACAAGCCTAAGTACCTCTTCTATGTGTTACCCTAGGGCTAAACTCTACTTCTTCTATTTGTTACCCCATAATTTACTCATATTCACTTGACAATAATTCGCCTTTATTACATTACTTTTACAAATATCATCTTTAAACACAATGGGAGAGAGCAAAATAAACCTGCCTCATAAACCACACTCACCCGTGCTCTCCACCTTTACCTTTGCTCTAGACAACAACTATAATTAACATGTTCACTCAACGCATAAAGATTCAGGTCTATTCACACTAATGTTTCTTTTCTTTTTTGTGTGCGCACTGTTCACACTACCATTATCCGAAAAGAAGAAGAAAAAAAAATTGGGAAATTTTCTTATTTTCGTAGAGCATATTTTCATGTCTCTGGTAAGAAAAATTTAATGAGCCTGAACGAAAAGGCGATGTATGACCAAATATAGACGGGGGTCCATCCTATGGGGTGTCATATCTTGCTATCCTTTCCAAGAAGAATTGACTACAATTTAATTAAAACAAAAATGGAAGCTGAAAACCCAACAGAAAAGAACATTTTCGTCCTTTAACACGCAGGGGACCCCTTAACACATTCAGAGACATGTATGCATATTTGGATTCAGAAGAGCAAATTTAGAGCTTCCCCCCCCCCCCCCACACTACCCTCTCTGCCAAAGTACATGGGAGCTTCTTAGGGGGGTGTGGGGGACGAAGCAGGGGAGAAGAAGATAACACTAATTGTCTCAATGCTGGGACTTGTGCAATGTGCAGATGTTATTTTCCTACACCTGCAGGTTGCAGAAAACTTCTTAACGAGCCCAAGAATTTTGGTCCTGATTAACAATTGTGACAACTCCATTGCACTCACGAGTACACTACCTATATATATATGCCTAGGCCTTTTTCCTTCGTAGCTGTGAAAATGAAATACTACTACTAGTGCCCTGAGGCTCCCTCATAAACCAAATTGAATGACCTCTTTCATTGTTGTGTTTTAAGTGTAAATGTCGTAGTTACGCATATAATTTGGATTAAGTAAATAGTATATATTTAAATTTTTTTTATAAATCTGTTGTTTAAAGATTTTGAATTAAGATGTGATGTCTGAGTCACTTTGTGTTTCACTTTATCTGTTACGTTACAATATAACTACCCAACTATCCTTGAAATCATTAGGAAACGTTTGATATGAGGTTAGATTATCGGTCATCTCACTTTTAAATTACCTAGTAATCTAAATTAACTTGTTTGGTGTGATATAATTGCTAATAATCTTGATTACTCAGGTAATCCACATTATCTTCAAAGCGACAATATGAATATTCTCCGTAGGAGATATAGTGATAATCCTAAATAATAATAATAATAATAATTATTATAAAAGTAATATCGAAAATAAAAATAGTAATAATAATAATAAGTAATAACAATAATAATAATAATAATAATAAATAATGTATATTACCTTGTAATTTTTTTTATATATCAAATAAAGTAATATAAATTTTCAGTTATATGATATGTGTATACTAAACACAATAATATAATATTATTGACAATTTAATAAGTGATAATTTTTTAAAAAATTATTCTAAATCATTTGATAATCTTAAATGTAGATAACGTATCAAACGCCATGTGAATCATGAAGTTTCATACTGACATTTCATGTACCAGCAAGCATACATAGACAAATAAGTTATTTCAGGTGGAATTACAACTCTATACCGCAACTACGAAGTGACTCGGTTGTCAATGGATCACTTATAGAGAAATTTTTTTCTTCCGCCCTTTCTTTTTGAATCACAGAAAAATGAATAAAAATATTAGTTAATATGTAAACGTCATCTAATTTAATTAAATATTTTATATAATATTTTATATTTGATTTGATGCATCTTAGTATTATGATAAATGATTTTGTACATTTTTTATGGATATCTCTCGAGACCTCTACATAGTTTTAGCCTTAAACGTGCATAAAACAATGAAAAGATAAAATATTGAAAAGTGTTTTTAAATTTGAAGTGACACGTGGCGAAAACATTTTCGAACATAGCTCAGTACTGTGTATTGTGTTTTTGTCCACTGATCCGTATAATTATGTTAATTATGTTTATTTTGTATTAGATATTATGTTGATTTATAATTTATTTATTATTAAATAAAATTATGATAAAATGCAGACTAAATTAAAATTTTATTTAATAATAAATAAAGTATAAATGAACCTAATATTCCATATAAATAATTGGTAGTGTGTTCATATAATACATAAAAATGTCATCAGGCCTCCTTCATGATTGCACAAAAACCAAAAAAGAATAATTTTGTTAAAATATACTAGAAAGGTAATCCCAAATCAATGAATCATTCTTTCAGGAATAAGACAACAACTATTTGTTGTTAGTAATTTATAAGACTTCTCATTGGACATTATTTTATTTTATTTTATTTTTAAAAAGGCATAAAAATTTTCCTCATTCCCCAATAACTATTGTACATAAGCTGTGGAAGTCAAAACAAATTGTTCAAAAGCACATAAAAACAAAACAAACAAAAAATAAATGTTGGCACTATTGATAAATTAGGGTCGTGTTTAAGAAAATGGTTTAGTACTCTAGCGTTAAACCTCACAATCACTTAAAAATTATTATTTTTTTATTAACGAAACACTTATAAATTATTATCCTTAGAAACGGGGGCATGCCACTATCGCAATGAAAGACGGAAGAAATATTCAGGCAACATAAATGCGTTACGACTAGTAGTTAAGAGAGACAGAATGAATAAAATTAAATTCATCCTACATAACATAATGCCACATAATCTTCAAGGCAAGCAAGAATTTTTGTTTCAAAGCCGAGACAAATTCACAGTCCTGAATGTCCCCATCCCCTTCCTCATATATAGCACTGAAACAAGAAAAATTAAACGTATATACAAAATGAAAATTGAAAACAGTTATAAGGAAATAAAAAAGCGATTGGTTGTCTTTTAGTTAATTGAAGGAATGAGGATGTGGGGTTGGAGAGAATTTTGGTCTTGCCTGCCGTCTCTCATCCTTAATCCAGAGTAGGATTCTCCTCCTTTTGTACCCATTATTATATATTTATTATTATTTATTACATATTTATAAATAATATATGCTTGCTGTTGTTGAAAAGTTCCCAATGTGATTTGATTTGCCCATCATCATTTCCACTTCCACACCCAAAATGTGAGTGAGAGAACGAAGAGTAAGAGTGAAATAAGTTGCACAACAACAACATTCACAATTTCAGGTTGCATATTCTTTTTCAATCAACAAAAATGTTAAGAAAATTGAAGGAAAACAAAAATCTAACGCTACAAAAAAAACATTCTCAATAATTTCTATACCAATTTTCCATCTCTTTTTTACAAATTGTCATGAAATCAGCCTTGAGAAAAACTGTGGAACCTCGCATGAGCCCAAACATTGCAACTCCCAAAAACCCAAAATTTGGTCGCCCGTGGCCATTGCCTCACAGACCAAACCAACCTACCATCCAAAATTGGCATCTTCCATTTTCAATTTCATTTTTGTACATTTTCCCCCACATTAACCCCCCCCCCCCTTTTTTTAGTGGTAAAATAAACACATAAAAGAGAAAATAAAAAAAAATAAATAAAAAAAGAAAAGAAAAGAAAAAAAAAGAGTTGGATGAGTGAGTAGCTGGAATTAGCTGGAAGACCTACTCCATCAAGAACCGCCTCACAATCTTCACGCTTGGTTCCAACACATCCCTCTCCCATACATCCGACCACCTCTCTCCGCCGTTTGCGCCGCCGTGACGCCCTGACGTCATCAACGCCCGAAACGAATCCTTTGCGTCCAGCCTCCGTAGGTCCCACCCCGCCGCTTTTAACCGCAAGATCTTTTCTATCTGTCTCCTGGCAAGCTGACACGTGTTGTCCTTTATGGCCCTCACCGCTTCCTCGTACGCACCCTTCCGCAGCCGATCCTCGCTCTCTTCGCTGCGCCCCGGTGGGTACTGTTTGAAATAACGATCGAACTCGGGAACCCCGATGGCCTTCCTCAACCCGGTTCGTTGCGCCGAGTCGAGTTCCGAATCGGGCGAGTCCGGGTCGAAGAACTCGGCCAACTCGTCCACCATCCCCGAGTCAAGCATTTCGTCGACTCGCTTCAGCAAGTAATCCGAGAGCACTGGGAAGGATATGTCCACCCACAGGAAGCAGCACTGGTACCTCAACTCCGACGATATTTTCAGCGGCGGTGATGACTCGTCGTCGAAGACGTTCAACTCGGGGTCGAATCGTTCGACCAGGAGGGCGTGGATGAAGGAGTTGGAGCCGCCGACGACGATGGGGAGCTTTCTCCTGGAGGTGATGTCGGATATGGCTTCGCCGGCGCAGCGGCGGAAGTCGTACGGGGAGAACTCGCCGGCGGAGGGGTAAACGTCGCCGAGGAGGTGGTGGGGGACGCCCTTGCGGTCTTGGATGGGGATCTTGTTGGTGGTGATGTCGAGGCCGTTGTAGACTTGCATTTTGTCGGAGTTGACTATTTCAGAGAAGGGGAAGAAGAGGGTGGCGAGGTCGACGGAGAGGCGGGATTTCCCGGAGCCTGTGGCGCCCATGATGACGACAACCTTGTCTTTACGGCGGTGGCGCTGGAAGGCGGCGTCCATGCGGGGCCAGCGGGGGCGCCTGGTACGGGCGGTGGTGGAGGAGGGTGTGAAGAGGTTGGTTGGGGAGTGGCAATGGTGGTGGGGTGGGAGTGAGGAGAGGGAGAGTCTCATAGGAAGAGAAAACAAGGAATGAATGGTGACGTGTGAGGGGAGAGTGAGAGAGATATTTGGGATATGGAGAGGCAGAAGAGATGTTGCGAGCAAAAGCAGAAAGTGCGTGTGTGGGTGGCGTGGGTACAGTTAGCGTGTATCTCAGCTCAGCAGTGTGTGTGTGAGAGAGAGAGAGAGAGAGAGTGGGGGGTTTGTTTTGTACTAATTTATTTGGGGGTGGAGGTCTCAGCTCAGGTGAGTCTTTCCTCTCTTCTCTGCTCTGCTCTGCTCTATTTGAATTGGAGCCGAATGCCAGTTTTGACAACTAATACAAGGAGGGTACCAAATGGAATCCAAACACTCTCACTCACTCACTCACTCACTGCCTACAAATGCATTGCTATTGCTGACTCTGATGCCTTTTGTGCTGTGATCTGTTCTACAGCTTCGGCTGGGAAGGGGATCATTCATGCATTCATTCTCTCTCAGTAATTGCTTTTGCCTCTTCTTTCTCTCTCTCTCTCTCTCTCTCTCTTCTGCTCTGCTCTCACTCTGTTTCAGTGAAAGAAATCAGGAGGAGTTTGTGAGTTATGGAGGGAGGAATATAGAGCTCCTATTTAAATAACAAAACACCACTCTCTCACTCTCTGATGCCAACGCCCAATGTAACTCTTCTAACCTTTTACACTTCTACACTTTCAACAGTTTCTTTATAAAGTTCCATTTTTTATTTTTCGATACGCATGGCCTTCGAATTTTGATTGCTGAATTCCTCAAATCATATTATGATATTTTCTATATTTTGGAGATTAAATAACAAGTTTACTGTCTGTTTAATTTTTTTTTAATCATACTCATTCAATTAAATTTTATCACATAAATAAAAATATTTTTTTTTATTATTGCTATTTAAAAAGTCATGAATATAAAATATTTTGATTTGATGATAATATAATTAAACTTGTAAATAATGTTTTTTAGATAAGTCATGTAGCCAATTTTATTTCAAAAAAAAATGCAAGAATGCATGGATCATTACTGTAAAGATCCAAAAGCCACCAAGACATAGTCGGCAAGGTAGGAAAGACTTCACTAAAAAATAATAGGAGAAATTCTTGCTTTTTTTTTTCTAGAGAAAAAATATATCAAACTATATGATTTAAAGTAAAGAGACAACAAAATAATTATTAACAAAGTATCCTTACAACAATAAGACCAACAAAACCAACAAATGTAAATAATACTACTAATCCAAAATGAGTTAAGCTAAGAGCACCCTGCACACCACCACCAAGTAAAATAGCAACAATTTTACCTTTGATCGTCCTAAGAGACTCACTACTTTTAAAACAAGCACATTTGAAATGGATAAAAGATTAGAGAACACCTAGAGTCATAATTAAAATATATTAATTTGATTAAACTCATAATTAAGCTATAAGTTTGATTTTTGTTATATACTCCATTAAATACATATATAAAAATACAATTCAATTGAAATATATATATATATATATATAAATAATTAATTGTGAAATTTATAAAAATACAAAAGTTTTGTTGGTCTAGTGGTAGTGGAGTATGTCCCATGTTGTCATTGGTTAGGTTGAACTCCTACCAATAAATTTTTGGATTATTTCTAAAATTAAAATTCAATGGTTCAAATCAAATTTTAAAAATAGTCATTACTAACTATCAAATCTTTCAATTAAATCTTCAAATTACAATAATTTTTATAATTAAACCTTGTATCAAATTATATTTAATTTACTGTCAAAATGTTAAAGAAGGACATGTCAAGTTTTGAAAACCACACATCAAAATCTTTACTACATTTTTTTTAAAAAAATTTGTTTTGTTGCCCCATCTAATATAATTTAAAAACATATTAATATACTAACTTTGTAATTTTGTATGTTTTAGTAAAGTGTAGCTAGGGGTTGGAACAGGTCAGGTCAGGCAAGGCCAGACCCTTAACAGTCCAGGCCTGCTTTTTTAATTTTTTGCATGGGTCTAGCCTGTTAACTGTTATAGGCCGATTTTTTAGCCTGACCGCTGTTTGGGAGGCCTGGCCTGGCCTGGAGCATGATAGGCCCACCTGTGTATTTTTTTATTTAAAAAAACAAAATATTAAAATAAAAGAAAATATGCAATTTTTAATTTTTCAAAAATAATCATAACAAAGTATTGTTTTTGTTAATAACTTAATTTCTTGATATAATAATATTCTAAAGTAAAAAAACTATAATATATATAGGTATTTCTTGAGAGAAGGGGGAGAGTTTAACTAAATATATAACATTTATCATATAACAAGCAAGATTGTATTAATTCAATATGAATCAAAAAGACATTTTCAATAAAGAATTGAAATTCTAAAGCTGCAAGCTGCTGGGGTATACCCATGAACAGATCAAAAGACAAGTCTAAGCAACATGAATATCCTTTCTGTGAGAGGAAAATCAAATTTTCATCCATTGATTTTATCATTAGGAAACCAAAATCCATATCCCAAAAAAGTTTGCTAAACTTTGTTATGTATATCACCAATTCTTGCTTAGTATGTGATAGCAATATCATAAACAGAATATATGACATTTTACCAACAAAAAACAAAAAGGAAAATATCAGCGAAATTCTCTCACATTATTTAGATGAGATGAAAGTGTGAGTGTGGGAGAGTCCTAGGAACTCGTTAGATTAGGATTTTTTTAAAAAGAAAAATTAAATAATAAAATTATATTAATAAATATGTTTGCATAAAATGTTACAAAAAGTAATGTTCGTTTAGTGGTTAAGGTGTTATTTTGGTATGGTGAAGTCTGACAGGCCTAACAGACTTTCGTAATAGCCTGTGCCTGACCTGTTTATTGAAACAAGCTTTGAAAATGGTCTGGGCCTGACCATTTTTCGGCAAACAGGCCAGGTTGCAGGCCCTGACAGGCCGCCTGACCTATTCCCACCGTTACGTGTAACTCATATTCCCTTAAAGATAGAATAAACAAAAATCCCCTTAAAGATATTAAAGGTAAAGTGTGTCACCATAACGATTTTTAAATAATGAAAAGAGAAATGTCTAATTTTAAAATTTACTCTCTCCATTTTGTTTTTTTATGCAAAATCAAACAATATACATACTAAGACAAACAAAAATATGTATTGAAAATATTATAAAATTAAATGAATTAACAAATTTATTTTTGCATTGAAAAATAAACCTATATTAATATAGTTAATATACATATCAATTATTAGCAGAGAATTAGTCATTGCTAATAGTGATGAACACTCTAAATGTTAAAAAAAAAAAAAACCAAGGAAACATGTTATTTGTTTAGTGCGCAAAATTCGTAGGACATTTGTGAAGAAAATAAAAGTGATAAACTTATATTGAAAAAAGTAAAATGTGTATATTTTCAATGACAATTAATATATTATAAGCTCAAAATGTTTTGCTTTAGTTTTCTTAACTAATATTTCAAGGACATTAGTTAACAAAACTCTTATTTAATTGGTGTTAAAAGAGTTACCTTCGAAAGAATTTTATCTCCATTTAATTTGGATCACGAAGGTAGTTCAGACAAAAAAAAAATAGTAAAATTGAATGTGATAAAAACAAAAAAAAAAACAAATAATTAAAAACAATAAGATCACGATAATCCAAAAGTTTGACAAGAAAAAATGTATAAACAGTGTGTGAAAATGGAGACGACCTTTTAAAGATACTTTTCTTCAAATTGTAACACGTAATTGAAATCCATTTTGTTTTCGTGCGAAATCTTAGTGAATGGTCAAAGAATGCATTACACTTAAATCAATTCAATGGTAAGGATGATGTGATCTCTCAATAATTTAATTATTTATTTATTTTATATATACATACACCTCAAGTTTATTTTATTTTGTTTGATTTAGTTATTTATTTATTTACTTACTTAATTATTAATGTTTATTATTTTATTAAGTTTGGGATCATTTTTTAGCTGGAATTTAAGTTTTATGGCTCATTCATTTGAATGACAAATTGTGTCATTCGAATGAATGCTAAAAATTCATGTCCAAGGTTACAAATGTTGAGTCATTCGAATGACTTGAATGACTCAATAAGTTATTCAAATGACTTGTTTAATTTCGCGATGTTTGGAATCTAGGGACAAGTTATTCGAATAACTTGGGTTCAGGGACATTTTAAGAGTGTGAGAGACTCAATTTTGCCCAAATCTCTCATTATAACACTATTTTCTCTCTCTTCTATCTAGAAACTCCAAAACCCTAATACCAAATCTTCCTCAAACCTTTCAAATCACTCAAAAATCTCTTCAAATCCTTCACTCCATCTTCATTATCATCATCATCATTCTTTGTTCTCTATCTAAAATCTCCATTGGAGGTCTCTTAGAACTTTTGGTGGTGACCCTAGGGTTTTACCCGAATTTTTTCTTCTCTTGGGTCTCCAAGGGTAATTTCTTAACCTAAATCTCTTGTTGGTGTTGTTGAGTTGGTTGTTTGATTATTCAAGTCAATGATTAGATTGCTTGGAACCCTAGGTTGAAATTTTGAGAATATTAGTGATGTTGGTTAACTTGGTCCTAACCCATGACCTTGTTGTCTTATTGATAGCGTTGGGAGGCTCCAGTGATTTTTCCCGAGCTCCAGTCGTTCCGTAGAAGTGGTTGCTCTGCCTCCTTGAGGCTCGTAGTGAATAATTAGTTGTAATTGTAATTTATTTTTCTATTGTAAGACGTATGTGTATATATGTGAATTGAAAATGTGTTTTAGAAAGTGTTGTGAGAATCAAATTGATTCTTTTGAGAAATTGAAGGAATGGTTTGTTGAGCCCTTTGGGAATTTTGGGAAGAAATGTGAACTATATGTTTTTGAAAGATAAATCTTGTATGAAGTAACACGTGAGACAAGACTTATTAGTAATCATTGCATGAAAATCATTTACCGTATATTGTTTTACATTGACAATGTTCTGTTCATTTTGGAAATAAATGCTTTGCGATTAAGATGCTGAGAAAAGAAAGTTTGGATTTGTTTTGGTTTATAAATAAAGTCTGTCTAAAATGGTTGAATTAGGTTATGAAAAAACATGAGTGAGAAATTGATATATATTTTTGTTGTTGTATTGGATAAATAGCATGGGTGAAGTCTTGTTAGGATCTGTAGACAACGGCAGTAGGCGTTGGACTTGGTGCACCATGACATATACCCTCAATAGTAAGAGACATATCACGCTAACCCCGACACATAAGTCATGTTTCCGTTATATGTCATCGCTAGTAAAGAATAGATCATAGTAACCTGAAACGTTGAAATCAATGTTTTTGGTTGTTAAATATATGTTAGAGTAACAGCTCTGACACGTTGTTGTTGTGTTATATCTTGACATGATGGATTTCACAGGAACTTTTATTATGAAAAGCTTATTGTTGCAAAAAACAATAGGAGAGACATTTCTTATATAAATACATAAACTGTTTTATATCACAATTTCCTCACTTGTTCCTTGTGTGCTATAATTACATCTACCTGCCATTGAGCTCCCAAACTCACTCTTTGTTGTTTTCCCTTTTCAGACACAAGTGTGGATCCAAGCTCCATTCCTCCTGTCCCTTAGTTTGTAGATGACATCTATTTTTTTTGTGAGTCCAATTTGTTCTGGGTCATATTTTGTTAAACTATTGTATTATTCTATATGTCTTAGAAAGCTCCACTAAATTTACAGCAGGATCTCACCAATCTCGCTTCCATAATTTATGCATTTGAGTATTAATGGATATTTAATATGTAATTTAAGGATTGTTTTGGATTGTAAAACTACTATGTTTTTCTATTAAAAACTTATGGACTTTCAAATGGATATTTTGAATTGTGAATTGGTTACAAGTGTTATATTTTCTTTGTTGGGATAAGCCTATATATAAAGGAAAATATGCCCTATGCAAGGCTTGCTAGGGGTTGTGGTCCTTTATGCACTGGTCATGACTCCAGTTAGGTCGTGAAAGAAGAGACTCGTGCCTTATGGGCCATTCTCTAGTGCAAATGATTCTTAATTTACACGCACAAATTTGATTTAATCTTTTGGTACACAATCAGGGTATCTACCATTGTGGATCTAGTGACTAATCTATGCGCTGGCTTGCAGGCACCTCTAAGGGTGAAGCAACTGGCCCAAAGATTTAAAGTTGCCCCATACCCAAAGCCAATGATCAAACCCTGACATTTAATTAAAGAATGATGAGTCATTTCTGCCCAACCACACTCATCAAGTTTTGTTGGTACAAATTTGATTTAAAATTATAAGAAAAAATCACTAATATTATTTTTTAAATATAAAACAAATTCTAAAATAAAAATAACAATGGTTATTGATAGATGAATTTTGTATCCTATTTTATTATTATATAATTGAACATTGCATACTAAAAATGTGTGATTTTAATGCTTAATTAATATGTTTTGCACATTATATTCTTTTGTGAGAAAGTGAGAAAAATGCAATTTTAAGCATTATTTTATCTTAGAAATTAATGTGTAGATTTCTTTTGTTCTTTTTTAGTTTTCTATTTTTATTGCAGAAAATAAATTGTCAAGAGGATCATTGAAGATTTGAAGTAGATTTGATAAGATATAAATTTTGAAGAAGAGATTTGAAGAGAAGATTTGGACCAATAAATGCAAGATTGAATTCAAATTCAAAAAGATTTGGTCAAAGATTTGCTGAGAATTTTTTAATGCTGACTTTGCCACGGATTTTGCGCCATGATGGAGATTGAATCTCGATTTGACCTCAACTACAAAGTTGTAGATCTATCTCTTAGCTTTAATTGGAGATTTGAATCACCTCAATCCGATATCTGTAGCCGAAGTTATGGTGATTTTACTAACTGTTGTGTTGAAAATGCGGGATTTACTCTTACTTTATGTCAATCCTCTACAAATAGATATTCTCTCTCAACAACTTGGAAAGAACTTGATACTCAACCTCCACTTTTATTTTTTTCAATAAAAATATAAAACTAAAAAAGAATAAAAGAAATCTACACATTAATTTCTAAGATAAAATAGTGCTTAAAATTACATTTCTCTCAATTTCTCACAAAAGAGGATAATGTGAAAAATATATTAATTAAGCATTAAAATCACACATTTTTAGTATGCAATGTTCAATTATATAATAATAAAATAAAGTACAAAATCCACCTATCAGTTATTCCTTTTTTTTTCATTACTTCTTCGGTATGAATTAAGATGCTATAAATTAAGATATTTTAATTTATGTAGCAATATACGTTGACTGACTTAAGTCATATTTTTTTAAAAATGAATTCACTTATATGAAGAATTTAATGACAATTCAAATTGTGTAATTTTGAATGAGGTGACTCGCCTCGAGTCAACTTGTTGGATTGTCGGGATAGTTGAGTAGGTCGACGAGTGATCGTAGTATTTTTTTATTAAAAAAATTGTCATTATTTTGAGATTTTTGGGATTTTTTTTACGTTTGAGAGTTTCTTTTCCCATTTTTGGTGGGAGACTTTGACAAATTTTTTGGACTAATTTAGATTTGTCAGATAGATGAGTTCATAAAAAAAAATATGACTTGAATCAATCGACATACACCCCTATATAAAATTAGAATATATTCATACCAAAAAATTATTGAAAATATTTTAGGTTAGTTTTGCATTTAAAATTTTATATTAATGACTTTTCTTTATAATTTGAAGTCAAATTTACACAGAAATTAACAACCATTTGCACCAAAGAATAACTAATGTGGTTAGAGAATAGATCATTTCATGTTAAATTTGGTTATATTATGAGAGAGAAAGACAAACATTTTAAGAGAGTCCTACCATTTTAAGAGAGTTCTACTTATTTAAAATGTTTGTGTCTTTCTTTCTCATAACATAACTAAACATAACCTGACCAAACAAAAACACAACCAAATTTAACAATATGTTCCCATGCCGTTATAGCTAAAGGGAGAATGATTTTACTACATGAGGAGTGAGAATGAGAATATCAACCTTTAGATCAAGTGAGTGGTTGAGACTACATTTCCAAAATAAAAAGACTCAATTGTATGTTAGTTGTTACTCACTTTTCCCTCGCAAATTCATCCCCAACTTCTCTCACCTTCCTCCCTCTCTCCCCTTCACACCTAGCCAAAGTCGAAGACTGAAAATTCAGAAACTGAATTAAGGCAACCACATTACTTAGCGCTGAATATTCTAATTCATTATTCACGTTTAACAACAACCGTGTGTGCACGGCGGTCTTTGCGAGCCACCACCACGGAATAGAGGGAAAGGTTGTGCTTTGCGGGCCTTTGTGCTGAGCCCTATTTATTGCCACTGGTATTCCGGTGAGCCATGGACTGCAGGAGGGTTGCGGACTGCCGGAATTGTGACACCTCATTCTTAATCACACTCACAATAAAGTTAATAGAACTTGCAATTAAATAAGTATTTCTTAAAAAACGTTAATAGAACTTACAGTTAAGTAAGTGTTTATTGAATAAAGTTGATGGAATTGACTTTGTGAGTGTACTTAAAAATAAAATAATAAATTTGAGCTCATGTAAAAATTTCTCTGTAACTTATAGTCAAATAAAAATCCAATCTAAAATACTAACCTATTACTTAAGTTTAAGTATCATATATTTTGATGCCATGTCCCTACTATGTAACACTTTGTAACATATTATAAGTGATAGGCAGGGTATAAATAAAAGTAATACATATTATATATGTAATTTTACAACTTATAAGTAGCTGAAAAGAGAGAATAAAGTAAACAAAAATTGTATGGACTAAGAGAATGCAAATGAACGAGCATATGCGTGAGCTAGCGAATTAGGACAACATTGAGCACACCCAAGACACGAGTTGGTAATTGAAGGCATTAATTGGTACTGAGGTTTGGACTTTGGAGAAGGCGTGTTTCCCTATAGACCAGGAGACTAGGCCATGACGCCCTGCCCCTAAACAATAGAAGGGGACTGAGGAATATGGTCCACCTTGGTCGCTCATGTGAAAGAAAAATACATGCTCTTTGACCATATTTAATACATAATTCAAGAATATTATAAACAAATATATTATGAACTATGATTTAAATTTGTACTATTTAAATAACATATAGATTATTGGTTCATAAAATTTAGAGATTATGCATTAAATATAATATAAGACCGTAAAATATAAGGAAAATGGCAATATGATAACTCTATTAATTTTGATACAATCTCACTTGTAAAGGTAAGTGGGTCAATCTCATGGTGTTATTTATACATACAATAAAATATAAATATCTTATTACTCTTCTCACAACACATCATGAAGTTTATTATGTATTTTGTAAATACAATAATAAGTTGTGAGAGAAGATATAAGATGTCTACATCTTATTGTATGTACAAGTGTCATTTTTTTAGATCTAATATAATGAATTTTATTATGAATAGTACACATTTGTGAGTCAAATTGTCTCAAAATTATCAATTTAAGTTGTCATTATGACCTCTCCGAAAATACGAGTATATTTTTCCATGTGAAGGGCACAAAGGCATGCCCGCCTTCGAGCTTTGCCTCATCAACCATCTCATTGGCTGCAAGGTCAGTAAGTATATATATGTATATATAGACTCAATTCTTAAATATTACTACTAGTCTTTAGTCATCAGTGTTAAAGGGCATCGTGTGCTTGATTGCTAGAGCTAGACTATGCAGCAGCAGCATGCATGCCTTGGCCCTGCGGTTTTGTGACAGTGGGCGTGGTTTTCGCCCCCCACCCCCACATTGATTCATCAATTGTTGCTCCCCATTGTATTAATTGTTATGGTGTTGCCTGCTGAAATGATATTATTGTGACCTTAAATGCTTGGAGCCTCACATACCATGTTTTTACCATGTGTCCCGCCTGCCCTACCTCTCCATGCATTACACATAATTGCACACCGTATCGCAATAACCTAAACCAATTGCAAAGAGTCGTGCTACATGTACATTCTAAAGAGTCACCATATTGTCATCTAACAAAATGCTCGGTGTCCACGTTTTACACTCTCCACCTTTCACTCTCATATAGCGTGTACCTAAACATTTTAAACTGTTGTGCACAAAATTTTTCATTGTTGTGCAGGAACATTTTTAACTGATGTGCATAGATTTTTTTAACCGTTTTGCACAAACTTTTTCAATTGTTATGCACGAACATTTTTAACTGTTCGGTACAAACATTTTGAACTATTGTTCACAAACATTTTTAACTGTTGTGCAAAAAAAATTTCAACGGTTGTGCACAAACATTTTGAAGTATTGGGCACAAACTTTTTCAACTATTGTGTACAAACATTTTAAATTGTTGTGTACAAAAAATTTTAACTGTTGTGCACAAAAATTTTCAACTGCTGTGTACAAACATTTTGAATTGTTGTGCACAATCATTTTTTCAACTGTTGTGCACAAAATTTTTTAACTATTGTGCACAAATTTTTTTATTTTTTTGGGCAAAGTTTTTCAATTGTTGTCCACAAACATTTTGAACTGTTATGTATAAAATTTTTCAACTATTGTGCACAAATATTTTAAATTGTTGTGCAAAAACTTTTTTAACCGTTCTACACAAATTTTTTCAACTGTTTGGGCACAAACATTTTAACTGTTATGCACAAACATTTTTAACTGTTGTGCACAAACTTTTTCAACTGTTGTGCTCAAAATTTTTGTGCACAACAATTTAAAAGTGCACCATAATAAAAAGTTTGTGCATGTTAGTTAAAAATGTTTGTGTAATATGTTAAAAATGTTTGTGCACGATAGTAAGTATTTGCGCACGTCAGTTAAAAATGAATTAATAAATGATAGTTTAAAATACTTGTGCATGATAGTTAAAAATGTTTATGCATGGCGGTTATGAATGTTTGTGCATGATAGTTTAAAATGTTTGTACATGATAGTTAAAAATGTTTGTGCATGTTTTAAAACATGATAACATATTCAACTACCATGCACAAACATTTTCACCTATTGTGCAGAAATACTTTCAACGGCGATACATAAACATTAACAACATCAGTGCACGAACAACTCAGTAGTTGATGATGAGTTACGATGGATTCTTATCAAAATAAACACATGGATTCCTTTCAAAGTTTTACAAAACTATACCTAGACTCCATGGATGAGCTTGTTCAAAAATAGAAAAAGAAACGAAATGAAGGAAGAACACGAAGAAGATGATGATGAAGACGAAGAACTATGATGCGGACGAAGAAGAAAAAAAATGATGGTAACGTCGACGAATGATGATGAAGAGAACAAAGATGAAGAAAGAAAAAGAAGAATGAAGGTTGCGTTGGAGTTGAGGGTTTTGGGTTGAGTGGGTGCATAAAAGTTCGTTATAATATGGAAGTGAGTGCACATGGGTCAACTGTATAAAATCTTTAGTTTACAATATGATAGCAGGTTGTGAGGTGCACACCAATCATTTTTGTTACAAAAATAATACATTTATATACCACGCACCACGCCAAAATCCACCAACTGTATAAGAATGCTACCAGATCTCTGTTAAATGTCATATTTACGCAAATTCAACCAGTAAAATGACACCTATCTGCTTAGATTTTAATGTATTATCTGACTAAATTCTCCACTTTTGTAGGATTTCTAATATAATCTAAAAGTGGATGCAAGCTTATTAAAGGGACAATATCAAAGAAAAATCCCACGAGAAATGAAGCAAGAAGCACAAAGGGTAAAAGAAGCAAAAAGACAAATTCAGAAGAGAAGCCGCTCAGCGGTAACAACAGGCCGCTCAACGACAGAACAAGACAAGACCGCTCAGCAATGGACCCAGGCCGCTGAGCAGACTTGGTAAAAACCATAGAGCAAAGGGATGACAAATCAAGAAACGTATGGGAGCCCACTTTGCGCAACAGTTAGTAAAAATGCGATAACTTGAGCTATAGATATCGGATTGAAGTGGTTCAAATTGCTACTTAAAGCTAAGAGATAGATTTACAACTTTGTAGTTGAGGTCAAGTCAAGATTCTGACCGCTCAGTGGCCTCACCAACCCGCTGAGCTGCGCCACCTAACCTTCCAGAAACCGGCCGCCTTTGAAGACTCAGCCGCCAGCCGTCATCACCTACCACCGCTGAGCGGCCCGGGATAGATTTGGTGTATAAATAGATGCTTAAGGATCTCATTCTATAATCACTTCTTCCACAACTCTTACACACATTTCTGATAGTGTAGAGCACGAAATTTAGGCTTAGTTAGCAACAAAGAGGAGGCCAGTGAAGGAGCCAAGAGTGATCAAGGAAGCACGGCGGTCGTTGTCATGACAGCGTGAGAACGTGTCATGGTAAGCATCCATCACCTTTCCTCTGAGATTATCTCTTGTAAGATGGACTTCTAATCCTCTTGTTGTTGGGATTTTGATGACTATTGTAGTATGATTGTATCCATGTAACTTTTGCATTATGAATTTATCAGTTTCTATGATTTACTTGAATGATTTTACGCTTAATGCTTGTTTTAGATTAGCTACCTAAAGCATGATTCTAAACTATATTGTTGCGCGCGAAAGCAGCACATTAAGTTGGAACTAAATCAATTCATCTAATTCTTAGTTGCCGTAACTGGAATGAAAAATTAGTCGTTTTAACATCTGGAATAACGCTAGTCTACTTTGTTAAGTTTGTGCGTGAAAGTGACAGCATATCAAAGGAAGCCTGATGATCTTTTCATGCGCGAAAGCGATGAACAAGTTAAGAACTGGTGGCGAGCAATCAATGAACTGATAATTCTGTTGTACTGAGTAAATGGATACATGAAACNTAAATAGATGCTTAAGGATCTCATTCTATAATCACTTCTTCCACAACTCTTACACACATTTCTGATAGTGTAGAGCACGAAATTTAGGCTTAGTTAGCAACAAAGAGGAGGCCAGTGAAGGAGCCAAGAGTGATCAAGGAAGCACGGCGGTCGTTGTCATGACAGCGTGAGAACGTGTCATGGTAAGCATCCATCACCTTTCCTCTGAGATTATCTCTTATAAGATGGACTTCTAATCCTCTTGTTGTGGGGATTTTGATGACTATTGTAGTATGATTGTATCCATGTAACTTTTGCATTATGAATTTATCAGTTTCTATGATTTACTTGAATGATTTTACGCTTAATGCTTGTTTTAGATTAGCTACCTAAAGCATGATTCTAAACTATATTGTTGCGCGCGAAAGCGGCACATTAAGTTGGAACTAAATCAATTTATCTAATTCTTAGTTGCCGTAACTGGAATGAAAAATTAGTCGTTTTAACATCTGGAATAACGCTAGTCTACTTTGTTAAGTTTGTGCGTGAAAATGACAGCATATCAAAGGAAGCCTGACGATCTTTTCATGCGCGAAAGCGATGAACAAGTTAAGAACTGGTGGCGAGCAATCAATGAACTGATAATTCTGTTGTACTGAGTAAATGGATACATGAAACCATAATAGGATTCAATTCCCAACAAGCTTCCTGATCTACCTCTGATTTATTGCCTATTTATCTTTTATGTTCTTTATTTAGTTTATTTAAACAACAATCAATTTACCAATCTTTCACTTTATTGTTTAATTAACAAACTCAAGAACGGTATTTTTGCAACTCCCTGTGGATACGACTATACCCGAATATACTGCAATTGGATCTCTTGAGGATCTGAAAGCTGTAAAGAAGGATATATTATTAAACGACGAGAGTGTAAAAAGCTTTCAACAATCTCTCGGCATGCACCACGCCAAAATCCACCAACTCACACACCTTGACCATACCACATGAGCAACTGGACATGTAAAGAGTATGTGGTCTAGTGTTTCTTCCCTAGTAGAATAGAATGTGCATGATGTGTCACTTCCCTGTAAGAGATCCAGTTTTCACAACCTCTCCTTAGTATTGAGATGCTTTTGTAGGATAAATCACATCATGAGTTCAACATGGGGAGGAGCAACCCCCTGTCATGCCTATCGCCCAACTAACCACTATAGGGACGAGCCAACCATCAACTTAAATATGCCAGATTTGTTATAGTTTCAATCGCTCATATCATTCACTCTATGAAATTATGTTGGTCAACTGTAAGGATAGAATTGGCAACAAGAATTTCTTCTCAGGCAAAAAGCCTCTATGCCACTGAAGCTTCCACTTCCAAGTACCAACCTCCCACTCCCCCACTTCTGAGATGAAACTGTCACACCCCAACTTAGGGACTTGACTGACACGCAAGTGATTAGTTCCCTCACGGAAGTCTCTAGAATGCTTTTTGTAAAAACATACACTTTATCATAATTAAAATAAATAAAATACGCGACTGGTTCGAAGATCCTGCGTATATACAACTGGAACCCTCTAGAAAAGATTCAATTACAAAATAAAAATAAATTAACAATATCTATGGGTAGCTTAACCTCAAGGTGAACTGCTGACTCTTGGATTCTGACGCAGCTACATTGATCATAAACTCCATGCTCTGCTACGCTGCTTCGCAACCTATAACTGGAGGGGAGGTTGAGGAGCGAGAACTCTGGGAAGAGTCTCAGCGAGAGGTCATCCGCACAACGACATGAGACACTTCAAAAACAAGCATAAAACAATTTTATAATAATAACAAATACATAAAAGCATTTGAAATCAGAATTCAGTTGGGGAATTCTCTAGATAGACGTTCCGAGCATTACAATTTAGTTGTTCCTGAAATGTCCAGGCTTTACAGTCTTTCCCTAATCTACATGACATGATGCATGATATATGATACATGATATCGGGCATCACAGGATGCCATGTCCGGGTTTTACGGTCTTGTCCTAAATTTACATGAATCCTATTATACTTTACGATCGTACAAGGTATACTAGGGTCAGCGTAAGCTATCATTGACTTACAGTTTTATTCTAGATATACTCCTATGAAAATAGTTTTAAATACATAACATAATCCTTATACTGATAGCATAACATGACTTAATATATTTATTAAATGTTTTATCTTGGAAAATTAAAGGTAGACTGAGATCCTATGCTTAGGGAGGTTCCCAGGTAAGAGAGGTGTGTTACAATGGACAACTTAAATACCAATCCTTATCCTTAGCCAGAACCTTTCCTTAACATAAATATTCCTCCACCAGAATCTTCCCTTAACCATCATCTTTTGTTAAAAAGAATACTAATCATACACATGCAACGTGACTTTATTTAATGCAATAAAACATGTAGTCTCATGTAGTTATAAAATAATTTCATGATTTTTTAAAATAGTTTCATAAATATCTACTTCATAAATAAAGAGTTTCTAAACAAATAATCATGAGAAAATAACTAATTACATAAAAGAATTCTTATTAATATATAACTTTATAAATACATAAATAAAATACTAAGTTCTACCTCATAGGATTTTATAAAACATGCATAAATAAAACAATGCTAAAATAAATAAATAAATAAATAACTTAAAAAAAATAAATACATGGTCTAAAATAGACCCTGAAGAAAAGCCACACCTTAACATGGCTGACCGCTAAGGAGTACCATGTTGGGAAACTAACTCTCAACCTGCTACAACGCTCCCTGGGTGCTGCAGCGCGCCCAACACTCGTCCCGCGCGAGATGAACTCATGCGAACATCATCTCGCGTGAGATGAGTTCTAGAAACAACTTTTGCCTTCTCTGCCTATCGTCTCGTGCGAGAAGTGTAACATCCCGCTTTTCCCTTAGTAAATATTTCATGAATTAAATAAGGGGAACAAGCTCTCCAACGAGCTTCTAGATTAAAAGTGTCTATAGAAATAATTCTGTTCGTTTTCATAAAATTCTGCTGACATTAGAATAAACCCCTTTTTGTCGTCTGAATACAACCGCGCGTCCAAAGTATCCGTAAAAGGTACAGATACAGACGATAATTCACAAATACCCCAAATGATCATAGAGTATTACTTAGAAAAATTAGGGGATCACAAAGACGTGATCAGAATATTTTTAAGATAACCATACGCGAAGTACCGGGACCGGGAATGATAAAACCTGATCAAAATTGATCTGCCGGAGACCTTTAATTCTTGTCCACACAAGTGGCCAAGTCAAAAGGTCCAAGAGGTGAGTCATATACTGACTCATGATGATGATGTCATGCTTATGTCATGGATGACATAATCAAAGGGTAAAATAGTAAATTGGTCCGAGGGCATTTTGGGAAAGTGATTTTCGTAGGTTTGCCTATAAATACCCCCTTGGATGACAAAAATTCATAGAAAAATGAAAACCTTGCCAAAACTCTGTCCAATTGCACACTCAATCAATAGTCTGTCAAATACTGACACAGAAACCTCTCTAGACATAGACTAGCCTTGACTTCCCTAATCTTACCCTAAAGAAAACCTCTTGGAATTCTTGGAGAAAACCCTGAATCTTGAAGCTTAGGAGGAGCTTGGAATCACCATAGCAAGGCGGGAGGCTGTAAAGAGCACCGGAACCGCAACAAGACTTGAACAAGTGGGTAAACTGACTTATCCACTGTCTATGTGGTTTCATGATTAGATATATATGCAGTTAGGATGAATTTTATGTGACTTTGGTGTATATATATATATGTTGTTGATGATTGTCTGGATTTGTTGGTATTGTCTGTGATTCTGTCAGANTGTCTATGTGGTTTCATGATTAGATATATATGCAGTTAGGATGAATTTTATGTGACTTTGGTATATATATATATATGTTGTTGATGATTGTCTGGATTTGTTGGTATTGTCTGTGATTCTGTCAGATTTTAGGAACGCCTAAGATAGAAATAGGCATATGACACGATTTTGAAGGGAAATGTATGCTAAGATTTTTATCATAAAAAATTAATGTTATTTTTGGATTCTACACGAAAAATTGAGTGGGGATGTCAAGTTTTATGATTTTTGGAGTCCCCGATGAATTTCTTAGCAAACAGGCAAAAAACGGTGTTTTAAGGAAATAAGGGCAAAATGGGAATTTCGTGTATTGGGCTGAAAAACTGGGTTGGTTTTCAGAAAATATGGGTTTATAACTATCAAAAACCTTAGGGACAAGTCTTGAGTCCATCGGGTTTTTGAGAACTAAAATTCCAAAGAAAACAGGGCTTTTACGGGGGCAAAATAGCAGTTTTGGGAAAAAGGGCAAAAAAGTAATTTCGTGAAGATGGGGGTGAAATCTGAATTTCTAAGCATGAAAAATGATCTTAGGGCTATCAAAAACCTTGGGATAAGGTATTGGACCTTTTTCGATTTCTGATAACTAAATACTGACAGAAAACAGACGTATTGAGAAAAGCACTGATACACCGTAGTTTCAAGCTACGTTCATGAGTATGTTTTATGTGAAGTGTTTTATGATCAATTAAACTAGCTTAATCTGTAATGATCTATGCATGCCTATGTTGTTTAGGGAACAAATGCTTGGATATATGCTATGTTAGGTTTTAGCAAGTGAAAGTATGTTTCCTATGCTTATGAGAACATGATAATGGATGAATGATATATGATTATATATATGATGTTTTATGAGGTATAGAATGATGTTTGTGTTAAGAAATAAATAACATTTGAAGATATGAAGCTATGGTTATGAAACGAAAAGAAGGATAAGAACCCATGCAAGAACTCTTGACCTAGAGAGTCAGAGTATTCGACCACAGGAGAGTGGAAGTACTAAAACACCAGGCCACAGTAGAGTCTGAGTGTGCTGGAGGTTCTCAACCATAGAAGAGTCAGGGATACCTTAGAGATGAGCCGAGTCCGAGGAGTTCTCCCGACCACGGTAGAGTCGGAGAGTCCTTTGGCCACAGCAGAGTCCGGGGAGTTCCAGCCACAACAGAGTTTGGAAACGCTCTAAAGAGGCAAGTCTCAAAAGGTTTATTAGGGTCCGACCATAGTAGAGTCGGGGCTCAAAGAGTAGAAAGTCCGAAGAGTTCTCCAGACCATAGTAGAGTCTGAGAGTCCCTTGACCACAGAAGAGTCCGGGGAGTTTCAGCCACAGCAGAGTTCGCAACGCTTGAAGGACAAGGCAGGGTCCTCCTAACCACAGTAGAGTTGGGATGATCATGACGAGGTACGATTAGGGTCCTCGTCCACAGAAGAGTCAGGGAACTACTCCTATCCCTCATGCATAATAAGGAACGATATATATATGGAACGAACACGAAGGAGGCATATGAGAAATGAATGATGTATGTATGAACGACAAATTGTTCCCTAAGAGTTAGAATAGAAAACAGATGACATAGATAAGGAAAGATTAGGTTCCCTCAGGCACCTAGTAATGTAGGCAGCTGCTCAGGACTAGGTTGAATGTTAATGACTAGTAGGGATGCAGTATAACTGTGACATCTAGAGATCCCTGGGCAGCGGAATCATAATTGAGAATGAAATGAATTACGATGACTAAGGTTTCCCACTGAGAACGCAGAGTTCTCACACCTACTCCTTTATGATTCTAGGTAAGCACGACAAGGACGTCAGCACGATACGTGGAGAAGCAGACTTGAAGAAGATGAACGGAGGAATAGGATAGCAGGGGCTTAATTAAAGAGGTTATGATCAACCCCTAGGTAGTATGGTTTATGTTTTGCACTACTGTGAGAAAGTACATGTATGTATTAACTATGATACTGCATATGTAAATGATGGTGAATTTTATGCTACGAACCGTCTACTTATTGTTTGATGTTGTTATGTTGTAATAGTTATCCGTTAAGTGTAAAGCTTTAACGCTTGCATTATAAATTCTATCTGACACGTGGCTCATATTTTATGTATAAAGATAAAGTTTCAAAAGTTTCGAAAAGGTCCATATTTTCTAACTAAGAAATATTTTTCGAGTTAAAAGTAGGGGCTAAAAGTAACCCCAACCAAAGTATATAACAGCCTAGTGAGCATTACTTATGACTATAGCATAAGCAGTTAGCTAGGGTATTATAAGATGTGCCCTGTGCCTAGTGCCTCGCGCGAGATACGCTACGTCTCGTGCGAGATGTCCCCTTTTTGCTGTTTCTAAGGGTCGTCACAAAAGCAATCGTTCTGCACTGAGATAGAGTATATTCTTGGGAATCTAGTCTTAAGAGCGCAGTCCCCTATCAAAACATCCAACCAGAAGCTTGTATTTTTCCCATTCCCTACTCTCCTCTTCAACCCAGTCATAGTCAAAGCTTTTATTTCTTCCCTCGTACTACTCAAATCCGATAGCTGCCCAAAGGCTAGGCAGTCCCCGTGATGGAAGGGAATTTCATCGGGGCATTAAGTAAAATCCCATGATTTGAGCATACCACATTCTTCTACAACGGTGCAGACCCGTATGTGAACTTCCACCACCATTTGAATAATAATACAGTGATTTGGATCATAATACCACCCACACCTAGACCTCCCATCTCCTTCGGTCGTTGTATCACTTCCCAATATATAAGTGGAATCCCTCCTCTTAATGTTGAGGATGCCCAAAAGAATCTCCTCTATTGGATAATAATCCTCTCTACCACCCCTTTCAGAATCTGGAAAAGACTCAAGTAGTATAATGGTAGGTTATTAAGAATTGATTTGATCATTGTCAGACGCCCAGCTCTCGACATCAGTCTTGCCTTCCACATAGTCAGTCTACTATCCACTTTCTCTATGACCGGTTTCCACCCCTAATGGGCTCCCAAGTATGCAATCAACAACTTAGCTGTTTGACAACGAAGGACCTGTTGAGCTTGTATTGCCCATCCTTCCTCACCTCCCCATGGGAATGAGCGTCGATTTACTGAAGTTTATATTGAGGCTAGACATCACCGAAAAACAAGCAAGAAGATATTTATAGTTTCTCAAAATCTCCAAATTCGTCGAGGCAAACACAATAGTGTCATCAACAAATTAGAGATGGGATATCTCCACCCTGTTTACCCCAATTGCAATACCCTCAATCCGCCCATGCTATTTTATTGTAGTTACCATCGTGTTAAAAGATTCTTCCACTAGCAAGAACAGGAATGGTGAGAGCGAGTTTCCTTGTCTTAAGCCTCTTTGCATTTTGAACAGTATTGGCGGTACACCGTTGATTAGGATTGACATAGATGTCGTTGAGATGCACTGCACAATCCAAGATCTCCACTTCACATCAAACCACATTCTCTCCATAGTTTCCTCTAGGAAGCTCTATCTAACTGTATCATAGGCCTTGTGGAAGTCAAGTTTTAGAAAGACCACATTTTGTTTTGTTTTCCTAATCCACCAAACAACTTCGTTTGCAATAAGTGCCCCGTCAAGAATCTGCCTATCTGATATAAATGTTGATTGTGTTTCCCCTATCAGAGTAGGCATAACCACCTTCAATCGAAGTGTTAGAATCTTGGAGATTATCTTATATAGATATCCCACCATACTAATAAGGAAGAAGTCCTTGATCTCGGTTGCCCCTTTTACTTTGGCTATGAGGCCCACCCATGTTGTATTGATCTCCACCAAAAATTCCCCTGATCGAAAAAATTCCATGATGAGCTTCCCTACATCCTCCTCTAGGTCTCTCCAAAACTCCCTAATGAATTTCATGTTGTAGCCATCATACCTTGTAGCCTTCGTTGAGTCACATGAGTGCACTGCCGCTTTGATTTCATTTATCCTTGGCTGCTTCTCAAGTTGCAAGGTCTGTTCATTACTTATTTGAGGGAGGAACCCTTGAGGCATGTGTATGCTAGGGAGATCTTGCTACCTGTATAGATTCTAATAGAACGATAGGATTTCCTTATTGACGCTTCTCGTATTCTTCAACATCCTTGATCCAACCCTCAATTGTTTGATTCGCTTCTTTCTCCTCCTACCCATTGCCACGGCATGAAAGTACTTGGAGTTCTAATCCCCAAGCTCGGTGTGTCTTACTCTTGAAAGTTGCCTCCAGTGCATCTCTTTCCTCTTGTACCATATTCTGAAATAAACATTGATAGCTCTCAACCTCGCTTGGTCTTCAGTGTTGCCATCATTGTCTTCTAGCCTCTTGGATGTTACTTCATGTTCCTTCTCTAATTTCTCCATCATATAGTTGATGTTACCAAAAACCTCTTTGTTCCACTTTCTCAGCGGGATTTTGGTATGTTCAAGTCTTTCCACAATGAGGATGCCTCCCATCCCACCCCATTCCTATCTCACCATTCACTTGAAATTTGGGTGAGAAAACCATGCATCCATGCACCTAAAGGGCTTAGGTTCCCCAATTCTAGCTTCAGAGGCGTGTGGCATGAGACTGAATTCGGTAGCGTGCTCAACTTCATGTCAGTCAACTTTAGGTTCCATTCAGGATCAATAAGCATTTTGTCCAGTCTACTCATTGAGAGGCCTCTAGCCCATGTAAACTTCCTCTTGTGCAGCGCTATATCAAATATACCTATCTCTTGAATCCACTCTCTCATTTCTTCCATACTTCCCACGCAGCAAGAGCCCCCATTTCTTTCTTGAATATGCAAAACTTTGTTAAGATCTCCCATTACCAGACATGGTACCTTCAGAGTGTTATGGAGGTCAATCAGTTCCTCCCAAAGCTTCTTCCTCCCTTGAAAATCATTCGAAGCATAAATCACCACAATCCCACATTTGAACATTTTATTGATAATCTCCCCCTCAATCAAAATCCATCTCTGATTAGTTCTAACGTTGCTATTGTTGAAAGCACCCTTGTCCCAAGCACAAATTAGCCCACCACCACCTTGCACAGCTAGAGATTGTGCCCATTCATAGTCAACACCCCCAAACCACTTTCGCACTTTCAACTGAGATAGATTCACATGTTTTGTCTCCACTAGGCCCAAAAGGAGCACTTGTGGTGAGCAACAAGGTCCTTATAGTAGGATCCTTCTCCAATCCCCCAAAATCTCTAATCTTCCAACAAATTAAATTCATAAGAAATTAGTTAGAAACTACCAACCTGACTCACATTGCTTCAATCACTATCCATTCTCGTCCTTTTTAGGCCTTCCCCTCTTCTTCTTCTTTGTTATCCCCGTGTCGAGAGCCCTGTGTGTGGCCCAATATCAAATATAAGACTGACTTTGATCTCATATTAAAATTGAGTGAAATCAAATTCAATATTCTCAAGAGCTAGCTAGCTTGGGGAGATAGCTTGTTCAAGCTCTTATTTATAGATGTTATCTTTGTCATATATTTAATCAAGCAGTGTGAAGATAATAGTGTCGGTTTGAGTAACATATGGTCTTGAATTGGATACTCCAAAATTGGTGTATAAGAAAAGAGAGGAAAAAAACATCATCAGGAGGCACTCCAGAAAAACTAATCTCTTATTACGTGAGGAAATATTATGAGAATAAAAAAAAAAAGTGAAGATACTGTGACATGGCAACTTTTCATGGGATGGTGCATCCTTCTGGTTAAAAATCAGNGGGGGTGAATGAGATAAACTGTGGTTGAGGAATATAATGGCCTATCTATAATTCTGGTGTTGATCATTGTATAAGGGATGTTGGCTTCATGCGTTAAGGGCTCAAATAATGTTGGTCGTTATTTGTGCAAAATCAATTGCTGAGATATTGGTGGACAGTTATAATATGATGTGTTAGCATGCAGTCTCGAATTCGAATTTAAAGTTGGGAAAATATTTGCCTTGATTTATGGCCATGATTTGCGCCAGTTTTGGTGTTGTGCTATGTAAGGGTAACTATCATCATGTTTAACCCATCTGCTGTTTGAGCTTTAATGGTTCTTGTTTCTGATATGTACCCTAATTGGCTCTACATTGACACTTTTTGTTCTCTTATTGCTCCCCATTATTAGGTGGTTTGAGTAATATAAACTAAAAATGTATTGTTGCACGAATTTATAGGAGTTTAAATTTTTAACAAAACTACTTTACACTTGCAAATATCAATATCCTCGATTTGATCAAATCATGAAAGTATGGATTAGAAATAATAAAGATATATAAAATTAGTAAAAAAAAAAATTATACATAAAGAAACATCACTAAATATTTCTACAAATCAAGAAATATACTATTTGAAATAAAAATTACAATTGACAAACACTTTTTACTCGGGAATAAAGCTTATGACTACACTCTCAAAGAGATCTTGCCTTTTTATTTGGATCAATTCCTTGTAGATATATTTTACTCAATTTTAAAATAGGTAAAATTGTATACATACTACATGATTTGCACTAAAAAATTATACATTATTAATTAATTATGTTAATAAAAGAAATTAATTTAAATATGTGATGAGTATAAATTGATATAAGATTATATATGATTTTTAAGATAATTATTAAATAAAGAAATATTTTTAACGATATAACTGTTAATACATTAAAACTAAATTATAGGAGAAAAAATCCTAGTAAAAGCAAACAATACTAATGAAAATCATATAAATTGTGCCAAAAAAAATATGTGTAATAACATTGTTCTACTTTCTCTACACTTAACGTTAAAATTAATCCAATTTAGATGTAAAATGCTCCATGTACACCCCAAAATAATACACCCGTACATACATCCCTCTTTTATACGGTTTTATATGTAATTAATGATGATTATACGTAGAACGTATAATTATACACAACGCGCGCCCAACCCCGAATCCTGTTCTCGTCATCGTTTTTGCTTATCATCTTCAACCTCTCATCTTCTCATCTTCAACCCTTGTTCTGTTATGTCCATCATCGTCATCCTCGTCGTTCTGTCATCCTCTCATCCTCTCATCATCATCATCCTTCTCATCTTCATCCTCTTATCATGTCAAATTCGATTAAAATGGAATTAAGATGATAAAATGCTGGTTTTCATTTTAAAATAGATGAAATCTATCTTTAACAATGGTGGTAAGGGTCTATGGTGCAGAATATGAAATCTGAATAGAGTGCACAATGTAATATTGCAGATTATGATATCAGATTTTTAGTGCACAAACATTATATGAATATGTGCACAAACATTATATGCCCTTGTGCACAAACATTTAGCACTTGTTCACAGCACCGTGATTTTATTCAAACATAAATAA
>QANU01024517.1:901714-1121645 GCA_003254905.1 Nissolia schottii
TTTTCTGATGTGCGTGAGTTCACGCGCGTGTGGCTGAGAGTGGGAGAGAAAGTGGACGGAGCAGTTATTTGAGAGACCCACCGTATTATAATATGAGTGTATGTATAGTGTATCATTTTGGGGTGTACATGTAGCATCACTTAATTTAGATCCATGGAAATCCATTCTATGTACGTCAAATTAAAATTAAAGGTTCACCGACCCATTAAAGTATTAAACTAATGTTAAAAGTTCCGGAAAGATTTGATAGCTAACTGCCCACTGAAATGAAAGATTGATGTGCTTGTAGTATGATTCTAATAATTGCAGGCTTAAAACTCACCTTGCTTTTTTTAAGATGTATCAAACCAAAAAGAAAAAATAGACTATGCAAGTCTGAATAATATCCCGTGGATCAAGATCAAAGCCACGGTTTTTTCTACCTTGGGGCCCTTGATAGAATTCGGTATCGATCAAAGGAGTTGTATATTAGCCTAGAGGGCCATATTTTTCCATAACAAATCTTTATGGGCCACAACGTGCAGCAAGTCTTACATGTCGTAAGGAAAATGAGCAAAATCTTCACTGTGGGTGTGAAAGACTTTTTTAATCTGGGTAAAAATTAATATCATACTTTTAAGTATACTTATAATAAACTTGAGTTTTATTAACTTTATTTTAAATATATTCACTCATTTGTAAGTTTTATTAATTTTTATGTGTGTTTAATAATAACATATTACACTCGTACTTATACAATATTTTTTTAAGGTGATTTCTTGTAGTTGTACAAGTCTTTTTAATTTAATATGTGTGGAAAGGATATAAGTATAGGTTTAATTAGTTACAATAAAATTTTGTATGCTTTTGGAATAAGATATTTCATTTGTTCTGATCCATTTATTGTTGAATATACCAATGAATGTTAGTGATTTAAAAGATAAATGTTTGTGATGTTTCAAACAATAAATAGATCATAGCAAAAAAAAATCTTATACTTTAAGATGATGTTACAAAAATTTCTCATTAATTATACTGATATTATCATATGAGTATTGTTACGTGCAATAGGTTGTACCAAGATAGGACGTAACTCAAACCCTGAGTGTCTGACTTAGGAGCTTAGAGAGATGAACGTAGCTTCCAGTCTTCAGCATAAATTTGGGCGGCAATGGTGGTACCTGCAAAAGACACTCTGATGCCCAAGTAAGTATATTTCTTATATGGATAGTAGAATGAATAGAATGTATCTTTCTGTGTGTAGTTTCTTTGCTTTATATAATCTTACTATGTAGGTACCCATTTATAGGTATTGAGTAGCTTTTAATAACTATGTAACAACTCATAATGAGGCTTAATTAGGTTGTTTAAAGCCTCAGCGATGATCTTGAAGCATGAAATTGTCGCTTGTAAATGTGTTGACGGATATTCATGGTCATTATTATTGTGTAACAATTATTGTTCCTGGGTCAAACAATCCTGAGATGCAGTACACTCATATTGATTGTCCTGAGATATGATAAGGAATGGGTTGACATGTCATATCGTGTATCTTTATGTATCTCAGTTACTAAGAGTTATAAGTAAGGATTAGGTTAAGTCCATAACAAGTATCAAGGTAGGAAAAGTATATGTAACTAATCAATAATGTGCACACAATTTTTCTCTTATTGTTCAATCAAACTTTCTTCGTAACTCAAGACATTTGATGTAATCAATCACTGGAAATAGGGGAGACCCTCAATGTCCCAGGCCGGGGAATTTGAGATAAAGAATTATTAGCAACCCTAGAAATCTCGAATTGATTGCATGGATTGGAATTATCAAACATACATGACAGGAGAATTTTTCATTGATTAATTTAATAACGTGTTTTCTGAAATTATAATCGTTTATTCCATTAGTATCGGGCATTTATTTGGATTGAGCGGCATTTTTTAAGAATTATTATTGAAGTCACATTACCAACAAAGCGTAGCATTTGGTAAATGATTGAGTTTTTTAAGCATTTGATTAGAGGTTTAATTTCTAACCGTACGTATGGAAGAAGTCTTTATTGAGAGTTGGCCAAAAAAAAATTATTGAAGTCACATTAGGAAGCTAGGACAAAGTTTGCGGCAGAAATTAAATTGAATATCAATCATACACGCTGATCATCATCATAATCTTAAAAGGACTCAAGGGATGATCCTGATCTCGTTCTATCATGCATGCATCTATGGCCCAGTTTAATTTAAGTTTTCAAAATCAGTCTTTTCTTTAACTTTAGATTCCTTCACAATGCAATGATTAAAAAGGACGCACATCCACGCTCACCCGCACATTGATATAAATGAGGTACATTTTGCTTAATAATTCATCTTTAATTTTTTTTTCCCTCTTCCGTGATCTCCTAAGTCCAAAAGGCTGTGTTATAAGTTCAACAATTCACGTTCTTTGATACAGCAACAACAAAGAAAATTATTGTTAGTCAAGTCAGAAAGCTGCGTAAGGAGACTGTCTTTTGAGTTATAGAGATATGATTGAGAGGAGGTTAAGAAGTTGAAGATATATCATCGAGCTGTGTGTGATGATTACATTCTCTTATCCAAGACTTTTATGAACTTTGAAATTTGTTTTTCCATTCTTGTGTATATGACGTGGGTAACACACTGTTTGTAGTAAGCATCAACACAACGAGGAAAACAAATTATGATAGTGTGGAAGGGAAAGAAAAATAGTGGGAAAGGCCAATTAATATTTCTTCAGTTCATTTTGCTTTAGGGTGTGTGGCTAAGACTAAGACCAATTAAAATAAAAGTTCCAAAGCCTATATTCGGCGCAGTGTCTGAACATGAACTTTAGTTGCTATCTACTTGATTATATCAACAAATAATCTTTCCCATTGTAATGGATATGATTTGTAATTGGATAATGAATTTGGGAATAACAACGGAATTCAGAAAATGTAAAATACTTTTATGTATTTTTTATATTTTTTTATAGTAATTACAATAGTGTAATTAGGGATAAAAAAAGGGTAGAGAAGAGATAAATGAGAGGGAGAAGAGAATCTTAATTAGAGGAAGAAAAAAGTTTACATTATATTTTTCATATTGTCTTCCATACCTTTACTCCTAGATTCATAATTAAGCTAGACAATACTAATTGAATTGTTTGGGCCTTTCGGCCACTTAAATTTTTAGGAATGCACACAGGCCGGGTTGGATTTAGAGAAAAATTTATATGTTAGGTTGGTCACTTTTTTTTTTTTTTTCAAATTTGACCTGACCCAATTTGACTATGAATGGGTTAGGTCGAATAGTCGAGTTAGCTGGTAATTTTTTATATTTTTAAAAATAAGATGAAGAAAAGGCAAAAAAAAATTATGTCTGTTTAAATGTGATTGATGAGGAAAGGTGAGTGAAATATGATGAAATAAAATGATATAATACGGTTTAGTCTTTTATAGTGTTTTTTTTTCTCACTTTAATTTATAAAATAAAATAAAATACTTTTTTTTAAAAAATAAACTAAATTGAGTCATTGAGTCGGGTAGTCAAGTTCATTTTTAAAATCCACAACTGACAACTCAATTTAATTAGAGGTTGATTTGATCAAATTTTACCCAGACCAACCCGGTTACCCAACCCGACCTAAAAATATATAATCAAATTGGGTCAGATTTCTTAGGTCTACCCAGACCCATGTGCACCTCCTACTTAAACCCGGTACACCCATATTTAAATGTTCAAGTAAATTAGTAATATATATAAATCAAAGAGTAATAAACCCAGTCCATATTTATAGCATATATGGACCTTTTAAAAAAAATAAAAAAAGGAAAGAGGAAGAAAATGCACTACTTATAAAGTGAAAGTTTAAAATAATTTTAACTTTCAGTTTTTCTGAGGTTACTTCTTACTAGTATGGCAAAGGCTGAATATGATGATAATAAGGTTTTAAAAGAACTAATGAGTAGTGGATTGTCTCTATGCAGTTATTGTTGAAAGTTTAATTAATTAAGGAAAAACTCAGTTGGCTAAAAAGAAAAACTTTCAGAATAACCTTTTGAACTATATATGGTTGTAATCTTGATTGTCTTTGAAATGATTGTGAGGTCCATGACATTGAGGCTTTGTGGTAGCTACCTATCTTCGTCAACATGGAGAATTCCAAACAAGTTAATGCACGTGGCTCTTGTTCAATGCTAATGGTCAATTATAAGCACAAGCGTGCTTAATTAGCTTAAATGCATATTAACTATAGATAATTATATATGTGATTTGCTAATCAAGAAAATGGAGATTGGATATTGCTCTCTGTTTAACTCACAATTCACCCAGAAAACAAGAATATATAGATGTGTGTATATATATATATATATATATGTATGTATGTATGTATGTATGTATATATATATATGTATGTATGTATGTATATATATATATATATGTATGTATGTATTCACAATCGGTGTAAAAGCATTTTATATTATTCATTATGCGTGTTTTGTATTATATGAAATTTGTTATTGACTAAATTTGACAAGGACTTAGGCTCAATATACATGATAACATGACTCGGTCAAGACGTTCTATTAGATCTCATCATTGCCCAACTTAATGGCTTGCGAACATTATGAACGTTACAACATTTGACATAAGTCCTCATAAGACTTATGAGTATTATGAAATTCAACATAAATCCTCGTAAAACTTATGAACGTTACAGAATCCTAAGCATCCACACTTGGACTATAAAAGATTGACTCTTGCTACTTCATAAGGTACGTCTTATACCCATTATCATCTTATATCACCCATACACTCACTTGAGCATCAAAGTGATTTTTGCAGGTATCATTCTCGCCATGTTGGAGCATCAGACTACTACGTGACACCATCTCTATAATTTTTGTGACTTTCTCGAGATAAATTGCAAGTTATCTATGTCATAACTAAATTTCTCGTAACAAAATTAAATGATGGGCGTAGTAAAATGTTTATTGAGAAAATAATTTTTTAATGTGTCAAAAATAAGGATGTTGCATTTGAAAGTGAATACATGAGAAATGAGTGTAATCAATAGAAAGTTGGTGTAGTACCTATTGTAAAGATGGGTGACACAGAATTCTATTTTAGGTGGTTTGAATGTATGGTAGAGAAAATTTGAAGAAATTACAATAAAGTGGGTAGATTCAATAGTGACTAGTCTATACGTTATTGGGTAGATGGAGAACTAAAAAATTCATAGATGAAACAACTAGAATATATTTAAAGGTTAATAGTTTGAATACAAAGAAGGTGTGTATGATAGAACATTGACGTTGTCTGATCTATAGTTGGAAGAATGCTTAATTGTTATAGTTGTTGAGTAATTATGTATTCATTATGTTCCATTTTAATTGTTTAAAATTAAACACTACACATACCAATGTTAAAAAAAACATATTGGTAATTAATATATACAGTAGTATGAATTGGAAAAATAATTTCTATATAAACAAAATTTATATTTTCAATACAATTATTATTCTCTTTATGTTCATTATATTAATAAATGTTTCACTGCAACTAAGGGTATGAATGGAAAAAAAGAAATAATTGCACTTAAATATTGTAAATGAATGAATATTTTAAAATTCTAAAAAATAAAAAAATGACAGTTAAAACGTAAAGAATGAAATACTATTATTGTTATTATTATTATTATGGTGATGACGTTTTTTGGAAAATTGGTATGAGAGCCAACCATGTGTGTACATTAAATGAAAGTTTAATTTATTTATTTTTTTCTAAATTGCTTTCCAACTTTTGAAATGATATTTAATGGAGATAACTTTTAGAGAAAAAGGCAAACGATGATTTTTTGTTTAATTTTAGTTATAATGTTTCTGTTTCCCGATTATCATCATGTAAGGTTTCTAGGAATTCCACAATCACAATTTTATATAGTATCCATCATAAGAATAAATCAAGTTAGATTCTTTCTTTGGGATTATATAATAAATAGACATATTGCGTGACCCACTATTGACTAACAACTCGTTCATGATATTTTTGAACATTGATGGCCTTCTTTTATGGCACGCGATTTTGAAAAGTATAAATAGATAAACAGATAAACACACACGACTCCGGTAGTGATTGTTGTACAACGTTGTGCACGCAGTGATGTTGAGAGAGAAGAATGATCTGTTGGTTTAAAGAGGAAGATTAGGAGGATGTATATGATGGGAGTAAAGTGTTTTGAAGTCTAAGTAAATTTGGGAGACGTGACCAAAAGGCGGGCATTTTGGTGTATGGGGTTGGCGGATTTTTTTTTTTAGTTTAACGGTTAATTGTTTTTTTGACAAGGTTTAATGGTTAATTTATGGTTTAGGGTGGTAATTAGTTAATTAGGTGTTTGATTATTGAGATTGGGATTAAATTAAATTTTAATTTGAAGAATATAGGTTTAATTTGGGGACTAATGGGGTTGAAGAACAAATTTGCTTGTTTTCAAAATTTACCGGAGGTAATATGAATGCTCTTACATCCCCATTTACGTAGGCGTTCAAGATGACAGTTTGCACGTTACACGACATGCCAACTCAGCGGATTTTAACTCCCAATTACTAAGAGATGTTGTCCGGGATTAACTTGTGTAACGATTTTCAACATCGACAACCAATGTGGGAGTCTTAATAATTTACATGAAAGTGTCAACTCCAATGACAACAAATAATGATTTACTCAGTAAATGAATAGCGTTGTGCCATTAATTTCTCCATGATTTCTTCGTGGCAGATAGGCAAGATGCTTTTTATATGATTTCTTAAATCAAGAAACGACAGGTAAAATGCATCTGATTCATTTTGATTTTTTCAAAGCCAGTAATCTTCCCATCTGATTCGACTGATTTGATGCTAAAGACTGTAACATCGTTGGACCCACGGGACGGAAGGATATTTGAATTAGTACATCAATTGAGACTTGCATGCTCCTCTCTCCACTAGGGTAGCAAAATGACGATATCGCACATGTATTATGTATGTTTATCCTCCACATTTTTTATATATTTATATATATTTATAAGTACAATCACATCATTTTATCTAAAAAATTATTGGTAGTATATAGTTGAGAGAGATCATACTTTGGTTTCAATTAAAAATTACAAGTGAACTCAATACATACAAAAGTATGAAGTGGGAGTCACTATAATTAGCGAGTTTAGAGAATGAAGCTTGCAATGGGCAGTGTGACGGTGTTTACTTTTTTCTGGGTTCCTCGGGTGATTGAACTGGGAGTGAGGTTACGCGAGTATATATGAATCATGCATGTTGTCACGTGTATATAAATAACACGAGTTGAGCATATGTGCACATGCGCCGCATTACCCATTAATTAATTAATTAATTGTAAGAGTGCGTATTAAACAGTACCACTTAGTTTAATTATTCGTTAACTTGTGCAACGCAAAGAGAATGTTATGTGCCGTTTTTCTTTTCTAACCAAAGGTACGCTGTGTCTCAAAAAATGAAATGGAGTGAATCAAAGATATGAGATACCAATGTGATGAGAGTCACCATAGTCATCCAAAGAACTGTCGACAGATACAAGCATTAAAATGCGATTCATTCCCGGTTAATGGATCCTTTTTATACCGGTATCAATGATCTAGTTTTTATTTAGCAATCGTCTTATATCGTTCTTTGGCTCTGTTAGGCCTATAATCAAAATGCTACCAACCATGTTGTTAACTTATGGTCTACCATAGAGTGTGTAAACTTTTTTTATACACATACATAAACTTTTTTAAATACAAAACCAAATCAAATTGGATTTGTGGTGCATTAAAAGTGAAAAGTAACCCTCACGCTCTCTCTATCTCCTCACTCACACTCTAAGCGAGCTCACTCTCTACCATGCACAAACATTTTAAAGTATATGCACAAACTTTTTAACAACTAAAAACAAAAAATATGCCAGAAACGTAAACAAAAAAGAAGACGAATAAGAAATTTTTTGTATTCACGTGAACAAACTTTTGAACAAAAATACAATAACTTTTGACCAACCAGACATGCACTAAATTTTGAACAAACATGCACAAACTTTTAAAATTTTGAAAACAACGAATATAATTGAATCGAAAATGAAAACTCTTTAATTCATAAAGAATAAGATGAAAACGAAAAAAAAATATAGGAGATTGAGGAAGAAGGGAGAAAAAAATTAAAAAAAAGAAAAAAAAAGTAGAAAAAGGTGCATAATAAAAAAGTAGGTTGTATCATAGTTGACAAATTTTGGATTGTACGCATAACATTTCTCATTGTTCTTACCAAGGTTGTTAAAATCAAGATCTTATGTAAGATTGAAAGAGCAAAATAAATAGCACTTGAAGTAGTTTATTGCAATAGAGGCTCAACAAAGTGGGGGAAATCAAAAGCCCCATCCTGAAACACCATAGCCCTGATGAGTAAGAGAAGTCCAACAAGAGGAAACTTGGGCCATACTGTTTAGGACTTGGGAGTGATTACCGTCGTTTATTTTTGGTACAAGAACGAGAGTATATACTTCTGGACGAAATCAGAAAGCCATGTATTTGGGCCTAAATTTATGGTTATCGACCATCTTACAATTAAGAGTCCATATGAGATGAGGCCCAAATAATGAGCTGTAGTTGAAGTCTGCCCATCGCATTCTCTTAGAGCCAATAATAAGAAAGGTACAAGTGTATTTATTTGGGAGATGCACATGAACGGTATGATTGAAGTATATAAACAATATACAACACATGCGTGAAACGAATGTAGAAAACAGAGTCTAACCAATGGCGAACGATGAAGTTTTGAGCGTAATAAAAACTTGATGGAGCTATCTGTGGCTGCTCTGAAATTGCGATTACAGAGCCCCTCCTCCTCCTCCTCCTCTCCATGTGTACCCAATTTCAAGAGTCCCCCCTCTCAGCAGGTATCGAATTACAATAATAGTAATAGGGTGACGGTGACAGCGAAGAAAAAGTCAACCCTCGATGGTGTCAGCGACGACTTGAACGCCATCGCTTCTCAGAACCTTGACTTCGCCCCCTCTCGCAGGAGGGTCAGAGCAGCTTTCGTTGAGGTCCACCAGCGCCTCGACCATTACTTGTTCAAGGTTACTTCAATTGCTTTAATCTTTCATCGATTGTTAAGAATCAGTGACTGATTTTTCAATTTTTTTTTCTTCTCTTTCATATGGCCGTGGTAGACTGCTCCTGCTGGGATCACAACTGAAGAAGTAAGCCCTTTTTTTCTTCTCTCTGCTTTACCTGATTGCCGAAAACTCAAGGAGCATATTGTGAAGTGTTTTCTTTGATTGGTTCATGTAATTTGGATGAAAATGTGATTGATTTAGTTGTTTTTTGCTTAGTAGTGGTATGAAAGGAATTCAAGGGGATTGGAAATTTTCTGCAAAAGCTGGATGCCTGAACCCGGTGTTCCAATCAAGGCAGCTTTGTTTTTTTGCCATGGATATGGCAGTACTTGCACCTTCTTCTTTGATGGTTTGTCTCGTAATCTTGTCATTTCAGTAAGTAGATAAGTTGCATTTAAGAAAACCATAGTTTGATTTATCACGTGATGATTTAGGATTCGAACTTTTGTTCAGGTATAGCCAGGCGAATTGCTGCTTCTGGCTATGGTGTCTTTGCTATGGACTATCCGGGCTTTGGTCTTTCTGAAGGGTTACATGGTTACATTCCAAGATTTGATGATCTGGTTGATGACGTTATAGAACAATATACAAAAATTAAAGGTTAGGGTTTGGACTTTGTCTTGATCGGTTCTGTAATCTTGTACTTGTGAAAATACATAAAGTTGTGACTGTATGCTTTGTACTTCAATTGACAGCAAAACCTGAGCTGAGAGAGTTGCCTCGGTTTATATTGGGGCAGTCAATGGGTGGAGCTATTGCTCTTAAAGCTCATTTGAAGGAACCAAATGATTGGGATGGAGTAATCCTTGTAGCACCAATGTGTAAAGTAAGCTTGTTCCTGTGTATTGAAGTTGATGTTAACCAGTCTCATTAATTTCAAATTCTGATTCATCTCAAAGTTTGGTAGCTTTAAGTTGTTTAACTCTTACTGTGTCATTGTCATATGTAAGCTTCATTTTCATTTTCCTGAAGTCTACCCTGAAAAGTATATATCGGCAATAGCCGTTGCTAAGAATGAAATTCTGTTTTCATACATGAGTAGATCAAACATGAAACCATAATTAAGATCAACTATGCCTCTCTCTAAGATGTAACTTTTACCATAGTTTCATATACATAGTCAATATTGACATATAAGAAAATTGTAATACATATCACAGATTTTTGGTAACCAATTATGACCCAACCTGATTCGGAACTCTATTATGTTGTTTGGAATTCAGTATTCGGTATCTTAAATTTTCAATGGATTGCAATTTGCAAGAATATATGCATACCTCATCTATAAGTAACTTTCTCCAAGTTAACATTGGAAGGAGTACAAGACCAACCTATATAAAAATGTAACTATTCATTGTTTGAAGAACGACTTGTATTAGTGCATGTCAGATTAAGTGTGACTTTCTGATCTTGTTTTGGTGTTAAGATTGCAGAAGGCATGTTACCGTCTACTGCAGTTTTGAAAGTATTAGATGTTTTGTCTAATGTGATGCCAAAGGCAAAACTGTTCCCACACAAAGATTTGTCAGCGCTGACATTCAGAGATTCAGGCAAGAGAAAATTGGTTGGTAACTTGGTCAACCCTTCACTCTTCAATGCTTACAAAGTGAAATGAATAACCGGTGTCCTTCTGTGACATTCCCTATTTAACAAAATGTCTTGCACTTGCTGAGTGTTTAAAAGGTCATCACTCGTCATACTTTTATGAGGTTGGAGTCATCGAGCAATTATGTATTGATTTAACACATAATGATCTCCATCTTAAAATGACAACTCGAGTTCATGTGTCAAGACCCAAAGCCGTCTGTATAAGCCTGTTCTCTTAATCTTTTCTGATTGTGCTTTTATGTTCTTTACAACCATATACACATACTTGGATATTCTTGATATATTCTTTACCTTTTGTGTGTTTATATTTCCCCGTTCTTTCTTCTGTAGGTTGCTTACAATGTTATTTCTTATGATGATCCAACGCGATTGAAAACTGGCATGGAACTTTTAAGCGCCACACAAGATATAGAGTCACAATTACATAAGGTTAGCTTTTGCAAATTTGTTTTCTATCTGTTACTTGCTATTTTCCAGAATCTAGTTTCAGTGGTTATATCTGTTTTTACTTTGCATGCAATCAATTGTCAAATCAACCGAAAACATTTATCCTTTCGGGGGATGATTTCAGGTTTCAGCCCCATTATTGATTCTTCATGGAGCAGAAGATAAGGTGACAGATCCATTAGTGAGCCAATTTCTTTATGAGAAAGCATCTAGTAAGGATAAGACTCTGAAGATCTATGAGGGAGGTTTCCATGGCATTTTGGAAGGGGAACCCGATGACAGAATTTTTGCTATACATAAAGACATTATTTCATGGCTTGATTTTAGATGTTAGTTAATTAAGGTTCGGGCATAGATAGGTCTATGGCCTAATTGAGGATGATGGCCTCTGCCTAGAATAATTTTGATCTTGTTCGGGAACAGACACCTTTCACAAAAGTTACCTCTTCACTTCTTTGGTAATTGTAATGGCAACTCCATTGCCTTTTTATTATGGTAGTTAGCTATACGTGACACTTTAGCCTTTATAAGAGGCTCATTTTCGACATTAATGTGATAATTTGTTTGTATTTTGACTATTTTCAAACCAGATGTAATATATCTCCCCCTTTCTGGTGAGGCCATATCAGCATTAAATTTTCATTAAGCGATTCTTTTTTCCTTTGGGAAGTTAAAAATCGGTTATGCATTTAAAAGTCCTATAAAATTTATGTATATTAACTATGATTTAATTGAACATGGAAAGTTGTTCATCGAAAAATTAACATAGAAAATTTCCATTTATACTTTTGTTGTTTTAAGTATACAAAACACCAACACTTACATTTATACTAATAGGGATTTCTGTATATTAATTAATTACACAATGAACAAAATCATTAAAATAAGTTACCTTCACAAAGAATATAAGTAATACAAATATTTGGTTGGTCCAAATGATTTTAATTGTTTCCTAAAATAAAGTCATTAAGAGAGCATAAACTAGATTAAATACAGATAAATCGATTTTAGATATTTATGATTCCGATATTAAAGAAAAGATACAAGTATATTATTCTATTATAAAGTAATTTTTCATATTCAATCACAAGTTATTGTTATTATTTAATTAAGACCTAGTTATAAAACATATAGAAAGAGCAATGCTACAATGCTAAAAAAAAAGGAGTGCCAACATGTTGCTAAATACAAAAAATTTATCAATGATTTGTTGGATGGGGCCCAAATACTTTTAATGGTGATATCCATGTCATTTGTGTTAGGCAAAATTTTAGGTTGGACAACAATATTTTATATAGAAATGGATACAGTTGTGAACTTTTTTTATTTTCGGGAAATCCTAACCTTGAGCAAGGATGTAGAGGATTATTGAATAGTCCATTAAAATTAAAATTAAAAACAAAAATAAAAAATCTTAATCTTATATGAAGAAAAGAAGAAAAAAATGAAGTGTGTCAAAAAGTCGGGTTTGATGGGTTGCTTCGGGCCGGGGTTTAACTGAACGACAAAACACTAACAGGAAGAAAAGAGATCCGCACAAGATTGTTTGGTGGTGACTTGGACTTGGCAGTGGCACCATCTTCAATTCTCAATCCAATTCTTCACCATTCTAACATCACCAAATTCATCCATGTCTCTTCTTAATCAGCTCTTTAACAGAGGCGTTTTCGGCACTCGCTGGTGATTTAACCCTACTTTTGTTTAATGCTTCTTACTTCTGACTTTTATTGGATTTCATGATTGATTCACTTGTTGGGTTGCCTTCTTTTGTTCAAAGATAAAATTTTGACTTAATCCCAACGTTTGTTACCCGATTCTGGGTTTTGGGTTAAGCTTTTTATTGTTGGAAAGTCTATTATGTGCATCTTGTGTTACAGGATTCGAGGTCTTTTAATTTTGTCTCAAAGGCAAAATCATTTTCTTTTCTTTTTAATGACATGCCTGCTCAAATAATAAGCAAATCGTTTAATGTGTCAATTTTCAGTTCCAATTTTGAGTCTTTTCACTTTTGGCTCTGTTGCCTTAGTATAAGCTTGAAACTATACTTTTTACATTTGTCCAATGTTTTATTAGGTGGTTTATTAATTTGGTCCTGGGACTTACTGTTGTTGGATTTGAGTGAATGTTTTACAAGTTGTTCTCTGGATACCCTTAAAATGTGTAGTAACATCCACTAGTAAGCATGATGTTTTTTTTAATCTTTTTATTTTTATATCTTGCTCATCCGTAGCAAAACATGCCTGAACTTGTCAATTTCACGGATCAAGCTGCTACAAAACAAGAGAGATATGCAACTGAAACAAATGCGCAAGGAGATTTCCCAATTCTTGCAGGCTGGCCAAGAAGCAATTGCTAGAATTCGGGTAATCCTTCGGTTCTTGGTAAATGGTTGCTAGTTTATGTATCTTTTCCCACTCCGTATTGTGACTCGGTGTTTGTTAATTGCGTTGATTTAAATAGGTCGAGCATATCATACGAGAACAAAATATATGGGCTGCATATGAAATATTAGAGTTATTCTGTGAATTTCTTCTTGCACGTGTGCCTATAATTGAGAGCCAGAGGTAAGTCCACGAGTCACAAGTAATATTTCTATTCATGTTGTGTGTGTATTACACAGGCAATAATGATATATGTGACGTTACTAACTGCAATATTGGATATGTGATGTTTGAAATCATTTTTTTTAATTGCTGCAAGTTTATTTACAGAAAATATTAGTGGCTCAATACATAATTGCTGCTAAAAGCTTCCATTCATCTCCCATGTGCAGAATGTTTTCAGTCCTTTTTTTCACTTAAATTCAACTAAGCAAGCATTTGTAGAACACCATTATATCATTTTTAGTGATGAGAATATTCATTTTCAGTACTGAACTGAGTTTTCATTCCAAACAGTCCGACAATTTATATTACAGTTCACAACAAACTATTTTTTAAACTCAAACTTAGAAACCTTCCTTCTCCACATAATAGGGATTGCCCCCAAGAATTGCGAGAAGCCATTGCAAGTATAATTTTTGCTGCCCCTAGATGTTCAGATGTGCCAGACTTATTGCACATCAAGAACTTATTTACCACTAAATATGGAAAGGAATTTGTCTCTGCAGTATCTGAACTTCGTCCTGATTCAGGCGTGAACCGCACGGTGAAATATATTTAATCTCAGTTTCTTAATATTGAACAACTATTGATTTTAGCTATTGCTTACTGTCATTCTTCCATCTGTTCTTTTGATATTATTATTTCAGATTATTGAAAAGCTTTCAGTTAGTGCTCCATCTGGAGAAGTAAAACTCAAGGTCTTGAGGGATATTGCTGAAGAATACAATATAACATGGGATTCTTCTAAAACCGAGGCAGAATTTAGGAAAAATCATGAAGATCTCCTGGTAATTTTATCATTGAATGTCCCGCTATTTCTTTCTTCATTGTTGTACATTAATATAATTATATCATTCGCATCTTGATTTATGTGATTTCATATTACTGTCATCAACGGTAGATAGCATCTGTATAAGTTGTCACTTGTCTAATGGTCCTACTACAACCTTTACCCTTGACTGACTACAGAAATTATTGCAAATTTCCTTCTAGCCTTGGGAGTACTCAGTTCTTCATGTGATAGTTCTACCAAGAGAACTGAGAAGTGACTCTTAACTGTTGAAAGTTTTTTTGTCAAATCTCTTTACACATCTGCTTATGTTATTGCATTTTTATATATTTCCCAATCATATTAATATTGTTACAAGCAATTCGGTCAGATTGACTGAGATAACTCGTAACTCTTACCTCAGGACAAGTGTGAGAGCTATTGGGCTGGAAGAACACGGTAGTGAATGAGCTTTGATTGTGGGGGACGCCTAAGGCAGTGTATGAATGATATTAGTTGATAAAGAATTAGAATGTACCTTGAGCATGATTAGGATTCATGTTTATATACTCTGGGTGAATGATCTTTGCTTCGTCTGTTGGAGTATTCGGTAATTGTAGCCATAGCCATTATGAGGTTATTATAAATTAAGTAGTGCTTTATGATACCCATGAAGGCTTACTTGGTTACCTTTTTCTCAATGGTCTGACAGTTATGGATTGATGCTTGGTTTATATGCTAGGTCTGGGCCTGAGGTTCAATTGTTATGAATGGAGTTCATATTTGTAGAGGTGGGTCTATAGATATCTCGGCCCAAACGACCTTCTTTGAACATCCCAGTCCAGGTCTATATATATACAAGAATCTTGTCTTCAGGGTTGGACCGTAACAAATATGTTTCATTTGTGCCTTGTTCCTGGTATTCTCAGACATAGTTTGTTTAATGAACAATCGGCTGATTTCTTTTTCATATAACATGGATTACTGATGAAATTGTTTGAAGCTAGGAATCATTTATCATTGTGTTATTTATTCTTTTCTTTTTCAAGTATTTTTTTTTTCAATCCAATTGATGTCACTACTTAGTTTTGTTGGTTTGTCATTTGTCAATAGCATCTTAATCAACATGGATTTGCTGTCTTAGGGCTTCTTTGTCGTTCAGGCTGGCTCTTGCGACTGAACGACGAACTAACTTTCCTACTTGTCAACTACTTTATACAATCCAACTAATGGTTATGAATTTATAATTTCCAAATTTGACATGCTTTTATGCATTGTTGTCTACTTCTCTACTGTGGTATCAGAAATGTACTCGGTTTCCCTTAAACTTTTCTTCATGACTTTCTTATTACCTGTAGGGTGGAACGAAAAAAGTTAATGTTGGAGCTGCACTCTCTCATACTCCCAGCAAAAAGGGTTCTAATAATTCATCACCTTCTAATACGGATCATTCTATCAAGTCAATGCATAGTAAACCAGAACAGAAACACCTTGAAGCTCCTAGGCCTTCTAACAAGAATCATTGGATGAATACTAATGAAATCGAACAGTCACGCGAAAATAATGATATCCCCGTTGCTGATGCTAAAAGTGAGGCAAGCTTGCAGTCCTCTGATGTATTGGACAAGGCCCGAGCTGCCATTGCTTCTGCAGAGCGCGCATCTGCGGCTGCTCGTGCTGCTGCATCACTAGTAAACAGTAATTTTGGATCGTTGAAGCTGGATGGTAAATCATCATAGTGCTTGAAATGAATGAACTTTACAAATATGTTTGTACCAAAATGCGAATGGAGAGAAAGATGTTCCTTGGTGGTGGAGATAACAGTTTCATACTGTGACTATAAGTAATAAGAATTATGCCATATTGTACATTCTATGATTTAACACATGTATATCGTTGTAATGGAATGGAATTCAGGGCTTGCTTAAATCCACCCTGATTCCTGCGACTGGTAATGTTTGTGTATTATATGATTTTATGGCTACAGTGGAATTTAAACATCTGTTTTGCCCAGGGAATAGTTGTGTGCACTTCCGAACTGTTGTACTTTTCTCACGCACATCTTAATGCAAAGTATGATTGTAAATTTTGCTGTAACAGAGATTATAGGTTTAAATTTAACTGAATTCGTTGAATTCATTTTGTGACAAACATAACAATTATCCTTGAAAGAATCATAGGTGTAATTTGTGAGACTCGCCTTTTTCCTAAAAGAAAATAACAATTAATTGGGGCCACTTAGAACAGATAGTAGGCCGGCCTCTTACAGCCCAATCTAAGAAGAACAATAGCCCAACGGCTGTGAAGATTGGGCCCCAAAAGACGCTCTTCAATCCATATAAGGAATCAAATCAACTTTATAGGCTTAATAACAAAGCCTAGTCCTCACGAGATATGGGGAAAAAAATCAAAATAATTATTGTGCAGTTACAAATTGAAATTCTGAAGTTTCCCTTGAAAATACTACTAAACGGATTCATTTGAATGAGCTAAACTTCTAAGCTCAAGCTTATTAACGAGTTGATGAGTTCGAGTCATTAAAAAATCTTTGTTAAAAGTAATTCACGAGTTAGTTTAGCTCGCTTTCAGTCTCACCACCGCTACTATTATATATATTTTTATAAATCAATTTAATTAAACTGCGTGAATTCAGTTATTCTATAAAAAGATAAATTTTGTACACTTATTTTATAACTTAAAACATTTATGCACAGTGATTTATTGATATACTAATTAAGAGCACCTTTAAGTTGAGCAATTCAACATACGAAATCTCTCATAATAAGAAATAGACGAATTCCTACACAAAAACTAAAATAACATAACTGAACCATAAAATTCATGTGAAGACAACAAACTCGTAGTTTATCGTGGAATTTGCATTTCAAAAAAAAAAAAAAGAGAGAAAAAGAAGAAGAAAAGGCAAAAATATACAGGGCAGATGCAGCATTAAAATGGGGAGGCATGATTGGGTAAGAGAGCACCAACAGAGCTGGGTGGCAGGGGCCACACAGTCACACACCAAGTCAGTCAGAAGAACCAAAACATTCTTGTTGGCATTCCCGAACACACCATATCATACACACTAATATAATGTGCGTGCGTATGTGTGTGTGTATATATATATATATATATATATATCTGGCACTCTACTCTATTCTACCTCTGGTGACCACACAAGCTAAAAGGGTGAGCCCTCAGGCTGAACCCTAAGGACCCCTAGGTTTCACACAAGACCCCCCTATCCCTATCGCCCTAGCCCCCTTTACATGCTACACACACCCCTAAACCTATTCTTATTACATCTACATCATCCAGTTTATGCAGAGATTTTCTCAGACAAAATAAGAGATTTATAGTTTTTTTTTTGTATTGTACCGCATAATAATAATAATAATAATAATAATAATATATAACTAATTAATTGGATATAATATAATATATATAATCAGAGACAGACTTCTCATGGTCCTCTCTCATGCAAGTCGATACATTAGGCCACTCACTCGTCTGAATCACAAAAGACACACAGTACCGATATATGCATGAAACTTCAGCAAACAGTTGCTGTGAGAGAGGCACACTTAGCCGTACATAATTTATTCACTGTGATCAGAGAGAGAGAGAGAGAGAGAGAGAGAGAGAGAGAGTGTGTGTTGTGTGTGACAAAGATGTAACGTAGGGTAGCAGGGGAACTAATAAGGACAGAAGTGAACAAGACCAGAACAGAACCAGTAAAGAAAATAAAATTGAAAAAAGAGAACAAAAAAAAAAAAATGGAAGACTGGGAGGGTGGGGATAGTAGCAGGAGGAACAAATGCGAAAGAAGGGGCCTCCCAAAACCATTGCAGATCTTCTTCGTATGTGCATATCATAACATGTTAATTTCCTCTCCTTTCATTTATGACGCCCTTCCGTGGTCCCTTTTTCAATTTTTCCTAGCCCTCCCTTCCTTCTTTGTACCTTCCTTGCTCGCTCGCACATGATTCATACTGTTGATCCATTCATTCACCATCCTGCATCCTAGTTTGCGTGTTTTGAATTGCGCTTCTTTCACCTACTGGAACGCAATGGTTCGTAAACTGAAACACGTACATATGCCATTGTCGACAGAGATGCTAATATATAGTATTGCTAGCTCCACGACTAAATCTCTATACACAAATTTATGCATTAAAAGAGCGAATCCAAGACCATCAAAGATATTTAAAAAAGAAAGAAAGGGTACCGAAAGGAGTATTATATTAATAATGTATGAATTAATTATTACATTAAAACATGGTGTGCATCGAATTAAAGAGTATATCTTACATACTAGTGTACGACGCATATTGATCTGTTTCCGCACAGCAACATATTGCGTACTGTGTAATTATAAGTGAATCTTCTTCTGTCAAATGATTTAATTATGTAATAATTTTTATTACGGATATGTAAAAGGTGGGATTGAACGTAACGTCCATAAAACTAAAAATCAACACAGGAGTAAATCATATGAAATTTTAGGACGCTAGATTCCATTCCCACCGTAGAATACACCCATGGGTCAAGTCAAGTCACCCAAGCCACAACCTGGGATTTCTCATCCGAATATTGTAACCTAATTTGAGACACATAATTAGCTAGCTAGTGTAGGATCATAGCTATCAACTGTATATTTTATACGGAAATTATATTTGGCCAACGCCGCAGTATAACCAACGTACAAAATATTAACAAGTGGGGCATGCCTTAAAAAAATAAAAAGAAATTTTTAACGGAAAGAATTAATTAATGTCAATCAATTTTATTATGTTTTTTTCCCTTGTTGCTTTTTTTTTTGTCATTCTCATTTTATAATTTTTCGTTAGTCTCATTTTCTCTTTTCACCGTAATAAAAATCCAATTCCGCTGAGAAAATAAACCATATATATATATATATATAAATCAACTTTAATTTCTTTGTTTAGAGGTATTGATTATTTTTTCTTTTCTCAAACCTTTTATTCATCTCGCGCTTTCTTTGTAACAGAATAAGAAATCAACTATGTTAAAAAAGGAATTCAACATTTTATGTTGGTTTCTTTTTATAACAAAATTGATTCTTTTTTCAGTAGAGTTGAATTTTTTATTTAAAAATGTTGGTTTATTTTACTGTTAAACGCAAAAAAAAAATATATAGAGAAAATAAATAAAAAGGGAATTACATAAAAAGCTTTAAGAAGTGATGATAAAGAGATAGAATGATAATGACATTTTTTTTGGACATTTTTCCATTAGCTATACAGTGACTTGTATGAGCGTTGTTTAAGTAACATTTCCATATTTTATATTGTATACATTTACAAGGATTGGGTCATTTTTAAACCATTTTTTAATCATAATCACAAATATTTAAATTTCACTCAACTTTACTTAATCTTGGGCTAAAGTAAAAAAATCTTTCCGCACTAATTTTTAATCTATTTTATTTTTGAATTTTTTTCTCTTGCATTGTAAAGAATTATTTCCGTTTCTTTATACTTTATACTTTATGATTTATAATTTATGAATGATGTTATTTGGACATAAGAGTATGGAATCAGAGAGGAAAAAATATAAATTTTTGGCTTCACATAGAGGGAGAAATAGGTAAGGTGGCCCGTCATTAGTCTTCAAACCTATTAGGCTTGACTTAGGCCTGTTCAATAAATTAGGTTAAGGTTTTTAAAAAAAATCTTTCCAACTAAATAGCGCAAACTACACGTTATGATCAAGTTTATAGAGTATGATCAATCTGCTTATTCATACTATTAGTACATCATTATTACTATTAATTATTGTTAAGAGATATTTAGATTATCCAAAAAGTATCTCGTATCCCTAACCTTATTATGAATATGAGAGCTTTTAAGATGAATGAACACAATGACAATATGTAAGAGAGCTTTTAAGTACTTGACTCGCTGACCCGTCATTTTATTTAATTATTTTTATTATTTTATATATATTAAAAAATATAAAAAAATTCTTTTTGATATTAGAATATTTATTTTCTTTTTAGGCTAAGATCATTTTATGCATTAAAACATAATATATATTTTTAATTAAAAACATATTTTTATTATAAAAAAATAAATTTCCTTTTTTTAAAATATGGTGCGGCACCCGCCAACCTGACCCAACCAGGTTGCGGGTCCAATGAGTGTCCACCCAAAAAACCAAAATTTGACCTGGCCGACCAGCCAAAATCGGGTCGGGTCCAAAACATGGTCAAAGATCCGACTCGACTCGACTCGACTCATGTTCACCCCTAACAATATGACTGATATCCTTTATCCAGTAGAGGTGGTACCTGCAATAATCGTGTTCTAAAAAAAGTATAAGTTAATTTTTTGTGTTTTAATAAATAAAAAACAAAGGTGTTTTTGTTGTTAACTTTTAAAAGCTAGTTTTGGTATAAAAAAAAATGAGAGGTGTTCGTGTTCTCAAAAAAGTATAAGTTAATTTTTTGTGTTTAGTAAATAAAAAATAAAGGTGTTTTTGTTGTTGACTTTTAAAAGGTAGCGAGTGCTCTTTTTAAAGCTGATTTTTGTTCTATAAACATTAAAATACTAACATAACATTATATTTTAATGGTTATTACTGCTCTCTTTAATGTTTATGTTTACATAGTAATTTTAGATATAAAGATCATATTTAAAATATTTTTTTACCAAACATTACTCGTATAACTTCTACTTATCAAAAGCTTTTTTCTTATTCTTTTACCAAATAATACTGCTATGACTTTTTGAGAGCAAACTAGCTTAGCAGCTTTCAAAAAGTCACAGTAGTATCAAACCAAGGCAAAATATGTCAATTAACATATCACACAAGGAGTGGATCCTCCAACTTGATTTATTGTCACGTGAAATTAAGTGTGATTTTTTATCATTAATTTCTTTATTGTTTATGTTATATATAAGTTTCACCTCTTCAATTAATGGTGAGAGATTACACTTGACTTCACATGACAAAAAAACTCAATTGAAATTATGCATTTTCTATGACACATCTAACAAAAGAACTAAACCGGTGGACACCCTAATCGTGTACCAAAAGTGTTAACTCATGATTGTTCCAAGGACCACAATTAACGTAAATTAACTCCATATAAAATTATACCTTTAACTTTACCTAATTGATTAAGATTTTTAAATATTTAAATCCTTAGACAAGTTGATTGAGCAACTCTTGATCGAATTATCTAAATTCCACATCATTAACTCACATCTAGTACCTAATTTAAATTTGATACATTTTATTCAGTTATAAATTAATCATCAAAATCAAAACAATAAAGAGGTACAGGGTCAAAATTAACTTATTTACAATCTGATAAAAAAAAAAGAACGAGTTAAAAAAAGAAAAGAAAAGTATGAGGACCCCTCAATAGTCAATTTCTAAATCTGGGCATGCATGCATGGTAGTATCCATGAACTCAACCGCGTGATGTGTACTCTACACCGAAAGAAAGAAGCCACATTGAATTTGCTGAAATGAAGGGTCGTTTTCGTCTTGAATTTCGTTTAAACACGGACATGTTTCCATTGGTCGGTTTGGATCTGCCCCTCTTGTCCCATTCATTTTTCTTATGCATTTGGGTACATGCAATTCCAAATCACCTTTTGTTTTCTCTTTTAGACCATGCTTCATTGCCCCTTATTTTGAGTACCTACAAAATAAATTGAAATTATATCATTTAGTTGTACTATGATTGAAAACAAAAGATGCTCAACTCGACTGTGGTAAATATTAATTGGTTTGGATGTTTCCAAGTTGCCTGAAGTGTGACAAAATGTCAAACTGATCGATGGCAAATATCGGCAGGCAAGTATACCAAGTTTCATGTGTAAAAATAGAGAACCGTGCTAATTAGAGATAAGAATTATGCAAAAACATCTTGATCATCAAATATAAAAGAAAGCAAAAAAGCATGAGAATTCTCAGAGCAAACTCAGTTTCTTGAAAATATATAGCATTTTCTCTGGCCTTACCCAAGGCTTAGTTAGAGATATTCGTATAATTTGAAGATGTGTGAATAAGAAGGTTTGCAATTAGTGCTATCTTTTTTTTTTTTTCCAATAATATTTTTTTAATAGACAAGTGGGGGTTTAATCTTTTGAGATAGAGTCAGACATTTAAGCGATAATCCTTTTTATAACAAGGTTTTTTGACATACACATAAATCACGTGATCAAATTCAAAATCACACATGTTTAAAAGACATAGTCTTTCCATTTGAGCCTAACACCTTACTTTTAAGAGTTATATGAATTCATGTATATATATTTTAAAAATAATAGAGATGCCTATCGTTAAAAATTATTGTCTTCACCTAGAAGAATAATTTTTCTTCCTCTAATTAGTGGATCTTACACTATCAAAATTACAAATGTGGAATTTATTACAGTAGTGAGATCCAACACAAATAAATGGCTATGATGATATGCGAAGGAAGGAGGAGGAAATAACTACTCGGGAAACTATAATATCGAGGGTATGTTTGGTTTCGTGATTTTGGAGAGAGTGAAGTGAAAGAGAATGTTGGAGCTTAAGGGAGTGATTCCACTCCCTCCAAAAATTTTCAAATTGAATAAAACAAAAATTGGGAGAGTTTTAGTGGTTTTTAATGAAATGAAATCATTTCTTTTCTTTTTTTAATTATTAATCCAAACAATGGAGCCCAAAAAATTTTTATGGCCTTTCATTTCACTCCCTTACCAACTATTAATTAATCCAAATCTATCCTAAAGGTAGTGTGAAATTTAATTGTGTAGTGCAATTTGGTTTTAATTTTACTTCCTTGTTTTAAAATATCAGACAAATTTTGGATTTTAATTTATGTCAATTTCAAATATCACTATATATATATATATTGTTAATTTTTATTAACTATTACATGCAATCGGAAAGAGAGTAGTATAAATTAACTTAATGGAATTATGTATTTTTAGTCAAGGAAAATTTCCTTCGCTTACTTAATTTTGCAGCATTACTAAAATTAGGGTTTATTTTTTTAATTTATGTGTAATTAACCTTAATTGATATTTTGAAATGGAGAGAGTACTATGCATAAAAAATATTTCCTATTTTTATTTAAACTGCTAATGTCTGTGTACCTTAACGAGTCACCACTCCAACTTATTGATCATTGCAATATTGATTGATTAAGTGTTCGTTTAATTTAATTTTTAGAGAGATCACTTTTAAAATAATTAAATTGAAATAATTATATATTTTTTGGAGCATAAAGTAAAAGGAATTGGTTATATTTAGTTTTGATATTTCAAAAATTAGTTTAAAAAAGTTTATTTTGTTTGAATAAAATAAAATTAATCACTATTGGAGACATAATTATCGAATATAACAATATTATATAAAATCATTAAAATTGTCTTATCTTATTAGCTTAAGCTTTTGTGAAAGATGGTTATTAAGATTTGGTATCAAAGGCACTATAACCATGATTAATAGTTCAATCCTTCACTTCAATCCTTCAAGACTCCTGTTACAAGTAAATCAGACTATTCTGAGATATAACTCGTAAATCTGACATTAGAGTAATTCCAAGAGTTAACAGGATGGTGGAATAGAACGGTGAGGTGACCAATATCCTTGTTCGACAGAAGTAATACATGCAAAATTCACCCCGACGTCCAAGTCAATATGTGGGTGAATATGTCGTGAATAATAGTTAGAGATCGTATCTGAATATGAACGAGGTTCATGCATATATACTGTGGAGCGATGGTTTAGGTAATGTTTGTTGAGGTGCTTTGTAATTGAATCCGAAATCATGATGAGGCTAATTACGCGGTCCATAATTATATGCTCATGACGTCTAAAGAAGGTACATGTTCTTCAACGGTTATGTATGTAATGAATAATTCGTTATTGCCTCGGAGTTTTGGGCTTCTTAATGATATGGGTCAAGTCCTGTATGTGTTTTTGAGAAGAGCTGAAATCATCTCAGAATCTTAGGTCTTGTTGGGTGATCTCAGGCATACGAGATACATATCTTATTGTTAAGTTTATACTGTAACAACCCCTCATTTTAAAATAGCAAAAAGCTTTTGCGTGAGAGGTCTATAAAGAGATATAATATAAAAACATTAAAATCGCCTAAAACTTTTGAGAAATATAATTTTTGAGAGAAACAAAGGAGGCATATAATAAGGATACAAATGTATGTATCTCACTTTTGTCAGCTGCAAATGAAAATGAACATGCAATTTTCTTCTACTAAACTTATTTTTAGGCATAGCAGAAATAAGTTTGACCCAAAACAGCTTAGTCAGTAGACATTATCATTTTCAGTCCACTAGAATTAAGTTTGCAGTGCCCAAACTGCACATGATCGTGCATACGAGTACTGTACGACTTGAGTGGGCAAATAGAGAATTAGAGCCTAATTTCATGCAATTGTTGAACATAACTAGTGCTAGCAAACCAACCACAAGAAGCGGGCACTTGGATCCACTCACTAGCTAGCTAGTGTGGCCAAAATGAATGAATGAACGAATGAATGAATGCAGTAGGGGTAGGTACAATACATCTTTTGGATGATATATGGATCAGAGAGGCAGACTGAGTGGTGACTGTTGTTGTTGATGATCAACCCATCCAAAAAAAAAGAGCAGTGCACCCAGGGCCCCTTCGAAATCATTTATGATCTATAAATCTGCATGTTCTGGGTTTCCGACAACTGAGAAGGGTGAAAGACAGTAAGGCCTTGTGATGAGTGAGTGTGTTCATGCAGTGAAACTCCGTGATCCAAGCGCAATGTGCATGGCATGTGGGGGCTTAGCGGTTTCCCCTTTTTCTTTTTTTGGTAAGTTGGCTCATTACTTGAATAGCAACATGGTCCACCATATACGCACTTCGCTTGTCGACGAGATCGAGCTTCATGCAGCGACCATTGGAAACTCTGATGACTAATAATATTATTGCCCCCCCCCTCCCCCTCTCCCTCTCATCCCTAGTGAGCTCTAAGGGAAAGTGGCAGCAGCAGCAGCAGCAGCAGCAGCAGCCTGTGCTCCATATGCCCGGCCCTGCCCTTCAACCCCTCACATCATATGCCGCGTGTCTCCCCCTTCATTACTTTCCTCTTTCCATTTCAATCCCAAAATGGCCTCCCAAACTTCTCCTTTCGATTCCTTAATTGGCAAACCCCCCCATTTACTCTCTGATGATGATTAGGGTTGGAAGCAAGGGAGCCAACTCTTTGCTTGTAAATTTTTTCTCACACTATTAAGAGTGGTGGCCAGCGAAAGGCAATTGACCACCGAAGATGAATAATGATGATTCATTGGAGTGGTAAAATAAATGAAAACGTATAAGTACGAGTAAAAACGGTTTTTTTTATATCGGTTTTTAGCGTATGAATTTGACATAATTTTTTATTTTAAATTTATCTTCTAAAGTAAACACACCTTTGTATATGTGCAATAAATTACATAACATAGAGTATACCAAAAAGAAAAATAATAACATAATATAGTATATTCACTGGAGTCCGTTAGACACTATGAATATAGGATATTATGCACGTAAAGAAAATAAGAATATAGACTATGATGGCTAAATTGTGGGTGACTTGTTGATAACCCTCTCAGGAAAAATAAAGATAAACAACGCATGAACTTCACAAGTCTTGAATTGAGGAGTTTAGAGTACGTTTGCAATTGGGCTTAAGAGAAAAACGAAAAGTTTGGAGGAGTTTAATCATGATTTTAATTTACATGTAAAACAATAACTAAGCCCCCAAAACCTTTTATTTCCCTCACAAATACATTCTTAACGATGGAGAATGTTTTTATCTGGCAATGCATCGGGCACAACATTACCTTATATCTACCGTGTACTGATTTATTTTTCCGTAGGAATTAATCTAAGATTCTTATATGAGTATAAATCTACCACTTCATAAATATGAAATTCTTGTACAAATATTAAAGTAAGTCATATCAATTTTATCTGACCCATCAAATTTTACTGAGTATATAAAAAAAAGGCTTAAATAAATTTTTAGTCCCTATAAAATCAAAATCGTGTTTGGTCCATAGAAAATTTTCGTTAGGATTTAGTCCCTTAAAATTTTTTTGCTTGTTTTCAGTCCATGCTATTAGTTGGGGTTGGATGTCGTTGACGTGGCTAGTAAATTTGCCAAGTGGAAATCCACATTTCAAACCCATCCATGGACCCAACCCGGGTGCCCAAACCCAACCCGTTTTCAAATTTTTTAGAAAAATAAGAAATTCCCAAAAAATATGAAATCTCTGTCTCTCTCAACCCTATCCACCCCAAGTCTTTCTTTCTCATTCTTCACTCTCAAACCCTTTTCACGCTTTTTTTCTCTCTCAGTTGTAAGGGCCACCGCCGCCGTCGTCGCTGCTGAGACAGCTCACCGGCAGTGGTGGTTTCTTCTCTCTCCCTTTCTGTGTGGTATTTTCTCTCTCTCAACTCATTCTCTCTCTTTCTCTGTCTCTCGGTTCACTCTCTATTAGGTTCCCTCTTTCTCGACCTCTCTACTGCGTCTTCTTAGGGGGTTGCCACCACCACAGCAGGTCGCCGATGGCGGCAAACTTTCCATTCTCTCGGTTTCCTTCTCTCTTTCCCTCTCTATATCCAGATTAGTTCCTTCTCTCTCTATATCTATCCCTCTCAGTTTCTTTCTTTATTTCTCTCTCTCGATCTCTTCTCTCCCTTACTCACGGTTTCTGTTGTGTGTGTTTGCGATGGTGGTTAAGGGGGAGCCCACGACGATGGCGACTGTGGGTGGTTCGGTGATAAGATTCTATTTCTCCCTTTCTCTAATCTGCTCACCTTCTCTCTCTCTTTTAGATCTTTCTCAATTTCCTCCCTGTCTCTCTCAATTTGGTGTGTGTGTGTTGTATTGTTTTGGATCTGTTTTTCTACAGGTAGGGGTGTGCATGTGTGTTGTGTGGTATCTGTTGGGTTTGGGTTGATTTTCTGTAGGTATGGGTGTGTGTGGTTTGGGGTAGTGAGGTTGGAGGTTAGTGGTGAGGGTGGTGAGGGTTTGGTTTCGGGTTCTGTTAGGTTTCTGTTCTGTTTGGTTTTCTTTGTTTCTAGGTATGGATGTAGTGGTTGTGGTGAAAGGGAGTTCAGATTTTGTTTTCCCTTTCCTTTTTTTTTAATTTAAGAACTAAATGTATAAAAAAATGTCATATACCTTTCAGCTTCTTCTTCTTCCTCTAACATTTTTTGTCTGAATTTCCTTTTGTTCTTAGTGATTTTTTTTTGAATGATTTTTTTTCCAGAACTTCAGTTTAGTGACTAATCTTCTTTCTTTTACAAGATCTATATCTGGCAATTGTGGTTTTGCTTCATGTAAATCTTGTTTTGTTGAGTCATTATTGATTTGTTATTGACGATCTTTAAGCTTCAATTCTTCATCCGAGAATTTTGTGTATTTTATCTAGATCCATGGTTGTAAATTTTTTATCTTTAGCGGTTATGATGTCGTGGATCTTGCCAGGGCGAGTGAAGACGAGGATGTAGGTGGGAGAATGGAGATTTTTTTTTAAATCGGGTTGGGTCAAGTTAGTGGTTGGGGTTAGGTATTTGGATAAATGGGTATCATAAATGATGTTTGTCACATGGCGTGCCATGTGGCATGTCACGTAGCAAAATTAATGGTCACGCCAGTGACATTTAACCCCAACTGACGGCAGGGACTAAAAACAAATAAAAACTTTTTAGAGACTAAATTCTAACGAAAAATTTTATAGGGATCAAACATAAACTTTTCGATATTATAGGAAGTTAAAACGTATTTAAGAAGAAAAAAATAGATTATGAATTTGTGGCTATCCAAAAAAAAAAATTCTTTCATCAAAAGCTATATCATGACACTAAGCGACTGAGAGTTGAATTTTGGGGGGAGGTTGATGAAATTGTCACATGAAATGAAAGGAATGTACACGTCTGACATAAGAGTGTTTGGTGCCCACAACTTCTAGTGTGGAAATTTAAATATAACATTTTATATACATCCACTGATCCACGTCATTTAATACATATATACCATCGAAAAATACTTAAGAAAATCACATTTCTTAGGCAGGCCATGTCTATCAACATTCAAGAGAGACACAATTAAGGTTAATTATAACATAAGTGAGATAGTGGCAAAGGATTTAGGTTACTCTACACAGTACAGCATCTGTGAAGATTAAGTGCTCTTCCAAGCGGCTGTGTACATCATCACTCTATTATTCGTTCGTACCAAATTAATTAATGCCCCATTTAGTCCTTTAGCTTTGACCTTTCAGTATAAATAAAAATGTATAATTTAGTGAATAGATGAATATTATTGCTAGGTTAACATAATTTTAAAGGCTGAAGTCTCTATACCTCATCATCTCGATTTAAAAAGAAAATAAAAGAGAAAAAAAATTGGATGAAACCAAATCACCTAAATGGCTTCTAGTTAGATAGTTAGGATGAACACCCTGATTTATTTTGTTGAACTCCCTACACTACTGTCAAAGCTGCAATAAAATGATATGCATATCTAACTGCTTCATTTAAAATCCACGACGAGTTCTTGAAGGACGGAAACAACCAAAAAGGGATTATAGTTCCCTTTTCTTTTTGAAGAAAAAGGATTTTAAAGAACATGAAAATTTACACTAGGACTCAATTTGCAAAGAACAGAAGTGGTCACTAAGCATCTTTAAACATTCTCTCATTAGTGTTATGTAACGTACAGTGGTCGGTAGTAGCGTTGAATAAACATTAGAAAATTAGAAACCTAACAAATAAACTTACACATACTTATAAATAAATGCTATTTTTTTTAAAAAAATGTTAAGTATCATTCATAAAAATATATACACTAAATGTTTTTCTTTCAAAAATAACTATACTTTTAGTTATGTTCATCAATAAAAATTGAACACAACTTTTTAAATTACCCTTTAACATTAAATCAAATAAAATGTCATTTAGACTATTAATTCTCAATAAATAATAAGATAATTTATTAAATATTTCAAAATTACAAAATTACTGTAAACTATAATTTGCATGTGCGGCTGTTCTTCTTTTCTTTCTCCCTTATTATGTTTCCCTCTTTAATTAATGGTAGCTTCTTAGCTATTTTATGTAGTTAAATACTCTATAATATTTAATTTATTTATTTTTAATAATTTTTACAACTAAATTCATTAATTTTTGTTATTATATCATGTTTTATATGATTGTAATAATTTTATTAGTCAAATTATTGAAATAACTAACTTATAAGAAGTTTAGAGATTTATGAACTATTTGAGCTTACGATGTACCTCTCTACAAATATTATATTAAAAAATATTAATTTATTATATTATATCATATAATTCATAAATATATTATATTTAATTATAAAATAATAATAAAATTAATAAATTTAATTATAAAAATTATTAAAAATAAACAAATTAAATATTATAAAATATTTACATAGCCCACCTTAATTAATTACTGCAGGTAAGATATATGGCCCCTGCAATCCTCTCTTTCTCAAGCCGTTTCAGTACTTAGCAGTGTAAACATGCAACTTTTTTAGTGTAGTTCCTGGCCCTATATATCACCAAGATCCACACCATATATCAAATCAATGTCCCCTTCTCTCTCTCTCTCTCTCTCTCTCTCTCTGATCCCGAGATGCGTTCAAGTCTGAAGAGTACATTAGACTGACTAGGATCATTACACACATTAAATTATCTATATAGTGAGGTGCTAGTTGCTAGAGTACTTCTATATAGTTTAATTTATGTATAGCGGAGGATATATAATATAATAATAACAATAATAATTACCAAACTTTATGTTGGAATCACGTATATAAAACACAGTGTATATATATATATACACACACATTATGTGTGTGATAATAACCATAAAGAAACGATGTTTGGATTCTCTGGTGGAAAAGGAATGTGGTATAACGAAGGTAGTTTTACTGGGGATCAGTGTCTCAGGAAACAGGATCAAAGAAAAAAATTTGATCTCCTTGTACTGTCTCTTTTATTTCTTATCAGAGCGTGAATATCTTTTGTCAAAGACTATAGAGATTATGATGAGTTTGCAATTTGATAGTCCTTTTTTATTTTATTTTTCTCAGTGTACGTTTGTGTGTGCGAAAACAAAAGTAATCAGATTGAAAAAGTAGGGGGACCCGGAGAGACTCAGTGACTTGTGAGCCAAAGCCTGTAGAGTGTAGTACGAATTGCCATTTTTCCTTTTTCCTTTTTCCATTTTACCATTTTTGTTTGTGTTTTGTTGGGCCCTTTAATGCCCCCCTTAAAACAGTGATATGCCTTGTTTTAAAAGGTATTTCAAAATTAAAGTATCTCGTAATTGATCATTCTTCTAATAATTACATCATATCCTTATTGAAAGATTTTACCATTTACTTATAAAAAAAAGACTTAAGGTTAAATATATTTTTAAGTTTTCATAAATTTTAAATTTTATTTTTCATAATTTTTTTACTAAGAATCGTCTCTTATAATTTTTTTAAAGGTTTTAGTAGCTTATGTCATGTTGATTCGTTAACTATTGACACGACACAATTAACTTCTCCACATGGCAAGTCACGTGACAAACTTAACTCAATCACCATTTCTTCTGTTTACTCCTGCACTTAACGTATGCTTGTTGTCTTCGTATTTTTCTTTTTCTTCTCCGCTACAACTCTATGAGCCGCCGCCCTCACCACTCCTAGCTAGTGAAGCGACCTCACCCACGAGCCATCATTTGCTTCTCTCCTCGCCCCTTCTCTCACCTTTGTCACATGACAAAGTTAATTATCATGTGAGCAGTTAACAGCTTAATATGACAACATGGACTAAAACCTTACAATTTTTTTTATGATGGATGATTTTTAGTAAAACAAATTTATAAGAAATAAACCACAAAATTCAAAATTTACGAGGGATTAAAAACTTATATAACCCAAAAACTTATATTCGAGTTCTTGATAATAGAATATGAATCAATAAAAAAAAATTTAACTAATTATGAAAATGATCAATGCGTGATTTCTTCAGTATTGACTTAATTATTTATATGCTATACGTGAAACTAATTGCCTAATTTGAGTTTAATTGGTCAAAGTTGAAGTAAAAAATGATTAAGGTATAGAGTTGCGAGCTTCTAATCATTAATTTTCCGGGCAAAACTATATGGATCAAGGAAATGTCGCAAGAAAATGACCAAAAACTTTGTAACCTTTGGTGAGTCCTGAAGTTAAGGAAATTAAAGAGAAAAAGAAGAAATAAAAAAGTCAAAGCACACATTCAATCATGGCTCCTTCTAATTTGGTCTTTACTTCGTCATACATCCAAAACAAAACGAAGGGCTAACTTTGTATTATTAGCTTAACAAAGTGTAAAAGTAATTATTAAATTGTAAGTTGAGCCTCACTTTAAAATATCATTTTAAAGATGTTAAAAAAATGAAAAACATAAAATCATGCCGGGGAAGCAATTCAACCTTTTTTTCAACATGTTTGGTAACCAATTCATAATAATGCAGCGGTTCTAGTTTCCCCTTGATATGTCAATAGATAATTTCTCTTAAAAGGTTGACCCTGTAAGGCGAGTATCACATAAAGAGGGGAAAAGAAATGAATAAAAACATTTGAGACGTCAATCACTGTTCTCACTTTTCATTCATATTTCCCTTGTTAAAAATGAATTGTAATGGGCCCCAAGATGTAGTTCCGTAAGTTGACAAAATTAACATAAATCTGAGTTGAAGCCAAAGTAATCGCGCGACATCATGTGTATGGATATTCTCAGCTGAACCTAGCAAGCTATCTTATCTATCAATGAGTCTCAAGATATCACACAATATGATCACATGGTAGCTGGCTAGCTTTTTTATTAGGGCTCGCTTCGCTATATAGCTAGAGCTAGCTCTACCTATCTATGTAGCTGCAGCTCTCGTTGGTTTCGCATCATCAATCTCAATCTGTCTCTATCTTTTTGTCGTTTAGCTCCTAAGCTTTAATTCCTAACTAGCCTTAATAATAATAATAATAATAGTAGTAGCTAGGAGTATTATTATGTTATATCCACCATCCTTTAGTTTTTTTTTTTTTTTTTGTTTGCACTTTTAAGCACCTGGAACCCTAATATCTGTCCCCACATTCATGCATGCTCATGGTTTGCCCAAAAATGGATTTGGTCTATAAAATCAAGCCTATACATCTTAGGCCGCCTGAAATGTCTCAGTAATCTTTGGGTTCTATCTAATCACTTCAGCTACCTACAACTACCCTCATGACTGTAGATATATATTATAATAATAATAATTAAGGATTTTAAAAGGTTAGCTAAGCTAATTAAAAATAAATAAATTATATAAATGTAAGTCTAACTTCTTATATTAAGAACCTTAAAAAAAATTTATATATATATATATATATATATTAATTGAGATTTTTTTAGGTATTCAAGTTTCTATGAAAATATCGATACCTCATTGTATTTGAACGATTGTGATTCAATCGCAAATTTAAAACAATAAACAATTTAAGTTAGTAAAACACGTAGCAAAATTTTAGATGTTATGATATCAATACCCTTAAATTTTTATAGAATATCAGAATAAACTCCATATATTAAATAAAATTGGTGAGACATATTAAAAAATTTCTAAATATAAAATATCAGTGCAATAACTTCTAGGTAATATATTATACGTGCTACTGCTCAAATTTGGACTAACTATCTCTTTATCAAAAAAAAAAAAAAAGGACAAGATGTATGGAGAAAGAAATGTAAACAGGGTGTTCTGGTTAAGGTTTATAATTTCCTTTTCATTTTTGTGAGGTTGAAATCTGAAGCCTCATCAGTTATCTGATCAAGTATTGATCTCAGTGAGATTACCGGATCTCTGACTATAGGGGAAAGCAATTGCAGTTTTGTTTCAATAGTTTGATTAAAGTACCCAAACTGACACAATAGTTTAAATTCAACAAATTAGTTTCGATATTTCGTAATATAATTTTTTAATTATTAATTAAATATATTATCATATATATATATATAATAAAACTAATAATTTTTCAACATTTTATTAACACATTATTAATCTTCATATTTATAATATAAAACTAATAGTTTTTCTCTTTTTGGCCTCATGAATGCATATTGCAATACTTATAAGAAAAAAACATGTTAGTTTTTTCCAGTTTAGAGATGGTACTAAATGTGAAACTAAACACTTGTGATAATGTGATAATATACTAATGAGTGACAGTATAAGAGTTTTTATTTTTTTGTATATTAGTAATATTTAAGATAATTATTCTTGCACATTGCTCCGTCCATTCCTTTTGTTTCTTCATTTTTATCCATTATCTTTTAATTTTGTGCTTCATTTTTTATGGCTTTGTTATTGCTCATTTTCTCTCCGTGTATCGATTAGTTTTGGTTTATGCTCGATCATTCTCGTTCATTCGCTTTTTATCTGTTCTGTGCTTTCTCATTTTGTAATCATTTCTGTAATTGATGTGCATGTTTCAGATACGATTTAGTAATACAACTTTTATTATACTCAGATACAACCATTTCGTGAACTCAAATCTAACCTTATTAAATAACATGACCTAAGCATATTACAAAGATGGACATAACCACATTATATACACAGACCTATCTTTTATAGTACACAGACACAACCATTACATGCATCTTAGAAGCATGATCGAAGCAAAAAAGAGAAAAAAAAAGTAGAACATAAACAATCATTCGGTGAAAACAGACATAACATTACCAAAGTAAAAGACTTAACATTTTTATTATTTAAGACACAATCAGTTTAAATAAATAGACACAATCTTTTATTATAGTCAGACACAACCTTTTCGTGAACTCAGACCTAACCTTATTAAACAATATGACCTAACCGTTATATATATACACACACAGCTGGACACAAGCACGTTATATACACAGGCCTATCTTTTATATTGTTAAACATTTTAAATAAACGACTAAAGGAAAACACAATAAAGACCAGAGAGAGGTTACAGAGAATAGAGAAATATTGTATTATCAGAGTTGTGTCCTTTGAGTACAAGAGGAACATCTATTTAAAAGCTAGAAAAAGAATCATAACTTAATGACCGAACAATGTCAAAATCATGTAATATCAAACTAAATTGGAATTAAATCAATCTAATATATTCTAGATATAATATTATTCTTAACATCCTCCCTCAAGCTAAAGCTCATTAAGCTTTAAGCTTGCTACAGATCAGTGGAAGTTGTCGAAGAAGCACTAGCTGCAACAAAGAGTCTTGTATGAAAACAAGGGGCTTGTACACAAACAAAAGGGCTGGATGGAACCAACGGGCTAAGCATAACCAGCAACAGGTAACATCGAGAGGCAACATTGGGGGTTGCGAAGAGGCAGCAATAGGCAACATCGGGTTGCGCGGAGGCAGCAAAGGCAACATCATGGCTGCATGAAAGCAGCAAAGGCAACATCGTGGCTGCACGGAAGCAGCAAAGGGAACATTGTGGCTACGTGGAGGTAGCAAATGAGGGTGGGAAACCAGAGCCAGAATAAATAGGAGACACATGGAAATGCGTAGGGGATTGCGTCAAGGCGTGGTGGTGCTTAGGCAACAATGTTAGTCTTTGTGAAAAAAGGAATGCGATGAAATAAACAAATATGACAACGAATTTTTTTTTATAGAGAGAGCCTAACAGAGAGGCTCTAAGGCAACAAAATTAGGTTAAGAGTTCAAGGAGGAAACCATGGCTATAGTACGATGTTAAACATTTTGAATAAATGGCTAAAGAGAAACACAACAAAGACCAGAGAGAGGTTACGTACAGAGAATAGAGAAATATTGTATTATCAAAGTTGTGTCCTTTGAGTACAAGAGGAGCTTCTATTTAAAGGCTAGAAAGAGAATCATAACTTAATGACAGAATAATGTTAAAATCATGTAATATCAAACTAAATCGGAATTAAATCAATTTAATATATTCTAAATATAATATTATTCTTAACATATATTATACAGAAACAACCATCACATAATCGAAGCAAAGCGAGAAAAGAAAAATAGAACATAAAGATGGACAAATTGAAAGATAAACAGAGAAACAAATGACGAAATAATTAGGTCGCAAGAACTCTTGAAGGAGAAATGTCGTGAGAGAGCGCGCGAAATGTGAAAGGTGAGAGAGTGGAAAAACGGTTTCGCGTTTTTTGAGTTGCACAGTAGTAAGCTTGAATTAAATAGGGGTGTGCAACTGGTGTGCACTGTAGAGGTGTGCAAAAATCAGAACTCTAATATTTACTGTCATGTCGGGAATTTTTCTTTTGTTCACTTCAACTTAGTTTACTTAAGTTGTTGAGACTTAGTTAACTCACCTTAATTATATACATTAAATAAGTCAAACTTGTGTCATAATTTTTTTCTGTTTGAGCTTGATCTTTTATCACTAAAAAATCAAAGACCTTTTTTTTATATGGCTTGGCTTGTTTTAGAGGCTTAACATAACCTGAAGCCTTGTAAATCAACAATTTTCACTATCTTTTTATTAATATATTATTATAAATATATTATATTAATAATTAAATTTATTTAATAATCTATACCATTATTAAAGGGGATTGACCAAAAAATTATCTTATGGTGTCCAACTTATTACGTCAATTTGACCCGTAGACTTAATTAATTTTAAAACATTTTATTAAATAAAAAAAGTAAATTCATAGAGTCATTACTCTCCACTAAGCCCAACTCCTTAATTCCACTTTTCAGGTTCTTAACCTCCGACATCCATATTAGAAAACTACCCACACTCTCACATAATACCATATGAGAAATAGAAAGAAGAAGAGAAAAATTGAGATATTGCACAGAAAAATCACTCTTTTTCTTCTATTTTTCTTTCTTATTGCTACCCACATCTATGCTCAATTAATAGTCGCAACTAATTCAATTCGTGTTTATCAAAGCATACTAGAAAATACATATTATAATGATGTATGAACATATTACATTTGCGTAAATTAACATAAATGTTACGAACTATACATATGTGCATATATTGAGTCTATTAGGCCAAAGCAAAGGTCCAAAACTACCTCACATTTTTTTATACAAATAGTTTATTTACACCACAAGGTAACTCTTTAACCTTAATTCTATTCAGCTAAAATAACCACTAACATAAGCGTCGAAGTGTCTACAGGCAAAGTTATTAAGATCTCAATTTAAATATTAAAATCTTATGATTTTACGACTTTTAAGAGATCAGTTGATTCCACTACTATTAGCTGGATTGAACGATCTTACAATTTAAATCATATTACAATTTCACGATTTACGTATTTATTTTGCTCTTTCGATCTTATGTAAGATCTCGATTTTAACAACCTTGTCTGGAAATACCCACCCCACCGCCGAACTATAGATCAGTTGTAACTTGTTACCGTCTTCTACACACCGATCAAGTATCCCAAATCCTATCATGTTACTTCGTAACAATAACAATTCAAGTTAACTTAGTGGTAGGTTTGTAGGAAGTGACATGACTATTCGAATCCTACCTCATCAATCTTTATAATAATTATATATGGGTCTACATAGAATTTTTAAAAAGTTTATACCATGTATTCAAGTCGATTATGATGAAAGTAACACTAGGTATGATGTAACCAGATTGCAACCACATGGTTCTGCCTGAACCAGATGAAAAAGACAGGAACATGTCTCAATTAACAGTGGCAGAGGAGGCCACCCCTCTCTAAGCACACCACCACCAATTACCAGGAGAATCCTGCAGGTTGTTGGTTTGGTGGAAGGGGAAATGAGGTCTTTCCATTAGATGGGCAAAGACCAGTAGATCCAAGGAGGCTTCACAAGACGAGGGACACATTTTAGGAAAGTAGCTAATGGGTAAATTAAAGGTTGGGAAGGAATCCATCCATCACCCATTTTAGGAAATTAAAAGTTGACTTGGGAAGCTTGTAGCAGTATTTATAGTGCACTACCCAGGGATTTGACAAATTTGGAGGAAGCCAATCCGAGCAGGCTTGAGGAAGAACTACCTTCTACCTAGGGGTGGGAACAGGCCAGACAACCTGTCAGGGCCTACGGCTTGGCCTGTTAGTGGCCTGGCCTAGCCTGGTCTGTTTCAGTAAAAAGGCTAGGCCCAAGCCATTACGAAAGCCTGTTAGGCCAGCCTGTTTATTCACAAATGTTCATTTATGCTTACTAAAAAAATAAGCTTATTTTAGCTTCAGTGAGACTCGAACCCAAGACCTCTGTCATTCACAGCAATGCCTTATCCACTAAACAGTAAGAAAATTGGTCTGACCTAACCTGTTCCCACTCCTACTTCTGCCCAAATCTCTTATAAATAAGGGGTTCCCAGAAGCCAATCTGAGCCGGCTTGAGGAAGAACTACCTTCTTCCCAAATCTCTTATAAATAAGGGGTTCCCTAACACGTAGACACGGATTGTTCGCAAGCTATTCACAGACTATTCACCCACACCAACATTCACATAGAGAAACTCTCGTTAAGTACCTTGTGAAGTATCCATTTCTTTCCCAAACAAATCATACAAGCTCAGGTTCCTTTTTCACTCACTAAGGTTACGAATCGATCCCTATCCTCACATTTTAGACAAGTAAACAATTAAAAACATAAAAAAGAAATAAAATCGTTCTGTAGTCTAAACTTGAACTGTTGAATTGAGATTAAAATATTCAAATGCTCAACTATAATTAATCGAAAACTTATTACAAATCCTGACTAACATATTTGGTTATCTTCTTACTTCATCACTCTAAGGATGTCGAAACTGGGAGAAGCTCTTCGAGCAGTGAAGATTGTTTAATTTGGGAATAGATTTTTTCATGTGAATCTTTTACATGTGTGAACTCTCACATTTAGTTTTTCTCTTATTTATATTATGTATGGATTTCACTTTTTCAATTAGTAATAAAAAATCACACATGACAATATTATGTAAGAAATTCACGTGAGAGGATCCATTCTCGTTTTATTGATCCTTAGGTGGTAGCATGTGTATACAAAACAAATTATATAGATGCATGCGCGGTATGTGTTTTAAAATTTTAGATATAATAATTATTGTTTCATTCGATATTGTGGAAATTTGAGAGGTGAAAGCATGTTCTTTAGGAAGAAAGCAAATATTTGGCAGGTTTGATTGTTTAAATATCCTATATATATATATATATTGAGGAAGGCGCTCAGCAAGATGGGTTCTTTAGAGGGATTAATTCCAAACCTCTCTCTCTGTTGTCAGTACCTAAATTGAGCAAACATGGTGTGACACTGATACAATAAGCATTTCAAGAAACCCGAAAATCCCAATTCTGGGTTGGACATAGATCAGAGTGAGAGTGAAAGGGAGAGGAAGGCTTTGTGAAATTTGGAATGGCAAAGGTGTCGGTGAAACCGAGAAAGCCACGAATTTTAAAGCACAAGAACAAGAGGCAAGACACACTATAAAATTATTCGATTTGAATTGTACTCAATCGTTTAAGCACATTTTAAGCTTTCGAGACATGTTTAAAATGGTATTGGAATATACCATGCTAGTTTTTATAATATCTTACAAAATTCTCTCTTGAGCTCATTTTTAAATCACACCAACTCAAAAAAATAAGAGGGTATATGTTAGTCTTTATATAGAGTCTATTTTGTTTTCGATGTTGGGTGCCTAGAACTTGATATGTTGAATCATTGGCGTGACAAGCATGTTTAAGTCCTATATCACTAAGAGACATTTGTCTATAGTAACTTTTATAATAATTTGGGGGCAAATCATTATAAATTAACTTATAGGTTGAGTTATACAAACTACTTGAATTCTAAGACAAAAACAAACTTATAGAGAGAAAATTAAGAAATGTGAATAAGACAGAGAGTAATTAACATGTAGGTAGATTGGAAGGGGGAATCCAAATAGAAATAGAAATAGAAAAAGAAAAGCAAAAAAGGGAGGGCTTGGAAACTTTCAGTTCATATCTAACTACTGGTTGTCTTACCAATACCACCAAATAACCAAAGAAAGAAAGAAAGAAAGCAACCCACCCAACCCAGTCTCCAAATGCCTCAGCAGCATGAAGCCAAAGTAGCTGAGCGTGTACATGAGCTCAAAAGCTGTCTCCCAACCCAAGTCACTGTAGAGATAAACCCGAAACACACACACACACACACACACCCCCCTGTCTCTCTCTCTCTCTCTCTCTCTCTCTGGATGGCGTGTCTTTATGATATTACATACACAAACAAACACTATCATATCATCATCTCATTAGAAACCATCTTGAAACCGATTGATCGGTGAATGATGACGCTGGTGCTGTCCTCCTCCTGAATAGCTCCTCCCCCAATTCAACCCTCCAGATCCCTCCTGCACCGTCCCCTCCTTACCGCCACCGATGAGCCCTTGCCCCACAGGTGCACCGATGCAGGTGTAACTACCAGAGTGATCTGCTGCTGCTGCTCCCGACGCCACATAGCCCACGTAGTAATCGTGAGGAGGCGCGGGGAACTGTGTGGGAAATGACACTGCTGCCCTCGTGGGCGAAGCGTACAAGTACGGCTGAGAAGGTTGTGGCGGAGGCGGTGGTGGAATGTGGGTTGAAGAAGAAGAAGAAGAAGAAGCAGAGAAGTATCTTGGGAATCTGAGGGGGTCTGATGGATGATACCCTCCTACTCCTATTGGCTGGCAGCATCTGCACATTCATATTTTTTTTTTATTTATTTTTTAATAACAGAAGCAAGGATATCAATTGAATAATAATTATATCATATCTCAAAGGTAACAAATCCATCTTCTTCCAATTCCAATTAGTGAGGATACCCTAGGTGGGGGGCAGCTTGAGCAGCAGCAATGTTGTGATCGTTACGGAAGACCAGCTGACGAGCATGGTTCAGCGTCTCTGTTTCCCTCTCTGCATCCATATATCATATATCATATCAAATCAAAGCAGGATAAGACCAGCCGGCCAGCCAGGGGCCCTCTTAACCAATTAATTAATTAATTAATTTCTGCACAACTTGTTTGTGTTTTGATTGAAGTGACCACGCTTCATGCCCAAATCATTAACAACCAGTGTTCTTACATGCTTGCTCGGGACATATTATTATATTATAATCATATATATATATATATATATATATATATCAAATATTTAATTTGTTAAGTGCAGTGCTTTCTTTTCTTTTGACAGTAAAAGAAAAAAGTAGGTAGAGACTAGCCTTGACGGTGGCGGTTCATGTGTCCCCCGAGAGCCTGAGACTTGCAGAACTTGAGGGAACAAAATCTACACTCGTAGACCTTCCCACACTCTTCTTTCCCATCCTTGCCGCCGCTTTTCTTTTTCCTGCAACCTACACCAACCCACAACACACCCATCCAATTAAAGCAACTTCCATGAGACTCCCTTCTTTCCCCCTTTAAACCATCCACAACTTTAATCACATTTTTTTATTTTAACTATTTCTCTCCCCCCTTTATTTTTCTTTCTCCTTTCAACTTCAAAGCAGCTAGCTAGAACAACAAGAGTTAGAATAAGGACAAAACCAACACATAAAACAGAACCAAAGAAATGAAACCCGAACATACATATGATGAGCACTGTTTCATGGCAAAAACAATATAGAATATGGATGATACTGTTTTTAAGACTTTTAAGAATATGACAAATCATGGCTGTGTTCAGTTCTTTATTTCTCCTATGAAAAGTGAAATTAAGCCTTCCATGGTATGTATGTATGTATGTATGATAGCGAAAGTAGTGTTTTATGTTGCTTTATTCTATCTTTCACGGCTGCATATATATGGTATGATCACTAACAAAGAGAAGAAGGGTGGGTTCAATTAGTAGTTACCGGGTGAGGAGGTGTCTTCAAGGATTTGTTTACCATGATCTCTGGAGTAGTCATCAGGCAAATTGTTAAGGTCTAATGGGTTCCCTTCCGGTCTCCTGTAAAGAAACAACTAAGTAAGTCACAAGAAAGAGAGACAGAGAAAGTTGAAAGAGTTGTTAGAGAAGGAAAAGATATAATATTCAATCAGAAGAAGGCCTCAAGAGGTGTAGTAGTGGGGGAAGACCTACATGGTACAGAAAATGAGAGAGAGACAGAAAGCAAAGGGAAAAAAAAAATGATACGAGGCACAAACACACTCTCTTTCTTTTTCTCTTTCAGATGCGGGGCAAGGTAGAACTAAAAGCTTTTTTTTTTTTTTAATAAAATTTGGGAGACTTTCAGTTTGAGACTGAAATATAGAGGGCTACTTGTTGAGTGATGGTGGAAGATAAAGAGCTTTGAAAGTTCTCTATCAGTTCCTCTGCCACCCCTCTCTCTCTTATCTCCCACACACAAAAAATTGAATGAACAAAGGGACAGTGGGTCTCGTGACTTTAAAAAGAGAGTGTGTGTGTGTGTGTGTGTGAAAGAGTGGGAAGTGGCTACCCCTTAATCAGGTATTTACTAATTGCTAACTAGTAACTAGTTTCGTCTAGTTTGGTTGGGACTTTAGGAGAAAAAAAAAAAAAAAAGGATAGAAAGAAAATCAGATTTCAGAGAAGATGTTGGTTACCTTTATATTAATTATTTATTATTAGTAATACTATATTCTAGCTCTAGCTATAGTTTCCTTTGCCCTAGAGGGGCTGGCAACAAACAATTAAGTGGTCAAATATATTCAAATAGTTAATATCTATCAAATGCTTAGCCTAAGCATAAAGGGAAAAAAATTAAATTGAATATTGTCGAAAAGAAAAATGTTTGCCAACAAAGGATGGCAATCAAATGCAAGAGTACACATCTTTGAGCATTAAAGGTTGCCCTAAGAATGAAAAGAAGGGGGGGCATTTATACCAGAAAGAAGGCCAAGACAAGGCATAGGGTACGTAGACAATTTGCGTGGTTATTGTGCTTAAAGGGAGGGGAAGGAGGGCATGTCTTGAGAACAGGTCATGTATGGTCCACAATAGATCAATTGCCTCCTTGCTGGGTGTAAAATTCTACCCAGGGGACTTAGACTTGCATCAACGATGGGTTGCTATCACTATATCTATCATTAGGGTTTTTGCAATCTAAGTTGAGATAGACATCAACCCCACACACGTTGTTTTATTCTTTGAAACTTGCTACATCTCATAGATCACATATACATAGTCCTTTTCACTCCCTCTGTTGCTGTGTGTGTGTATATGGGAAGTAGCTAGCTAGAGAGGAAAAATAATAATAATAATAATAATAATGGATTGATTCTCTTAGTCTATCATATTCGTCATCTTATTCTTTGTTTGCTTTAGGATGCTGCTGCTGATCGAGGTGGTGGTGCATTTCTTTGAAACACTCAATCTCTCTATCTAATGATTCCTCCTCTATAAGATGGCTATGTTAGGTAAAAATGCTTTATATCCAAATATATGTAGAAACCACAAGCAATAACTTTAACTCTTTGTAATATAAAATTCCGGTAATATGGGGGGGAGTGTTATTCATTACTACCGAGATTAAATATGAAAGAGTACAACTCTAAAGTGCCTTTAATGGCTTAACCACTTAACTCGGTAAACCTTTAGGACCAAGTTCTTCCGAGCTTGCCTCTTGATTTGGAGCAACGCTAGCATATATAAGATTAACTTAATACGATGAGAGTTTTACATTGTCATCTATTAAATATTTTGTTACATGTATAAAAGTAATTTATTCTCACACATACTAACTCAAAAATCTCAAATACACAAACATTAATTTGATGATAGTATAAAACTTTCACAAGCTCTCAATCTCTCGATTATCTCAAATACAATAACATATTGCACACAAAAAAAAATACAATAACAAATGATTTGACGATGGTATAAAACTGTCACACTCATTGCATGAAAGTCTTAAATACAACAACATATTATTTGATGTTAGTGCTCTCTCAATTCTTGAATACAATCCACCTTTCCATTTTGAAATTTTTACAAATAATTGTTCATTTTCTAAATTTAGACAATATTAAGTACTTTATTTCTTACCATATATACACATATTAAGCGAATTATAGGTGAAAGAGAAAATATAAATGAATGTATTAAATAGAGATAACTTTATAAAATATTATAATTTTCAATTATTTCTTTAATAACCACGCATAACTCAAAATGAAAAATTAATCGAAAGCGTAGAGAGTATAAGACTCTCACGCTTACACGCCAAAGTCTAACATACAATACTATATTATTTCATAACAATATAAAACACTTTTACAGGGATATAACGTAGTGCATAAAAATTAAACCCTATATATAAATTTGTGAATGACAAAAACAAAACAATAGTTAGCTCTTGCCACAAGCATATGCTCCTTAATTTACTCACTAACCCATACACACCTGAAATGGATATAAAGGAAAAAGAAGACACTACCTAATAAGAGGGCTAAGCATTAAAATCAGGTGATTCATGGACCACTCTAGTGCAGGCTGGCCTTGACTAGCTGGTTGGTACTATGAAGGGGGATTTGAGACACAACGTTTGATGATATTTTCAAAACCAGCTGGGACCAAAGAATCATGCAATGACCGCGCCCTATCTATCTGAATTCTGAAATTTTCTTGCAAGTGTGTGTATATATATGATTACTTTTGCGGTGGTCCATCACGATTTTAAGCAGTAAATCCAACAAACATTTCTTGTGTGTTCAGAAGTCCTAGCAATGCAACTTACAAACCTGTTGAGGAAATTGTCTTCATCATGTTGGCTCGACCTTTAATTTCTCCTTTCATTCAAGCACTCTAAATTTAATTTGAAAAGTCGTTAATTACATTCATATGTGGCTAATTAAACGGGAAATCAAACGCATTAATTAATTAGTTGGTAGAACAATGCATTAATTATATGCATTCCGAGGGAGAGAAGAAAATAAACAAAACAAAAGATAGAAAATCACGGCCAGTCTAATTAAACATACACGAAGAAACCAACAACATTAGACTATATGATCAGCAAACCTTTCAAACTAAAAGTAATCAAATCATTCTATGAAACCAACCCAAATTGACCATAAAGTTTGGAAAGAAACCCTATAGTTTATATGACCCAGGGGCAAACATTATTCATAAATTTCTTCTTCTATAGGTTATAAACTTCACCTCAAGAGTAGCAATAGTACATATTTCTCTTTATATCATGACTGATGGGTCCCTTCAAAAGTGATATTATGTATTAATAACCTGGAAGTAATAATAGTCACACAAGGTCTTTTCATATACTAAACAAGACAGACAAGGTAATTGGGCGATTAAAAAGAAGTTTAACGACTATTTTATGCACAATAAAAACGAGAAGTTTTATTTACTTACATAAAAAGGTAGAGATTATATGGACATCATAGCGAGAGAATCAAAGGTTCAGGCATTGGATTGGCTTTGATGTTTATGTAATTTAGCTGCTTTTTATATCCAGATTATATTTCTCTAGAACAGAAATTCAGCTAGTGCCTGTTTGGTTTCCAAAAAAAATTCCATTGCAATATTGATTAAAATTGATTTGGTGAAATTATTTGGTTTAGTTTTTTGCTTTGAGAAGAAGTGCCCCAAGGTGGTTGAAATTGATTTTAGTAAAATACATTAGCTTTTTTATTTTCACATCTTACATTAATTCTTTTAAACTTACTTTTTTAAAGTCATTTTTAAGCATAAATCAATTCTTTCAATTTTAGTTATTTCAAAGACTACTCTACCCCAAAAAAAAATTAATAGACCAAATAAATTCTTTTAAAGTTAATTTGTTTTAAAAATGAAAAAGTAAAAATATTTATTCACTATTAAATTAAGAAAATATATAATTATAGTCATAACTTACAAAGTACTTTTCTCTTTTTGTACTCTTATATTTTACCTATAACTTAGTATCACAAAAATTAATTGTCAGGTGTCAAGTATCTATGACAATGACAAAATACAAAGAGGGCTGATAGATCTCCGATCACTCTATTCCTTACTTTTGAGGGGTAACATATAGGCAGTAGCCATAATCAATCGCTAGGGCCAGCAGTAAACGCCTGAAAAAAACACTTTTTCCTTATAAATTGTTAGCATGTAGTTTAACTATCAAGCCAAATCAATTTACTATAGCGATAAAGTTTCTTTAGTTAGTTTGTTTTTCTATTCTCAAATTTTAAACTCTAAACTTTATTTAAAAATAATAAGTATCAAACCACTTCAAGAAAGCAATTGTGATAACAAATTCCTTTTATTTTTTTATACTATATAATGTTCATTTCATCAATTTATGTTTTCCATTACACGTGGTACATCACTTTTATTTAGGATTATATACAGTACTAAGGATCGTGTTCGCACAAGAAAAATGGAACTTAACCAAATACTTCTTCTAAATAAGTTATTTTAAATAGACTAACGAGATTATCTATTCTTTTTTGGCACATGCAGCTTATCTATTCTAGCGATGACTCTCTTAAATAATATCTGTTAAGAATAATAATATTAAATTTAGATTGATTGTGATTTGTTTTTGGCCGTTGAGTTTTCAGCCTATAAATAGGCTAACATTCTATTGTAAATTTATCTCTGATATATAGAATCATGTTTTCTTTTAACAATATCAACTAAATTCCGTGACACAACCGGAATTGAGGCTATACTAAATAGCGAATTAATGTATAAAATGGTGTTTTATATTCCCATTATCAAATTCCATTTGAAATCATGCCATTCATGTGTAGAATAAATTAGGTGGTTTTTCATGTACTTCATAGGATAAATATTTTATTTTATTTTATTTTTAATAAATTTTTAGAATTAAATTCATCAAATTTTATCATCATTTTATATTCTTTTATGATATTGACAAACTTTTTATCAATTAAAATCATTGAAAGAACTAATTTATAAGATGTTTAGAGATTTACAGATCATTTAAGTTTATGATATACCACTTTACAAATATTGTATTGAGAAATATTAATTATCACATTAGATCATATGACACGTCAATATATCATATTAAATCATGAAATGATGACAAAATACGATAAATTTAATTCTTTAAAACCAGGGATTGAATCCTCTATCGTTTGGTTAAGTGATGATCAACCGCTCAACCACACTTACTGTTTCTTATGAAAGATGTTGCAAATTTTTACAGTAAAATGAAGTTTAAATATATTCTTTTACTACAAAAAAATCTTTCTAAAACTTGTTAACGTAGCATTAATACAACTTAAATTTTTTTTTGTAACTGTCACTCGTTTTAGCCACTTGCGTTGTTCAAAACTAATTAACTCCTTTTTTTCATGAGTTCACAGATAACTCCTTCCGTAAACATTTGTATTTATCTACAAATTTTGGGAAAAATAACTTATTTTTTTTAAAAAAATGTAAAAGTATTACTAGAACAATGAAAAAGAAAAGAAAAGGACCCCACGCATTAATAACGAACAAGCCTTTTTTGTTTTGGTATGGAAATGGTTCTGTAGCCTATGACCTAGCCAAACCAGCTAACCATTGCAGCTGTGCACTTATCATTTTTTATCCATACTAATGGAATAATTTCAATCATGTTTCTTAATTATCACAAATTCTTTCTAGTTAAATAGGTATTTGAATTGTTAAAAGAGAATATGTTTCAAATCAAGGACCTTGTGTAGATTTTTGTTTACTCATGGATTTTAGGAGTGATTACATGTCTCTGATGCGGCCTTTGGCTTTTAATTGACTATGTCCTATAACCTTTCTCATCTGTTAGTGGTAAGCCATTTCAGCCCATTTTCTTCTTTAATTTTTCTTATTCTTAGGTTTAGTGTATGTTTCATTTTTAGGTGAAACAAACTTAGAATCACTTTTGAGTTTTAACATAAGTGAATTTTTTCCATTTTTAGGATTCCAAAATTGATTTTAAAGCACTATAACAAAAATTCATACACGCTACTAGATTTAAATAGCTAATGGTAGATATGTAGTTCTATTGTGTTAAAGTGCAAATTTGATGCTTTTGCTCATAAATCCAACATTCTTAATAAGGGTAGTTACTTCTAACTATTGGAATTTCAGTGTGAGCAATAAACTTTCACTTTGGTGAAAAATGAATTAAGTGAAGACCATAAAAGTGGGGACGACCCATAAATTTATAGTTGATCATATAAGTGTGAAAGACTCATAAACTCTTTGTTTAAGATTTTGGGCGAAGATGTGACGGCTGCCCTACTAATGCATGTGATTTCTTATTTAACTCATTGGTACAAGTCTCCAAGAATTTTAGTAGCTCCTCTTCCTAACACTAACCACTTAGTTTTAGATGGTTTTGTTTCATTCGTATGAGAAATGGCGCAAAAGAAATTAATTGATCTTGATTAATGATGGACAAAGTGAGGAATTTGATGGTGGTAAAAATATTGTAGACCTAAAGCAAGTTAAGTTGAATGCACGCAGTGACTTTGGTTGAGACTAGCTAATACAAGGAAAGAAACAAAAAGGAAATGAATGTTAGGGGGAACAAGTCAAGAAAGAGATATGTTCCTAGGAAAATAATTGATGACTTGCAAGCAATTAGTTACGAGACGGAACCCATGAAAGTTACACATCACTATCTTCGTACTAAGTGGGTGATGCTGAGAAGACGAATCAGACAATTGTCTGTATCCCTCCCCTCCCCTCCCCTCCCCTATCTATAATACATATAAGCATTCATTCAATTACACGCACCATGAATCAGTGCCAAATTATTGATGCTAGTGTTGATTGGTCTTATTAGACACATATGCAGACCCCAAATATGGATGTCTCAGGTTATTATTCACTCATTTCATGGGGGACTCAGTTCCTTTCTAACTTTCTGCGATTGAATAGATGTTTAGTTATTACTTTGATTTTTCAGTTGCAGTTTCCATTTGCATATAGACTTTTGTGTTTTCTAAGGAAAAGTAGCCCCTCATGCTAATGTCTTCCCATGTGCTTTTGGATTCGTTTTCACCAGAACGTTACTTGATGCCCTCACTTCTTCTCTATTGTAGCTTGCCTTCATTCCCCAACCGGGAATTCAAGAAAACGCTAACATATTAAACAGTAACACCTTTTATTTTTTATTTGGTACGTACATGAATATTATAAATGTTTGAATGGGACTTTAAAAGTTCAGAAATCAATGAGTACTATCGGCCTTTTGCTGCCTCGCGGTCATTTCTTGGACTGCATTTGATATTAAGATATGACAGAAGACCAAAATACAATTTTTTTTTTGTATTATCTATATTTTGATAAAATTAGGACTGAAGAAATAAAAAAAATTTGTTTAAGAGGATATAAAATTAAAGCTTAAAGAGACAAAAATTTTATCTGCCTTTATTCTCATACTTTATTTCTAATATCAAACATAGTCCTAATTAAAGTTACATGTGAACCCCAATAACTATAGTGAGTGACCTCAATTTGTTGAGGCGAATTGAAGAACTATAAATTGGACTAAACAAAGTATGTATAGTACCCTAACAAAACTAAGCACGTATGTCATCAGGGCTTTTTGGTGTTAGGGGGTATTTAATTTCAGCTCCTAGCTACCACGTACGCCAACCTAGCTAATCTTAAGCCTCTATATCTTTTGGCTCCATTGATTTGGCTGCCTAGACTTATAAATCTCTACGATGGGATTGATATGAGTAACTTGATCAACTCCGAAAAGTATCCTGAAGTAGTATGCTCTTATAAGTAGGCTACGCATAGCATAATCACACTCTCTGGCACTGAGGGCACATTCACCAACAACATACATCAAGAAGTGTCATTCTTCTCTTATATATATAACCCTCATCTATGATCCTATACATTGTTTTCAATAGTACCTTCTAAGAGGTCTTACTTAAGTATGGTAGGTTATTACATGGACCACAATTTCCATCAAATTCCGATCTCAGGGTTACGGTAATTTATTGTGGTGTGATTTTATGTATGAGTATGAAGTTTTACATGGGTTAATTTTTTTTTAAAAAAAACCTTATATAGCATATATAATTTGGAGGTCACATGAATACCTGATGGCTGATGTCTAAAAAATTTGGATCAACATGCGATGTTATTTACAATTTTCATTTAGCTGTTATAGTTTACATTGTTTCATATTTTGAGCTCTCTTGTATATAACGTGCATAATAAATAAAATAAACATTAAATCACTAGTAGAGAAGATGAAGATTTTAACATTTTATGAATTGATGTTATCTTATTCAGGTCATGTTGGATCATTATCTTATTTTATTTATGTTTTATTTATTTATTGTAAGTATTTAGAACATTTAAATTTATTTTATTTTATTAGCTCAATCTTAAATCTATGTTTATGAGGTTTATCTAATGTAAGAGGTCATAAATACCTCATAAACTAGTACGTATAGTGAATAACGACTTTTTGATGAATGAAATTTTTATTGTTTTCTCTCTAGAAAACTTTCTTTGCAAATGGGTGATCTCTTTGTATGTGCAAGGTGAGTGATTTGTTTTGCTTGTTGTATCAAGAAATTTTGTAATCTTACGGTAATTCTCAATTTCTTGCTCTTATCTCAATTATCTATATTTCTACGGGCAGGTTCTTTAGGGTTTAGTAGGGAATGTTTTTATCATATTCTTTGTTTTGAGCAAAGTGTGTGTTGGGAGTTTCAAGATCTTTACATCCTTGGGGTTCCGCATCATTTCAGTAGCATAGTCTAAATAAATTCTTATTTATTTATCATTTTTGTTATTATTCAGTTTTTAAAAAAAATAGCAAAACAAAAAAAAATGTTCTAGCGTAACGTTGATTTCCGCTCGCTCGGTGTACAGTATATTGTGATTTTGCTGAAGTCTATGTGTGTGCTCAAATATGCTTCGTGGAAGTTGAAACCATATAAAATAAAAAAATTGACTTTTCAAAAAATAAAAAACTTTCAATTGATTTTTCTTTGGTCTCATTATAAATACATCAATTAAGATTCTTGAGTCAATTTTAATTTGTCTCTTCTCTAATTAGTGCTTTCTTTAATTTTGAGTCTCTCAAATATTTTTTTTTCCTCGTCAAAATATTATTTGAAAATGATCTTATTTTGAGTTTGATTTAATTTTTGAAGTGCGACATCTTAAAGTGGTCAAGAGACGTAAAAGGCAAGAGTGGTGAGCACGTACAAAAGAGGGCAAAAGTCAATTTGAGTGCAAACATGAGTGTACATCTTTTGAGTGAAAACACGTGAGAAGAGTGGTGAGGTTATTTTACTAACACCGTTATAGGTTATTTAAATGGCTGAAGAAGTACCAACTTTGAAAATGATGTACAAGACATTTATGAATGAATTCCAAAAGATAAATAGTAAATTTGATAAGATAGATGAGTGGAAAAATGAGGTGGATCGATCTATATTCAAAAATAGCAAACAAGGCAATTCTAGGAATAGAGGTTCAGATTCAACAAAAAAAGGTGCTGGATAAAAGGAAGAAGAAGGATCCGCAATTACACAATTCAAAAGGTAGCTATGATTCATCTTCTTCTACTGTCGCTTCTTGGCTTAGTGTAATTGCATGCTTCAAGTGTCAAGATTTGGGTCATTCTTTTTATAATGCCCAAACAAAATAACCACAGTCCTTAATACTAAAATTGAGTGCTTCAAGTGTCAAGAGTTAAGTCATTCTTTTTATAATTGCCCAAATGAAATAGCCATGGTTCTTATGGAGAATGAAATAGTATCTGAATATAAAGGTGATGATAATGATGAGTCTAGTGGTGATGATGATATACCACATTTGAAAGATTAGTCCAATACTGATAAGCATGTTGAGAATGTTATGCATGATAGTCTTGTGCTAGATGATGAGTGTCAGAACAAATATTCTTTTGAGGATAATGGTCAAAAAATACTCTTACTCCATTATCATCCAAAGATGTTTATCTTGATCTAGTGAAACTTTGACAATTTTCTCCTGAAAATTTAGAATTTGAAGATGTATTCCCAAATGAGGCACCACAAACTTTATTACATGTTATTGTTGATGATGCATACAAGAAAGAGAAAGCTAGAGCAATGAACATGAAGGCACACACAATGTTTGAGAAGAAAAGCAAGTTGACTGCTCAAGAACTGCATGAGAGGCGAAAGCATGTGGTGTTTCCACTTGGTAATTGGGTTTGGTTTCATTATTGGAAGATTCGAGGACAAATCTTTTTGAAGAAGGGGAGAATGATACGTGCATAAGGGGGTCAAAAATAATAAATAAATTGGACATTACATCACTAGTGGACAAAATGAATATTTCAACATGTTACGAATTGATATTATCTTTTTCAGGTCATGTTGGGTCATTATCTTATGTCACACCCCAACTTAGGACATGACCACACGTAGAGATACTGCACTACGGAAGCTCTAACGTGATATACTAACATACATGCAATTCTTATAAATGAACAATTGATTTCATAAAAATAACTGCTTTCATGAAATAATAATTGAATTTACATGTTAAACTGAAAATGTTATTATGATAATAAATGTAGCTAAAACATGAATGCTAAAATGAGGGATTTTGCCCTAGGTATCTGGAGCATAACTACTAATGACTCTAGTAGACCTCACTGCGAAGCAAAGCTTACCACTAATGTTGAATCCTCACTGCTATTAGACGAGGGGGGACGTTCTCACAGTCCTCTACTGTATCTAAAAAATGATATCAACAAAGGGGTGAGTTTGTCATCTCAGTGGTAGGTACCTCAGTACCACACAAATGACACATATTGCATATAATATCATACTGAATAAATAAGTAACAATTAAGGCATGCATAACTGTTATAAGATAAACCGAATAAATTGAATAAACTTAACAAACTGAGTAAACTGAATAAACTGTTGGAAAGTAATATATGTACATATGCCCAGTCCTCTAGCAGAGGGGCACGAGTCAAGGGAGCCTTGACTCGACCTTATTTTACAGGATAAATCCGGGTGGTTTCGATATGCACACAACCCAGATATATGTGAGGGCACGCATACCCTAAATCTGAGGAGCCTTACACTCAGGGGGTCTAGTAGGCCAAGCATGCCATATCTGAGGAGTCTTCCGCTCATATCTATCTACTAGTGGGTCTGGGTTACGAGGTTATAGAACCTTATATATATTGTTCTAGGTCATCTATCCTAGAATCTACTATTTTTGAAGTCTTTTAGGGGAGTTGGCTTTGGTTACCTGGGTTGTTAAGTCCTAAGGCTATTGATTATGACAAGGATGTCCTAGTTAGCTAATTTTGTTTATTAGTTTGGAATCAAGGACTAAGGTCCCACACTTAGGACAAGATTCTCAGATAAGAGAGGTGCGTCACAACAAACTTCTTAAGTACTAAGTCTTGCCTTAGCCAAAACTTGTCATTCGTTAGGGTTCATGCCTTAACCGGAGTCTTTATTAAGGTCTTGTTATATAATCCTAACAAAACAGTTCTAAGGGATATCATGTCTATGGGTCTAGGTCTCTGTCCTAACATAGCATGGCATAACATAGCATAATATAAGCATCAATAACATGACATATATAATATATCATATAAGCATGGCATCTACTGAGCATGTATATAAGTATCTAAATATCTACTAGCAAGTTATAAGCACAACTAACTCTATTGATGGACCACCGAGGTGGAACCATCGATGCGCTGGGACCTCCACTAACTTAGAATGTCGTGGAACTAAGGAACACTGGAACTGGGGGCTTCAGGCGGCGTGGTGTTGGCACTTGGAAAGGCAAACGTAACCCACCATTAGAAATCCATAACGAAAGCTTAACTCCAGGCCCCTATGATAACGATCTGGCATCGCTACGGGTGCCACCACTACCATGCTAGCGGTGTCAGGGCCTACTGTCCTAGGCCATCGTAAAAAATATTGGCTATCGACCTAGGTCAAGACATTGCTCTTCATAAGAAAGAGGGGAAGAAATTGAGCAGAAACTCGTTCAAGATAAAAGGGGAGTCTGAAGCTCTAAGCGAATTGGAATGGGGGAAGAGAGCTCTATTTATAAGGGAGAAATGGTCAAAGGGGCGGTTTGAGCCCTCTCCTATCCCAAAAAAAATAAGGAATAGGGTTTTCAGGTCAGCAACGAAATTTTTTTAAGGAGGTGGAATGTAACATCCCGCATTTTTCCCTCAGCGAAAAGTTCGTCAAAATTGAATAAAATAAATTCCAAGACAATTTAGAAAGGCTAGAGAAGGAGTTTTAGGGTTAAGAATACCCAAGGAACCTAGGGTTGCGGTTGTAGGAAATTCCGCAGACAGCAAAACGGTCCGGTTCGAACACCGGCAAGCGAAAACAGGCCGAAAGTATCTGTAAAGAATACTGTCCCAGAGGAAAAATTACAAGTGCCTTAAACCAATAATATTCCCATGTAGGGGGAAATTAGAGGATCGTGACGGTATAAGCGGAATATTTTTCGGACTACCATGCGCAATGCACCGGCACTGCAAACGATAAAACACAAGCGAAACGGAACCGGGAAAAGTCAAATTTCCCAATTCCCACGTGACCCAATCTGATTGCCAAGGAAATTATTTTAAAATTCAAACACTATTCATTGATGTGACATTTCTATTATCTTTTTAATTAATTAATTTTTAAAGAAAATAAAAAGGCAAAATTGTAATTATGCATAGGGGCAAAAAGGTCATTTTAAGGGCAGCCTCTTGGCTATAAATATCCAGCCCATAAATCAGAAAAAATTAGAGAAAATTCCTATCCTAGTCGAAACTCTGTCCGTGTGCTCCGTGATTTCACCAAAGAAACTCCGCCGGAAAACTTGGATCGCGCCCTAAGCTTGGAGGACGACTCCCCCGCCTCTTCCTCACCACTGGACAGCCCCCCAAGAAGTGGGTAACTATGGCTTACTCACCTCCTTGGTGGTTGTGTTTGCTTATGTGTATGTGTGTGTATGCTTCTATGTATGTATGTTCATGTATGCTAGAACTTTGGCTAGGGTTGGAAGATGATTCTGAAGGGTCTTGTGACCTGGACTAGCTAGTTTTATGATGATTGGAATATGTGTAAAAACCTCAAGGAGTGTCCATGAGAAAAGAGGAAAAGAAAAGGAAGAAAACAATGCATTCTGTATCAGTTTCGCCCAAGTACCACTGAGCGTCCCTAGGCGCCGCTGAGCGGAGTGCACTAGAAAGCCATGTTTTTAACACGTGAACTCCAGGGCGCTGAGCGGCCAGAGGATCCGCTGAGCGGCTTGAAGGTCACTGAGGATGAGGATAAGGATAGAAAGATATTTTTGAAAACCGGGCTCCAGCCCGCTGAGCGAGATGACTCACCGCTGAGCAATACAACTTTGATCGCTGAGCGATGTGGCTCTGACCACTGAGCGATGCGGCTCTAACCGCTGAGCGGCTTAAGCTCAGACCGCTGAGCGAACAAGAGGTTCCGCTGAGCGGCCTGAGACTTGAAATTCTCATGAAGGCTGTCTTGAGGCACATAATCCAACAAGTTATGTTTTACATGATGTATAGGACTGAAATGTATGAAATATGTGATGTAATAGGTGGGATTTCATGCATTATGTTTATGGAAGTAATATGTTAGCATGCCATGCATCATGTTAAGGTATTCTTAGAGGATTAGAGATTAATCAAGTAATGAGTAAAGATTATAATTGAAATGAACCTTAGGGAACAAGTCATGCGATGTTATGTGCAAAGAAAGGAAAGAAGAGAAGAAAGGTTATGAGAAATAAAAGATGATGATATGATGTAATGCTATGAGAACAGGTACAAGATGTGACGTCACACAAATCCAACTAACGATCCCACTTCAGTAGCGTCACAAGGGCATACTGAAGGTGGAAGCCGGCTACAGGTGGTGTCGCAAGGGCATACCTAGAGGTGTGCGGTTACCACACCTAGCAATGTCAACAGAGGACATGCTAAGGTGGGGGTACAATACCAGCCCACTTCCGAGGTGTCAAGAGAGGGCACACGGAAGGTGGAAGCCCACCGCAGGTAGGTAAAATAGGACCTACCTGGGGGTGTGCGGGTATCCCTTCAAGTAATATCAATAGAGGACATACTATGATGGGATATCGAGTACCATGCTCAGTCGCATCGCCAGGGCCGACCCCTCACCATCCAACAGTGGGTGGTTGTTCATATCGTTAATCGATGCATTCCTCCTATGAGCTTTACGTGGTTAGCTACCACACTGGTTAGAGCGCTGTCGGGTCGTCAACGATAGGGAACGCAAGTAGGTTGTAGTCGAGGCCACGGCTACAAGAGTGGAAGGGCTCAAGAAAAGTAAAGAAAGAGGAAAGTAAAGAAAGAGGAAAAATAAAGAAAGAGTAAAGTATGAATGAAAGTAAGAGAGAATGATAGTATGTAATGTATGCATGAATGTATGTATGTAGTGTATGTAAGAATGTATGTATGAGAGTATGACTCAGTAAGAAGATAAATAATATGATGTAAGTACCGTCAAGAGAACGGTCGAGACGACTATGTAGGTATGCGAAGGAAAGTAACAAGCACGAGAACTTAGTAAGCAAGAGTAGTTCCCCTATCACTTAGTAACGTAGATAAAGCTATTCAGAACTTTAGGATAGATAATAATCAGTAGGGATGTTAGTATGCATGTTCACTTAGAAACACCTGAACGACCTTGAGTATAACTAAATGAACCACGAGATCTCAGAGCTACAATTTTCCACTGAGAACCTATCGTTCTCACTCCCACTACCTTATGACTCCAGGGACACATGACGAGTCTTACTATGAGGATGCGGCCGAACCGGCAGAGGAGCTATGAGGCGGTCCAGACCAGCCAGAGACACCAGAGCCAGCCAGAGCCATTATTTTGTTAGGGGCAGACTGAGCAGTGTTACAGTAGCCCTTGCATTTTGGGATGACATGTATTATGTATAGACAGACATATGGCTTGTATATTATTTATTGTAATTATACTATGTGAATCTTGTGATGGACCAAAATGTATGTACAATGTATGCTTTTCTATTTCTCGACTGTTATTCGCTAAGCCTAAGGGCTTTACCGCTTGTTATAATTGTTCTTTCTGACGTATGGCTCCTATTTTATGCAATAATTGATATAATTGAAAAGTTTAAAATCGGTCCCTATTTTCTTAAACGACTATTTTTCAAAGGTAATAATGGACTATAAGTAATCCCACCAGGTAGTAGACAACCTAGTGAGCTTTGCGTACGACTTAAGCGTAGGCAGTTAGATAGGGTGTTTCACACGTCTTATTTTAGTTTAGTTTTGTTTATTTATTTTATGTATTGAGAACATTTAAATTTATTTTATTTTAACCCAATCTTAGATCTATGGTTATGGAGCTTATCTTTAGTTTAAATTAACTTTATATTTTATTTTATCTTTAGTTTAAATTTGAATATAATGTAAGAGGTTATAAATACCTCATAAACTAGTACAGTAAAGAATGACTATTTTATGAAAGAAATTTTTTATTGTTTTCTCTCTAGAAAACTTTCTTTGCAAATGGGTGATTTCTTTGTGTGTGTGCAAGGTGAGTGATTTGTTTTGCTTGTTGTATCAAGAAATTGGATAATCTCATTCTAAGATAATTTTCAATTTCTTACTTTTATTACAATTATCTACGTTTCTAAGGATAGGTTCTTTAAGAGTTTAGTATGAAATGTTTTTATCATATTATTTATTTTGAGTCAAAGTATGTGTTGGAGTTTTGGAATCTTTATATTCTTAGGGAGGATTTTGAATTTTTTTAAAGCTTTTTTTAGTGTTAGTCTCTTCTATTCATAACATTTCACTTAAGAAAAACATAAGTATCTAATGAGTATCTTTGTTTATTTTATTTGCATTAGGGGAAAAAACTCTTTTCCATAAGTACTACTTTTTAATGTTTAAATTGTAGTCACAAACTAATTTTCTTTTAAAGTATCAAATTAATTGTAGGTATTAAATATTATATAAAATAAACAAAATTGCTTATACTATTTTTAGTAATTTATAATATAATTTTTTTTACAATTTAAAAAGCGTTATTTTTTAAAAAATTAGTAATAAAAAATTAATTAATCATAAAAATATTAATTATACTTTTAATAAATTATCAAAATTAATATTACTTTCACAACTACTTTGTGTTTTTATTTTTTTTTGGTCCAACAACTATTTTTCTTTTGTGAATTTTTCATAAGTCAGAACTTAGTTTTTGGTCCTGACAAGTCACAACTTTTTCTTTCGTGGATTGTTGGAATTTCATATTCAGTGCAATATAATGAACGAGCCCAAACTCAAGATGCTTGAAAGACCTAAAAGCCCAATGTCTTATTACCCCAACACCTAAAAGTCCAAGAGTTGACCCAAAAATGAAAAGCCCAAGGCAAGGCCGCATACTAATATTAAATGTTGAATTTATCTAGTCTAGATGAAGATACGAAATTAAGCAGTGCGATACAAAATTATCTAACAATATGTAAACACCAATTATTATTGCAAAAAATTTATCCTCAGATTAATCAATTTTGACAGTATAAATATAAATTTAAAAAAGAAAATGAAAATGAAAAGTGGGAAAAACTTATCCTATCCATGAAGTTATTGTGCAAGCTCAGAGCATAGCTCATAGTGATAGACATGGCAGCTGCTTCTCTCATCACAGTCTCCTCAACGACGTCGTTTCCATCTGCCAGAAAGCCACCCACTCTTCCATCCCTCGCTTCTCCATTCAAGGTGAACTTGCTCTCTTCTTCATCAGTGCCCTTTCCTTCCTTCCGCTCTATTCAATTTCACCGCTTTCGTTTGCAGGGAACCCTCAAAACATTGGAGCCAAAACCATGTCGCTACTTCCCGTCGCTGAGTATTCAGCTAAGCAAACCCCTTTCCGTTGTGAACAAGGCCGCGTCTGTGGCTGTGGCCGCTGCCGCCTCCGGTGTTAGGTTCCGGCTGGACAACCTGGGCCCACAGCCGGGTTCGAGGAAGAAGGCTAAGAGAAAGGGGAGAGGTATAGCGGCGGGGCAGGGCGCTAGCTGCGGTTTTGGGATGAGGGGTCAGAAATCACGGTCTGGTCCTGGGGTCAGGAAGGGTTTCGAGGGTGGCCAGATGCCTCTCTACCGAAGGATCCCCAAACTCAGAGGAATTGCAGGAGGTAGTATCAATGCCTCTTTCATCGTTCAATTGCCTGCATTCGCTGTTCTCTTTTGGAATTTCGAGTTTGGTTGCTTTATGGATTTAGGGTGGATTACTTGGAATACTATGCAATTGCTGCGCTTGTTTTGTGTTGTACTTGCCACTTGCATTACACATGTTGTTGTGGTCATTCTGGACTGTGAGTTTCTTGGGGACTACTATTCTAGGGGCTTCGCCTGAATTATACATGAATTAAATCTCTTGATGTTTTGTTTCCATAGATTAGCTGCGCAAGTCAAGTCATATCTGCGTTTGACATGTGGTTAGGTTAGGAGTTCAGACTTAGGACCCTAATCTCAGATATTAGTATTACTCAAGAAAAATGCTATTTGGTGCAGTATGGTTAGTAGGGAAGGCAGATACTACAAGGCAATAGGAGATTTTGTCATTTTCTGCTATGCAATTCTTGTGTAGTATAATGGAACTTAGATGGAGGATTACATTCGTGGGTATTTCTTAATTTATTTTTTTCTTGTATGCATTATATGTGGAGCTCTTATAAAATATCTCTGTGTACCACTTCCTTGTTGATAGACTGTAACGATAGAGTTTTCAACTAGAGATTCCTACCTTGCAAATTCTGTTGGCAGAGCAATAACAGAGTGGTTTTCTTGGCTTAACTCCGAGAGTTATTTTTGGGGATATTCTGCGTGGAACTTTTCTTCCTTCTTGGTTAAAAATGGAAAAGCCTAGAAGTTACCAGATGTAGTATCCATGGTTGTTAAACTCTCGAGTTAACTCGTAAACTCTTAAGAGTTTTACGAGTTAACGATTTTACTACTCAAAACGAGTTAACACTTATGTAAATTCTTTTTTGGTAAACTCGTACGAATTTAATTAAACCCTCGATTCTACTAGCGAGTTTACGAGTTAAAATCTACTTACGAGTTTACGAGTGTACCTCAAAATGTACAAATTTTGTAACTTTGTTAGATATTTACCTAACTTTGTTTATATTAGATAATGTATATTGAGTTTATTTTGTTAATTTCATATATTTATCATAATTGAGCTATGTTTTATTGAACTATAAAATAATACAGATATTGAATAAAGTATGATATAACCACTAAGTGTCATGCATTAAGGTGTATTTTATGATATTTCTTACATTGATTTAATTTAAAGTTAACATTATTCAATTTCAATTATAAATACAATATTTAATCAAGTTTAGTTCCTAATTATATTTCTTATAACATATTTTTTTACGTATGTAAACTCATATGAGTTTACGATCCGAGTTTGCTGAGACTCCACGAGTTTACTTAAACTCTAGTATCTAATGTTTTACTATGCGTCATGTCTGTCCATGAAGGTATGCATGCGGGGTTACCGAAATATGTCCATGTAAATCTGAGGGACATAGAAGATGCTAGATTTCAGGAAGGGGAAGAAGTATCTCTACAGACACTGAAGGAGAAGGGTGTGATTAACCCATCAGGAAGAGAAAGGAGACTTCCTTTGAAGGTACAGATCACTTGTTGGTTTAATTACTTGTAAATTCCTTTCCTTAGGATTGTCTCACTCGTGCTTCTCCAAGATTGTTTTCATGATATGTTGACATATTATGATGTTTGACCTTTTGAAAAGAAATATGGGTGCTAGGTTTTCCTAGCCATAAAAGAACTATTCATCACATACCCCTTTCATGTTTTGAATGAAGTTATTTCCTGAAAACTCTTAGTTGGTTTTGGACCATAGCCTTGGGTTTAAGTTTATCTGCATTTGTTGGCATGTCTGATATACATGTAAGGTCAAACAAATAATATTTTGATGCGCATGTTTCAGTGATTTGAAACTGTAAATATGAAATATTCTTCTCCAACCCAAATCTACCATGGGCTGGAGACCAAACACTAGAATCACTTTTAAAAATTATATATGTAGGTGATGTAATTAGATCTAATGCCATTCCTGTCACAACATAATAGAATCATCAAATGATTATTTTCTACATATGCAGCAAAATTTGGGTACACAAACTGCACTCTATGCATTGACTTTGATTTCAGTAAGATTTTCAAAATGAAAGATGCTACATGAAAAGACTCTAGTAATTAATTTCCAAAAGCACATTTACTAATATTTAGAGGTTGAAACTTTAGCATGCTCTGGTCCACAACTGGGCAGAATGGAGCATCGTGCAATTGGTTAATATTTTGTGTGTTCATTCTCTGTAAATGTTTTTTCTCGTTTCCCATGAAACGTAGATAAATCTCTGCAAAAATCTGAGTTAAACTTTTAAGTATGTTTAAGCAAGCCTTTTGCTTCTAGTTATAATGCAGTGCATCAAACCTCTTAAGGTCCCCTATTTTGGTCTTGATGGATATAAAAAACATACAAAAATATACAAAGGGATTTGAAAAGAATAAAGAAAAATAATAGGTAGTTGTGCTTTGCTTTCAGATTTTGGGTGAAGGAGAACTCAGCAAGAAATTGACAATTAAAGCCCGTGCCTTCTCCACATCAGCAAAGGAGAAACTTGAGAGCGCTGGCTGTTCCCTTACTGTGCTTCCTGGCCGGAAGAAATGGGTTAAACCATCGGTTGCTAAGAACCTTGCACGTGCTGAAGAATACTTTGCCAAGAAGCGGGCCGCTGCAGCTGCTTCTGAACCAACCTCTGCATGAAGCTGAACCATTATATGCCATCACATGTAAAATATCTTAAAAAGAGGTGCAAAGTAATCTCGTAGGAACCACCTCACAAGTTTGAAGTTCTTCAGCTCTGGTTCATTTAGATATTTTGTTAATTAAGGCTGTAATTCTTTGTTCAGTTTGCATTGTAATGTATTCTTGTGTTGGTTCCGAAAATTAATGTCGTATACCTCATTAAATTTTGTTCAGCCATTGCCAATTGTATTTTTGAGAAATAAAAAGCATTTAAAAAAATGTAAATGTTGGTTTCTCATTTATGCAGAAAACGGGTAGTGGTAGTAACGTGTTGTTCTATAATAAGTTGACCCCTTATGTCTTCATCAACTAATTGTCATGGGCTAAGATATTGATATTTTGTTGTTTCTTGTTCAAGGTGGCTACTGAAAGTTCTACGTACCGCATGTTTCCCTCTCTAGTTATGCAAATTCCGTTCCAAACTTAGTATCTATGGCGTAAGGAAGAAACTACTTCGCTGAACGTCATGGCTGTAATTCCTTCCAAAGTTAGAAAATATCTTCCTTATTTTTTCTCACTGCCACTGTTCCTCTCTCTTTTTCCACTTTACTTTTTTTTATCTTATGCTTTCTTTGAATAATTACTAGTTGAAAAAATATGGCGCTCAACAAGATGCTTTTCATTTTCATTATGTTGTCGTTTTACCGCTTTTGGTTGACTTTGTTAATCAAACTATCAATTTTTATGAAATTATTATTGGAAGGGTGGAGTATAAGGGAGGAAATGACAAAATGAATACTTTTGTGTGCTTGAAATGACAAAGAGAGAGGAATAACGAAATAATTAAATGTTATGTATTTTCTTTCTCTTTCATCATTTTAAACTCATTTTTTCATCTATTAAACTTATAAACACAGGGCGTGCTTAGTATGAAATAAAAATGAAGGAATATATTGTATAAATTGTATTTATGTGTACTTTAAACTTAATTCATGAAAAATAGTTCTCTATTTATACTCTCTTATCAAACACATCATCGTGTTAAAGTATTGGGTGCTACGCATGTGGAAATAAACTACAATTATTGCCGCTAAGACACGCACTAGATTTTTATTTTTTTCCAACAAACGACGTCAACAGAATGATGAGGAACAAAATAGGGCACGAGGCGTTAGTAATACTTCCCCATTCGTTAATGTTGATTTTGGATTTATTCCTCTTAAAGTCACTTCCAAAAGCAAAGGCAAAATGGTGGTTGTATCAATAGCAAATTGGTTTTGGGACCAAAGCGCGTCACAATCCTTTCAACCAAAATTGTCCTTGTCACCAATCGTAAGCCAAACTGCAACACCCTCAACTGCTTTAATAGATCTTAATTAGGAATATCATGAATGTTGATGACAGAAGGTAAACCACATCGAGGACCTTTTTTTTCCCCTTTTAATAAAAGAATCAAATGCGAAAAACTTTACCGATAATTTAGGTTTGAAAAAGGATAATAATTAGCAAGAAACGATTAATTCAGAATGTCATTGCACTTCTTTTTTTTCTTCTTCCTGGCGACACAAAGGGGCCGAAGCCCATGATTGTACTTCTTTATTCAGGGGTGCAAATATTGTTGTGTCCCACTACTTTGGAAGCATAGATGCAAGAAAAAGATACTTGTCACTCGTTTTGTCTATCATTATATCATTTCTTCGTGAACAGCTATTTTTTTTTTCTTTTGCTTTTAATCTTTTTTTAATGCATACAAGATTCTTAATGTTTAGTAACATGTCATCTACACAAAGACCACATTACTAAACAAATAGAATCTTGCTGTCCTAACGGAGAATACGAGATCAATGTTTTGAGTTGAGATGTATCTCCCTTTTCTCAATTAGACGTAGATTTTCTAATGTGAGATTACTCAATTTAAAAAATAAAATAAGGGATTTAAATTGAAAAATATATAATGAAATTAGGGGAGTGATGACTTAATAAGAAGATAATAACTATGCTAAGGAATGTGATAGTTAGATTGACGGGAGGAAATAGATTATTTATGGTAATTATTGGATACCAAAGTACACGGACTAGAATTGACTTGTAAGTCAATAGGTGGTTAAATCGATAAGTAAAATGACCTCCAGACATATCACAAATATTCTAACTTCGATCAAACTCTATATAAGTGACGAAGCTTAGCTAATTGAAAAGCGTTAGTAAATCAAATGGAATGTTGATGAATTACTAAGTTTATTGATGATTTGAATTAAGGATGGCAATTTTTCCATGAGTACAGTGGAACCAAGCTATTAGTAAATAAAAAATTTCATATATCAACCCACAAATTCCTATTACTATAAGTATTTACACTAACATTTATGTAATATTATTTTATGGGAAAAAAATGACCTAATAAATTGGTGCGTGCAAGAGTACAAAATAGTTCAACAGAAAATAATAACAAAGCACAATAACAGCCAACACTAAAAAGAGCACAAAACAAATAATCCTCAAACAAAGGAAACTAACAAATTGGCAATAGTAAGATCATAAAAAAAAACCATCATCCTAACCCATTTGACTCAGCCATCAAGACTAGAGAATGGGGACCACAAGAAGAGCAACTCCAAGCATATGAAAGAGATGAAGATGCGATCTTTTTATTATTTTTTAAATGTTATCTGTTTATATAATAAAAGGAATTTTTCCAAAAAAAATAATTATTATTATTTAGTGTTCGTATTCTTTTTTAGCTTTTATCCTTATTCAATTATTTTTTTCATTTTTTCTAAAAAAAAAATTACCCACTCTCTATTATCAACCACCACTTTCCAATTTCCATCTCTTTGTTTTTGTCAATTTTACTCTCAAATCTTTTTACATTTTTTTTTATCTAATTCTACCATTTATTATCAACAACTCAAAAAAAATTCAAATTAGCAACATGCATAAAGTGCCTTAACCCACTAGTATAACATAAATCACCTTCAAAACATTTTTTATGGGATCTTGGCTTCAAATTATTGGGTTATGTATATATATACACACACACATCGATGACAATGATATTTGAACCTATTTACACTAGTGTTGTATATGTAATATAACATAGCATGGTTTCAAATTTTTTTTTATGGCATCTTAGCTTAAATTATTTTTATAATAATTTTGGTATATATAATTTTGGAATCAAGATCCTTTCATTTTTAAAATAAAAATGAGAGTTATCATTTATTAGAGAGCTAGTAACCATATTAACATGGAATGATTATGTAAATAATCTATGAGTATATAAACATAACCCTTGTCACTAACTCACAAAGCTAATGAAAGAATTAATAACAAATGCGACTAAGCTATAGAAAATTTTGTTTTTTACTTATGAAAATTTATAACTTTATCCTATATAATATCAAAGTTTTTAAAGGTAGTTTTATTTTTTATGGAAAACTTTTATACGTAGTTTAAAGTTAAGTTGATTCAATTTTTTTTCAAACAAACTTTATCGATAAATAATCAAAGGCCATAGCCTAATTACAATAAACTTGTTGCACATAAACTAAAACCTAAGAATACATCAAATGATGACTATGCAACTTCAAATGAAACTTAGAACATGGATGCTATTTGCATCACACTTCAGGTACCCGTGAATGCACAAATGTGCAACGTCAGATTTCTGATCTATCTTAAGAATACAATAGCTCTTTAATCCGCTGCATAGATAGATAAACATACGGTCAAATTCAAACTCGTACATCTAAAACCTACATGTGGAACACACCAGAACACAAGCTTATGAAAAAAATCATGCGTAGAAGAAAGAGGCCCACTGCCTCAGAAAAAACTCAACCAGCATTCACTAGCAAGAGATGTTGATCTATCAGATTTTCCAAGAATCATCTTTTGAAGTAGGAAAGACCTGTAACCACGAGAACTTCAAGCCATGAGATGGGCTTATGCTTTACTCTCTTTTTTAGACATTCTGACGTCAAAAAGAGTTTGTTGGGTACAGTGTTTTAAATTGCGGTCGCGATTGCGATTGCCGTGATTGTGGGTAATGCAGTTATGGTAGTTGCAATGTGAATTTCTTCAAAATTTTCACATAATTTTTTTTTTGTTATCCATAGTCATTGTTACTTTACATATAAATCTTTATTTAACATATCATATATACTTTTATTAAAATTTTAAGACTTTATATCATCTCAATAAATAATTTAAATTGGAATTATATATAAAAAAAGTAAATGATTATTGAAATAATTATTCTAAATAGTATTTTTAAAATAGTATACAAGTATAACAATAACAATGGGGTAGGAAATTTATGAACTAAAAGATTGAATAAGAGAAGGTAGTAAGAGGTCAATCACTGATGGACGAAGATGAATGACGACACTTATGAAAAGAGGATGAGAAAGGTGAGAGAGAATGAGAAAAATGGTAATAGACGAATCAATAGTGGAAAAAAGACTGCATAACGGAAGGTGATAAAGAGTTTTCAAATAAGAGAAAATGAAGGTCAATTTTGATTTTTGAAGGTCTTTGCGTTTGCAATTTTGTGAATTTGGTTCACAGCACAATTGCAGCCCGATGCAGTTGTGGAGCCTACCACATTAGCAATATTGTGGCCTGATGCGGACCGCAATTTAAAACCATGGTTGGGTATGATATCAAACAACCAAATCACTGTGAAGAGGTGAGAAACAAAACAGAATAAACTAGAAAATAAAGGGAGCTGACACCCATAGACAACCTCCCGTTTATATAATAAGGGAAAAAAATACAAATGAGGAAAAAAAACAAGTGAAGAAGACAGAAGGAAGTGGGGGGAGGGAGGTGAGGGGTCACTAGACCACCATGGGAAGCATCACTTTCATGGTGGTCGAATTTACCTTAAGCAAAAGATAGAGCTATGTTTTTTGATTGAGACGTGTCAAAACGAATTGATTCAATTTAACTCAATCATTATTAATTTGGTAATGAATTTTCATGTCACCATCAATATTTAAATTACTTATATATCATGCATGAATCGTATATTTTTATTTAATGCTAAGAGATTAAATATGATATTATTATATAAAAAAATATATGAAATAATCTATTCCCGTTAGTTTGGCCATCTCCAAATTAGATTACAAGAAATTGACCCAATTAACAAATTGGGCCGAATTTGAGAGCGATCAAACCTGGCCCAACTCGGCGATCTACACCCCTAGTTGAAGACTTGAAGGATGGGGGGGGGGGTTGCCGACCTTTGGATCCGAAAACTCCAATCTTGGGAACGAGAAAGCAAGAGGGTGCCACGTGTAAGAACGAGGTGAAAAGTTGAGAGTTGTGGTCCTTGTGGAGGAACGCTCCCACCAAAAAGAAAAAGACTCAGTCTCAGTTCTCACATTCCCAACGGAACTATTCTCTCTCATCCTTGATATTTAAGATTTTTTGGTCTCGTAATAATACTTTATTTAATTAACAATTCGTAATTCATATTTCATATTCACTGTAGGGAGAAAAGGAGAGTTGAGTGTTGGTTCGTGGGTGCAAAAACCGATGTGATATCTCGCGGGAGGCACCGCCCGCATGAAATAACCATATAATACTAAAAAAATCTCCCCAATATTCAATTCATCCCAAACCAAAATAATTATAATAATATTATAATATATAAATATATATAAATACGTAATTATAGGGCAAGTGTGGTTGGAACGAACTTGCACTTGCTGCATCTCCCTTTCCTTCCCTTCCCTTCCCTTCCCTTCCGCCTTCACTTTTGCGTTTCTCCCTTCTTCACTCGTTCGTTCTATTCTTTTTGTGCATAAATATTGAAGATTTTGGAGACTCTTATCCCTCTCTGTTCTTCACCTGTGTTGTCTGTACAGAAACTTCCTAGGTATTACTTCTACTTCCTTCTCTTTCTTCATTTACCTTTATTATCTTTCCAGATCTCTGCTTCCTCAATAAATTCTCATCTCTCGCAACCGTTTCTCGTTCCGTCTTATCGAATTTCGATCCATTTTTGGCATATTCAGCTGATTCAGCTCTTAAAATTTTTTTTTTTTGGTTAAGACAAAAATTTAACACTTACCTTTTTTTTTTTTTTTTTAACCAGATCTGCCTTTGCGAAGCTCAATTTGTTGTGTTAAATTCAATTGATTCAATGATTCTTTTCTTTTCCATATAATTTTTTTTAATCGGTGAGAAATTTGGTATTTAAGTTACACAGGAATCTGAATTTCGTCTATTTACATGGTCCAATGTTTTTAAAATATATATATAAAAAAAAATAATTCAAAGGTTTTAGTTAGATCTATAGGTAAGGTAAAGGTGTCTGGATAGGAGCTGGGCGGTTGAGAAATTTTATGCACAATTATAATAATTTTATATTTATACATCTAGTTATTCGGTGTTTGGTTTGACCAGATCTAATCTTTGAGCTGTTCAAATAATTCACGCACGTTTCCTATCTCTCCCAATATAATATACTCGATTTGAAATTAGCTTCAAACACGCACGATTTATTTATTCCTTTCGCCTTTGAAATGTCTCCTGAAGATAATTGATTCATTCTAAAACTATTTACACAGGATTTAGTTGTTAGTTGTTGATATATATATATAGAAGAAGATGATGATGATGATGATGGAGCAGTGCGCCACCATCCAGCAGCAAAACGTCGTCGTTTCGTCCCGTGAGGACATGAGCGGCAGAGATCCCCTGGTTTGCCCCAAGCCCCGCCGCCTCAATCTCGCCCCCAACGACCATCCTTCCAGATCCTTCAGGTGGCATCTCAGGTAATTTTCTCCTCTTTCAATTTCAGCCCCTCTTTTTAATCTTCTTCCTGTTTCCCTTTTCATTTGATTCATTTCTTTTATTGAATTTGGCATGCTTTGTTTCCATTTTTTTTTTTTTTTTTTTTTTTTTTTTTGCAGTAGCCAGGCCGAGCCAGCTGATTCAAAGTCAGCTGGATCTAATCCTCTGGACACTATCCTCACCAAGGTAATTTTTTTGTTCTAATTGATTTTCTCTTTTTTTTTAACCTATGAATTAGGTTGATTACCTTTTTTATTATATGGTTTATTTAGGTGCCAAAGTTTATGTCTTTGGATTAATTGTTTTTGTAATTGGATTTGCAGGGTGATTGTGATATTGAGCAATCATGGCCACAGGTAGCCTCGCCGCCCCCATTTTTCTGCGGGTCGCCGCCGAGCAGAGTATCTAACCCATTGATTCAGGATGCTCGATTTGGGGATGAGAATTTCTCGCCTCTGTCGCCGTCATCGTGGGTGGTGGTTCCTCCCCCGTCGGGTCTGCCGCCCTCTCCTTCATCCTCCGCGAGGAAAGGAGGCTGCGTTCGAGCCAATTTTGGTAACAATCCGGCTGTGAGAGTCGAGGGGTTCGATTGCCTTGACAGGGATAGGCGAAATTGCAGCATCCCTGCTCTGGCTTAGAACAACAAGAGAACCCCTACGGGCTACACACGCCTTTGAGATTTAGGTTTTTTCAGTTTGCCACAAACATAACAACAGCAGAAGAGCCTTGATAGTAGAACTACGGAAAAGAGGAGTTTTTGGATGTCTGGAGAGGAAGAGATAGAAAGATTATCCTGTGCCTGTTTTTGTAAATACTTTTGAGTTAATCAGAAAGTGCATGTAAATGTTAATATTGTGTCTCGTGTAGGGAGGAAAATCATCTAGCCTACCAAATAATGAGAGGGGTTAAGGTCACAATTGAGAGAGCTATATCTGGATGTTAGTTTTGGCCTGGGCCTTCTCTTTAGTGTCTAATAGCACCATCCTCTTCTTTGTAAGTAGAAGTCTTTGGAGGATGGTAATATTTCATTTTGACGTTTCTTTTTAGGGGTCTTTGAAGTTGTATCTAGCCGGATTAAGGTGGAATATCTGTACAAAGAATGGTTTATTTGAGAATTTTCAGTTGATGAGTCATTTACAATAAGAACAGTATGAACAAGTACTTTGTACAAAAGAAATTGATTTGTTTCTCGTGTGTTAATGTTAATAGTTGTTGTATGTCGTGTGCTTAGACAGTTTTGCTTATGTTTTACGCCAATTATTTGCTTTGTAGGCAGAGTCAAGGGGTTAGGGATGGGCGAAGCGCGTCGCTTTATCGACTGTTTTCAATTGTTTCTTACCGAAATGACAAAGATAATAAAGTTTCTTTCTGGTCCCATTGTACCCTCTCTGTTCGCTGTGATTGTTCTATCCACGCGTTCATGTTCTTTTTTATTTTTATATTTTTTTAGAGTATGTGGGGTTCGCATCGCAGATCTGAGGACTGATGGAATCCGTTGGACCTAATTGTATTCAATTGGACTCCTATGCTAAATTTAAGATGGGATCCAGGTCTTATCAATATTAATTCTTAAATACATGATTCACCACAAAAATTTCACATTTTTCTTGTGAATTATGTTTTTTCATAAATAAATAAATTAAGTGATATGTGCTCTTTTGTTTGATAGTATGTGTTTAGACTTGAGAGGAATTTTCTTGTTGGATGCCGATGGATATCTAACACAAATCAATTATCAATGGACGTAGCTATCGTCCAAATCATGCCCGCCGGTATCTTTGGAAGATGCCAGTTGACTTGAGACTACAAATGGTCTTTCACAATTTGCTAGAAAAATCACATTGGATTTATCTATCTATAGGAAGAAAGTAAAATTCAGACTGATAACTTGAACTCAAAAATGAAGTGTTAACGTGATTTATTTGGACTGTGCGAGGTGCAACTTTCACCATTGAGGAGTTGTCTTTTCTGCGTTTTTTATTTATACAACTTGAACATAAACCTTATGTAATGAGTATCACGTTAAGCTTAAATAAGTCATAAAACTTCTGCACCGATCGAGTTGGATTTTTGGGTAAACCAAGATACCTAAATCTGACGGGACTAAGCAATAATTGAACTTACACAAAATAATAAATTATTAATTACGAAATATTTTTTATTCTTATAAATGAAGATCGAACACATACCGCATAGTTAAAAAATTATCACAATATCACACCTCGTGGTTTACCCAACAGGTTGGAATGAACTCACTTCAAAATATTGAGTCATAACGATTATTGCTTTTATTAAAGATTTAAACTCGCTTCAAAATATTAATTTGAACATTATACATTGAACTTGCTTCAAAACAATGAGTCATCACGATACAACTTTATAAAAAGAGAAGGAAAAACCAAAAACAAAAAACCACCACCTATATGCGTGGATGGGATTAAGGTATAAACGAGTGATACACGAGGTGGAAAATTTACCACCAGAAATTGTTGTCGATTTTATAGGAGTGATGCTTTTATGAGTATGAAATTGAACTAATAAGTACTTTAGTAATGGAGCTCTCTCACTCAATTAGTTAATCTTTTGGATTGAACTTTATTTATGAACTTGATCCATAACACTTTGTTTAGAAGCAACAATTGTTAAACTATTTTAAACAACTAAACATAGGTAATAACTTTTACTTTCAATGAAGATATCAACATTTGTACTTAGTGATAAGTATTTTGTTGACAGAGTTCTTAGTTTAGTTCTTGGCAGGACAAAGTAATTCTTTAAGACTTTGGAAGTCCACTCGAAATTCTTAATGATTCGAAATGTACGATACTTTGATTCCTAACGGAACAAGATGTAAGATGCTTTGAGCCCCTAACTATTCATGTTTGATGATTGCTTAGTCTGAGCACAAGATGCTTCTAAGAATTTCAAACCTTTGGATATCAACTTGAGAAGTGAAGTCCTCCATATAGAATTCACGAAAAGGAACGCTACGGGTTACCTGAGAAAGATAAAATCTCCATCTATGCTTGATATCGGCCCGTAGACCGTAGTGGCCCACAGCCCAATTGGCCCAAATAGCTTAAATTACTCCTTATTATGATGAATGATCATACGACAAAAACAAAGAAAAAAGTTGAATCGTCATTATTATTTGACAATAACAAAGGATGAATTATACCAACAACAAAAACAGGGAGAGCATAAATGTAAAGCATTATTTTTTGGTGGTCTTAATTTGGTTCTTTTTGTACCCAATTTTGATTTGTCTGGTATGTGATGAGCTCCGGTGTAGATAGTGAGTGAATAATTCATGAAGTCCTTCTTATGTAATCCATATCATATCATGGTGTGCAATCTCCAGGTGACATGTATATGTAGAAGTATATATATGCGCTACATTGTTAAGTCAATCTACGAATCATGATTAGCAGTGGATCTCATGATCAAGCACTACTCACAAAATTTCTTTTTAAAAATCACGTGTTATTGACGATTTAAACAGTTGGGACTACTTTCTTTTCATTTAACTGTCATTTGTGCTAAAAAGTGGACACCTATATACAAATTGAAGTGACCAAACAAACTCTGGGTTCCCCAAAGCACCAAAACCAGAGAAGGCACATATAATGTGATAATACTATTAAGTTAATAGTGCTTGCTATTTGAGCTTGCTCTCAATCAACAACGAATCCTGGCGAGATTTGAGATAGATAGAAAAGCAAAACGTTAGAGCGTAGTAAACAATCTCCACAATCCATGCACAATTAATGCTCAAGTGATGTTGAGTGGTTGTTATTTGCTCTAACCATGCATCCATCTAGCTGTATACTACTATTAGGTCGCCAAAATTCGCAGCATGGCATGAAGCGAATTATGACTAAGAGTTTGCGTCGAAATAAATGTTGGCGACGAAGAAGGAAGAAATATTGGCGGTGCTAAGGTTAACAACCATGGCAAGAGAAACAATTGAGCATTGCGAAGGAAGAATTGTCGCGACGATAGCCATTTGGTGACAAAAGTGGCTAAAGAATGGCTAAGGGAAGTGGTCGCGAGGGGGTACTCGTCGTGACAAGAAATCATCAAACAACAGAAAATAAGGCAATCTGAATTTCGACTAGTAAGATAAAACTCTTGCAAAGATGATAATTCATCCAAGGAATTGTCATGGTGGCTTCATTGTAATAGCTCGGTATTGGGCTAAGCTCACGACAAATGACCAAGGTAGAAATTGTCGCAAAGATGACAATTCGGCTAAGGATTGTCACGGTTGCTTCATGGTAGTAGCCTCGTGTGGGGCTAATCTCGTGACAGATGGCCAAGGTAGAAACTATCGCAAAGATGGAAATTCATATAAGAAATTGCCATTGTTGCTTCATAGTAATAGCCTCGTGTGAGGCTAATCTCGCGACAGAGTTGAGACTTAGCATAGAATCATGGCTTTAAGCTAGCTTCGTGGAGGGAACGGTTATCAAATTTGAACATGAACAATAACCTCCAATCTGATTTGGCCACCACGAGGAAATAACTTCCCGCGTTTAGAAGATGGCACAACGGCTAAGGGGCACACTGAAGACAACCGCTGCATGTTGTGTCACACATGCAAGCACAACTGGCCCGCATAATGCGGACCATGTTGATCAAAGGTGGTAACCGTCGACGAATGAAGGAAGAACGATTACCATACGAGGAGAGCCCTGAAACTCTATGAATACAGGGCTCCTAGACTAAACTCGAGGTGGATTCCTGACACTCCTACCGACTCACGTAAGTCCCCCAGCTGGCAATCAGCAGTCCCACAAAAGCTCAGCGTAAGCCACCACTTTTCTTTTTCATTTCATTTCCCTGCTCTCCTAAGAGTAGTTGTAATCGTAGCAATCTCTTCAACCTTGACAATCTTTGTAATTAGAGTCACTCCGATGACCTTTATTTGAATATAATTTACGTTTCCAGTTCTCGCTCTCCACTTCTCCCTTTCTTGTACGATTCACTCCGCTGTTCTTTACCTGAGAATGCCTCAATCACTTGTCCCGTTAAACATTCGTTTGTGTAAGCACCAAAAAATTCCTTGAAATTATTTCGTGTGGAACAACTACTATAATCTATAATTCAGCAATCAAATTAATTGTCTTGTTGCTATTCCAAAAAAAAATATCAAATTAATTGGCAATAATATCCAGTTTCCACCATGTATTACATTCAACGATAAATAGTAGTACTAAATGTTATGGTGAATTTTGTAGGTTTAAGGTATCGAAAATTATTTTTCAAAATACAAAATGCATATTTAATGTGTAATATATATTAACTACCCTAAGTCATTATAATTAGTCTGGCAATTCGGGCGAATTGAGATAGTTTATAACTCTTACTTTATGCAAGGCACAAAAAAATTTTAGATGGTGTCACACGGTGGTCTGATTGGTGTTCTGATAGGGTGGCACCAGCAAAAACTATTTTGATGCTCAAGTCAATGTATGTGTGATGTGCGGTGATAATAATATGTAAAACGTACTTGAGCATATATGAGTGAAACTCGCGCTTATATATTGTGAGGGAATAGCTTACATTCTATCTGTTGAACCGTGACCGAGATTATTATGAGGCTAACCGTGTCTTGTGTGCATATGTGCACTTATGATGTATCATCAAGGTCGTGTATGTTACACGTTCTTCAACGATTATGAAAGCAGATGCTTAATACTCGTATTACTCTGTTGGTGGTTTTCAAAGTCTTAAGTTCAATTGGGTTGAGTATTTTATGACATGTCGGGCTTGGATAGCCTAAAGTTATCTCAGAATCATGACGTGTATCTCGGATCCTAAATTGGGCTATAACAGGTAATATGCATGACCTCATAAGTAGGGATGAGAACACGTTAGGCCATGCCAAACCTTGTGGAGCCTATGTCATTAATTTTCAGCCTGAGCCTGACCTATTGACTATCAAAGGCTTTTTTTTTGTCTTGACATGATCTGTTTGAGAGGCTTGGCTTGGAGCCTGGCAGGTCAGCCTATTTATTTATTTTTTAACCAAAAACATGTTGTCAAACCGGTTTATCATGACCTATTTACTATGGTCTATTAACCATGACCTGTTTAATATTTAAACAAAAATTCAACATCTATAGATTAAGAATTTAATAGATCAACAAAAATCTAAATTACAACAACAATCTAATATTTAAACAAATATTCATACATCAATCTAAATTGCAACTCCATAGATCAAGAAAAAGGTTCCATCATCAATAACATAAATTCAAACTTTCAATAATGAAACATCTAAATACATTAGTCTAACACAAACAAGACAAGAGCAACCATGCTTGGTTTGTTTATTCACCAACAACTAGCAATTACGCAACGAACCAACGAGTGACCAAATTATCAAATCTTCAATATGATCTCCTCGCCTTGTTCATTGTTAAGTGCCTTAAAAATAACAAATTAGTTATATAATTAGTCATGGCATAATTTTAAATCAAACATTACAAAAGTTACATTAGTTTAATGGTTAAGACATGTCTGTACATAAGAAATAATCTTGGTTTAAATTCTACTAAAGGTAATGTGTTTATTTTTTTAATAAAACATGAGTGTTTATGAAATAGGTCGCGTTATCTGTTCCCACGCTTGCTCAGAAGTTTAAACCTCGTTGCCTCGTTATACTTTCTGAAACGTGTGTGTGCATAGCCCTAAATACATATAGAAACAAGAAATATTTAAAAGACTAAAACAGCAACCAATATGTTTTATTAGAAGCCCGTTAGGAGAAGCATAGCATTAATGCTAAACTTATTCTGCCCACAAGTTCAAAGATGTCAATCAATAATGTAAACTATGAGGTCCACTTTGTTTTGGTCTGGAGGCCCACTCTAACTAGTCCACTGCTCCATGAATGACCCACTGAGAGTATAGAGACTTTAAAAAATTCCCAATTGAGTAGTACCAATTACCCGAACGAGAAGTCGTAGGATATTCGCCAAAAAGATGAGAGGAAGTTGCGAGCTTGGACGAGAGCTATTAGATGGTATCCCCTTTCCAGCTTTATGTATTATGCATAGAGCGGTTAAACGGGCCAACCTGACCCATTTAAATTCGACTCGGCTAATTAGTAAGCCTAAATAGGTTGAACTTTAATAAACTTTTATTATCTGTGAATTAATTTTTATGTGTTTGAGCTGTCAATTTATATAAGTAAATGAGTTAATTTATAAGTTTTGTCTATGTTAATATTAAATGAACTAATTTGACTCACAAATTAAACAGATCAAACTTAAATAAGCCAAATCTAAACAAATTTTTACTATTTATAAATCAAATTTTATACATTTAATTCATCTATTTAATCGTATAAATTAGACATGCTCACTGGTCAGCCTAACTATGCATGACATTGCTTCCATTTGCATTTGGTTGTCGTGTACAAGTCAGGTGGCCCCCACTATGTTAATTTGGCCTTTATGCCGACAGAGGAGCATGCATGCAAACAGTGGAATAGCAGGCATGCTACTTGTGCTTCCAACTTGAAGGCATGCACCTGACACACCCCACCATATGCATTCATTCTTTCCCTTAAAATTTTTTGGTACAATCAAACATATATAGATGAGATATATTTCTTTCATTTAATATTATACGTCATTTTTATAAATATATAAATTAAAAAATTAATTAATTTATATGTATCTTTTAAAAAATTAAGTATTTAGATTAAATTATTTTTTAATAAATGTTATTAAAAATTATAATATAATTAATATTTTTTTAATTTAATTAAAAGATAACTAAATTTAAATAAAATTTTAAATAAAAATAATATATGTATATATGTATATATAATAGTGAAAAGAAGTAGTAACAAAATGATATTTAGACTAAACTATATCACTGAACCTGAAAGAAATTTAAAATATAAACTCTAATTCATTATATGATTTAAAAATTTTCATAATTATCATGACATTTTGACACAAAATTTCTTTTCAGTTAAGGGAGGCTATCACCTCTCCCAATCAAATTTAATGGTAGGCAGCTACTAGCACTTGTAATGCCGCTTGGCTAACATGCACGCACAGCCCCAATTTGCATCAATTACCACGGCACTAGCCGCAGCAGCTGCCGCAGACAAAATCATTGAAAACTGTCAATTACTAATTTCACAAGTAAAAGATAAAGTAAAAAGATATTGTATATAATTAGTTGCATACTTTTCGGTAAGGTAATAATTTTATTTTAATATTTTGATAATTGTAACTTCGAAGTTTATATGTATTTTATTTACATGTGAATTTGAGTAGTTTTATTTATTTATATACATCATGAAAATGGGTGTATGCTTTGCCATAATTATATTGGATATAGTATATTAATTTTTGAAATTTGGAACTTCAGCTCTAATCAAGACTTGCTTCTCCCCACAAAACAATTCAAAACAATTCCTTTGATGATTTCTTACAAGATTTACCAAGGTAAAAAATTGAAGAAAGCCAGAAGCCTAGAAGCAAGTTGCAAATACAGCACGAGTTATAGGCAGGTCATGTGGGTGCATGATTTTCGCGGTTAATTAGGTGATAGAGACAACTGTTAAGAAAAAGTATTGATCTGTACCCCCAAAATAAAAAGTATTGAAGAACCTTCGGTTAGTTTTTTCTTTTTCCTACTAGATCTTAGTTTAACTTTGTCAAACTAATCATTTTTAGTTGAAGATTGAATGTTCAAATTAAATGTATCATCTCATTTTATCTTAATATTTAGTATAGAGATATTTTTTATTTCATTTTTAAAAAAATTTATCATACAATCCCTTAATTTATCATTAAAAAATATGTTAATTGAATTACTAACTCTTCTTAACAAATACCTTCACTTAATTAAATTAGTGTTTATTTATTGTTTTTGAAGGAATACTTGTTAAAAAAATAAAACCAACCTTTTAATGTCTGTCTTAACTAGTTTCCTTAAAATATTAGTTAAAAATTCAATTTTTTTTCCATTTTTCTAAAAGATGTCCTTAATTCACAAGCTAAATTCACAAACAAATAGGGACCTCAATTTCACCAAAATGTATTCATTGCATGTACTAGGTCTAGCTAGTGTCTGCGGATAAATAAAATTGGGCCAGATGAAGAGTTTGACTTGGTTGGTTAGATAGCTTTAGCTACTTTGGTACTTGCCTCCCTACGCTATCCCGATGATGAAGATTTTTTGTCGTTATGTTCCCAAAGTAGAGAAGGGGAATGCCGGTTAACCACATGAATAAGCTTTTATTACAATATTATCCGTTAATAGTGTAAATATGAATTGATATGGTGTTTTATACGGTAAATATTTTTTCTTTGAGTTATATATAAATATAAAAAATAATTAAAAAAATAAGAAAATAAGAAAGTGTTAATAATATTTTACGCAGCTAAAAGATCAACAAATAAAAAAATAAAATAAAATAAAAGTCGTTAAGGTCTCTCACATATCACATCACATGCACCAAACCAACTTGGTGATAGATATCCATAGCACCCTACCAGCTCTCTGGATCCTGCTTGTTGCCAGGTAATCAGTCAATTCCACTATAAATACCAATCCAAGTCCTTCTTACTTTTTCCATCACTCACTCACAGCTCACAACTCACAAGAGGTTACCCTTCCTTTAATTAAAATTTCCAAGATCCAATTATGAAGAGGCAGAGAGGTGTGAATGTGAATGGTGTTGTTAACCCCATCAACTACACTAATCCTCCCAAAGTTGAAGATACGGCGCCAATGGCTACAATGGGGAAGAAGAAAGCAAAGAAAGAAGGAAGCCAAGTACAAAATAAGGTAGGGAAGAACATGGTGAAGGTGGAAGTGGTGGAGGAGATCATGAAGGAAAACAAACTAGACTCAACAAGTGTGGGGTTGCAGGGTGGTGCAGGTGCAGGGGATACCAGTGTGAGTGTGAATTGGGAGGAGTACATGCCATGGCTTGGGGGAGGGGTGGATGAGCAAATGTCATGGGGCTCTACTTGGTTCCCAGGGTGGGACATGGATTTCATGGGTGAATCCTTCACTGCCTTAATGTATAGTGATGTTGTTTGGGATGATGATATATGGAATCTCAGGAAGGATAGTGCCCCAATTCCTTTGGATACAGAGAGGTTGAATTGGAGGTAGAGGCTAGAGGTCTCAAACCATATGTAACATGGTATCTTATGTGTATGTTTATTCTTCTTGTCTTTCTGCCTGCCTTGCTGGTTAATTTAGCTAGAAAATGGATCATTTCTCTTCACTTTTTATGGTCAATTATATATGCTAGCTATTTTAACTCTTGCGTTTCTTGATGTTACTAATTTAGCTGATTAGTGATCTGATCAATAACATCTACAAATTAGAATCTTCAAATTTAGCTTGTACTTTGTAGAGATAATTGAACGCCAAACCTTGTATAACTAGGTAATGCTTCTTCTTCTCGTCATGAAAATCATCAACATAATAATGCAAATGGGGGGATATGTATCAACAATTCTCATCATGAACAATTTCTGTATCTGAGGAACACAAGTCCTCCATGGTATGCCATTTAAGTGGCAAGCACATAACCATTCTGTTTTGGAGAATCATTCCTCCTCTTCACATCAGCAATGTGGAAGCGGAATCAATTAACGCCATTTTCTCCGAGAGTACACACAAATTAACTTAGCTAGAAGAAGAGCTATTGTTGATCCGAGTTGTGCTGTGTGGGTGGATTGCAAGAGGAAACTATTGAACGTGTGTGTAGTGTGGAGTGGTCAATTTGGAAAACCGGGAACGGCCTTGTTTTAACCAGATATTCCAAGTTGCAAAATCACCTCCGTCTCAACTCAACTATAGCTAAATGCACATTATTAAGAAATTAGTAATTAAGAGTATTTTTATTAAATTATCCTTATTTAAATATTTCATAATAAATAGAGATACAAAGTATTAAAATATTATTATTTTTAAACTTTAATAAATTAAGAATATGTTTAAAAATTTAATAATAAGTTTCACTTAAAAATGTAAAATGTAAAAATGATAAATTTTGGGGGGAAAAATTTGACTATAGGAAGAAATAATTTAGAAAGGAGGGATTAATGATATTGTAACATGAAATATCTTAGGGAATCTGATTCCTAAGAAGGCCCATATCAGTCAAATCCCAAGTGCTTGGTAGTCAGAGATTCACACGTGCAGGGAAGGGAAGGGAAAAACTCAGCTTTCGGGATATTATTCTTATCATCGATCCTACCTAGCTAGCCAGCGAGTCTTATCCTAAGTTCATTACCCCTATAATTCTAGCTGAGCGTTTAAGAAGGAGATTAGTCACAATATTTGTTGGAACAATACCGATAAGTAATTTCCATCAACCAATTATTCGGTCAAAAAGAATCTAATGAATCACACGATTTTTTTTTAAAGAAAGGGAAAAAGGTGAGTAGGAACTTAAACAATGAAAATGATGTAGTTGATGCATTGGCAGGTGTTGATGTTTTGTTTTAATGATCAGAATGAAGGTGTTACATCTGGACCGGAAAATTGGGTTTCCGGCCCATTCGAGGGAAAGCTCGTCTCGTATAAATAAATGTCCCTCTCATAATCATCGGCTAATTGTTGTTCCTTCATAATTAGCGTAGCTAACTAGCTATGGATTAAACATATTTGCTGACTGACTCTATATACATCCCTTCCCTCTCAATCATGGGGAATGTCTCTGGTCTAATCTAGTTTTGTTCTCGTAATACAAGAGACTTTCGGTCATTCTTTCAATTGATTATATTCTTTAATTAGTTGATTGGGCCACCATAAACTTTAGTTGAAAAAAGATCCTATTTTTTTTTTTCTCAGATTATCATCTAACAGATTAATTTATTATAATATATGATGGGGTGTTTAAGCAATGACTTTTTTTTTTGTTTTTTTTAATAATAGTTGAGAATCACAAGCTTAAGGGATTTGAGTCTCTTCTATCTAATCCAACATCTTATTAATGTCAAAATATTTTTTCTTCCAGGCCTCTTACTTATCACTAAAATAAATTTAGCCTAAAATCACGTGTTACAATAAATTTAGCTTAAGGTTACTATTTTTTTTATTAAATGAACAATGTTACTAACAAAAACATTTTATATTATTTTAGGGCATTCTCAATTTGATAATTATTACGAACTAAACCTGGTCTTAACTTAAGTGTTTGGTAAGCGAGATAAATGAGCATACACGACTTTGACAAGTTAGTTTATCTTTCATTACATCTCAGAATAACCAATCACCTCATCTCATATCGGATCGGACGCCGGAAGAATTGTAATTGTCAAACAGTAATAATGAGTATGAATACCCGTTGACATATTTATGGACGACGGTTTCATGTTTCAAGAGCATTTTAGTAGGCTTTAAAATGACTCATTTAAAGCCTCATCAAGGCCGTTACATAGATGTTAAAGGCTATTCAATTGCTATAACAACCATTATCATGGTAAAGTTATATAAGAGATAGTAATGCTTGTACTTTGATACTTTTTCTCAATCTAGCTAAGAATACTTAAGAAACTTACTTACTTGGGTGTTGGAGTGTTTTTTTTAGGTAGCACCGCTGCAGCTCAAGTTAAAACTCATCATCCACAGCACATCCGAGTTTATCTCTCAAAGTTCTTGAGCCACACTCAAAGTCCAAATTGTAGAACTATCTCAGATACTTTTGTACCAATAACTTTGCCACAAAAAAAAAGTGATGCCTTAACTTTAAAAGTATAGTATTTCTTGTAATACACGGTATAATCTTCAATTTTTTGCGAAATTGCTTATGTGACTTTGTATGTCAATGAGATTGTTCCTCGATTTCAACCACCAATATTCATGGACCATATATCGCCCTTTGCAAGATGCGGATCGAGTATTGTTTTTGATCAAATGGTCTCAAATTCACATACCACACAATTTTTTGGATGTTTTGATTGGTTTTGCTGGGCAATGAGTGCAGGAAGCATCCTTATCTTGATAAAGCACTACCCTGTAGCCACGGTCGTTGTCTTGTCTCATCAGTTTTGATGGGAACTTGAATATGTGACTGCTGTTATTTGTTTATTGTGTACACTGTACATCAATTCTTTCTTCTTGAATCTTGATCCTTAATTCAATCTCTAATGTGGCGGATTGGTAGAAAAACCTTGCATTGACCCAATAACCCAATCATATATGAAATTATTCATGCAAAATATGATTCAAACAATTCAAGCACCATTCAATGGCAATACGTTGAGGGGACAATGAGTGGACAAAGATAATAACTAATCACAACTACTACTTAACGACTTATTTGCTTTGCCTCCAGATCTAAACCATATATTTTTGTCGGCAGAGCTAGCTAGCCGCCCAAACGTGCTGCTTGACCATTCTAATTAGGAACAATAAGTTCACACCATTAGTGTAGGATATATTATTTGATCCATTAGAGTTAGTTATACTCAGGTTGCTTGCCAACCAAGCAGCCAGTTTACTGTACATGCTAAAACTAACATTCAGTTATTAGTTAGTTAGTTAGCCATCTAACTTGCAGTGCAAGTTACTGACTCTGTATATAAACTTGGTGCTCTACCAACACTCTAACTAATGAAATCACTTTCACATTCACTCACTCTTGCATCGATCCAATTCTCTCTGGTTTTTCCTCTCTACAACTGATATTCAGTTGCTGTTACCACTGACACAAGCAGAGCTTGCTGCTATGTCCATGGCCATGAGTTTCTTCAATTAGTGCAAGTTTGTAACAGCTTCGAAGCTTGGTGCATTTGCATATCTACAGAAAATGGACTACTCTAGTCTTTAACACACATAGGCACACTAAAAAGATGTGCACTTTGTACGTGTAAAATTGCAAATATCATATAACTCCAACTAGAATCTAACGTAGATAGTGATCATGCTGAGATTAGTAGTGGACTTACAGCATATCAAGATCAAGGTGATATTATTTATATAGGTTGGATCAAACGCTTAATATTATGCCAAAAGCAAGGGTGCAACTTTATTTTCTACCAGTATAAGGGGGGCCACACTTGTTATAGACACCTAATGTTATGGCTACTGAATCCAAAGAGTGGCACGAGACCAGATAAGAGCAGCAACATGGAATAGTGGAATTATGATAAGCCAAACATATATAAAATCAAAAAGAAGTAAAAGATAGATGGAATAGGGAACCTCCTAGATATCTCATCAACACAAGTCATATTATTATTATCGATAAAAGGACATACAAACATTGATATAGTTTACTCGTTTATGTACATTTCGCCCTTTCATCAATCAAACACAAAATCATGAATCCAGCTGCATGCCGGAACCAGAAGAACAAAATGGAAACAGTGAAAGCAAAATGAAAGAAGAGAATGGCAATTCCCAATGTGGTTGGCGAAGCCAAGCTTAGAAGCCAGGGGGCTTGTAGGCAATGAAGCTTATGCACTGGACTTGGCGGACGTTGTCAAAGCCAATGATGCGAATGAAAGCATTTGGGTATGCCTTCTTGGCCTCTTCAAGCTCCTTCAACACTTGTGCTGCCTCTGTGCATCCAAACATTGGCAGCTTCCACATTGTCCAGTACCTTCCATCGTAGTATCCTGGGGATTTGTGGTTCTCACGGTAAACGAATCCATGCTGGCACATTTTCATCAAAACAAACCAATTGAAAACATCAACTACTTCATGTTAAAATGTACATAAGATGGAAAAACATCCGATGCAAAACTTTTTATATTTTTAATGTGGACATTAAGGACCAAATTTAGATTTATGATTATAGAATCTATGATACCATATCCAGATGTAGAACTATCTCTCTTACAAACTAAAGTTATTAAATAGAGACAATTGAATGATTTTATATCTTATCATACCTCTAGTTCAAATTCCAAGCAAGGAACCCAACCCTTGCGAAGAAGGTATTCAACTTCCTTGGCTAATGATTCGGGTGACAACGGTGGGAGGTAAGAAAGAGTCTCAAACTTCTTCTTACCAAGTGGAGGCCACACCTGCATTGATGACACAAGACGGAGTTGATAACCAATGATTCAACATGTTCATTATAATATGTCTTTCTATGCCTTCAGGACTCAAATTTTCAATGCCTTTTATTCGTTTTCCCAAATGTATACTATTCAATTAGTATGATCTTAACTAATATGAGATCTCATAATCACATTTGAAATCACAACACTTGGAAGTTTGACCATAAGTGGTTTCATTTCATACCTGCATGCAGTGAACTCTGCCTCCATTAGTGGGAAGAAAGGTGATGTCATTGTTGACTTTGCGGGTCACAGGGAATGCAGAGGCTGATTTGAGGCCATTGAATGGTGCAACTGAGCTAGCCTGAGCTAGAGTTGCACGGTTGATGGAAGCAGTGGTCGCTGATGACACCAAAGAAGCCATTTTCTCTTTGCTTAATGCTCTGTTTCAAAGCACACCACCTCTGTTTTGTTAGTGTTCTGTTTTTACTTGGTGTCATTTGCTCTCTGCTCCTTGGCTATTTATAGCTTCATGCCCTCGAAATTTTAAGGACGTTATTCTTTGATCTAGTTGAGTCTATCTCATAGGGGAATTTGAAGTCCCCATTGCATCTTCTATCAACATTAAAATTTCTCGAGTTGACAAACATGGACTAATGCCAACATTATTTGATTTCGGTTCGTAGCCAGGGACCATAAATTTTGCATTGTATAAAATCAATATAATATAAAATAAAAAGATGGGTCATACACAAATGGGAATGCAGCGTGTCCAAAACCCTCTTATCTGATTTATCTCCTCCATTCTGAAGGCTGGGAGCTCCATACATTGTATGGTTTATTTCTTTTCCTCTTTTCCCTATAGCCTTGTCCTTTATTTCAATTTCAATATTATTATGTCACTTTTTCTTTCAGCTAGTGCTGTTTAGGGCTCCATGTTAGATAGATAACTGATCCTCGGGGAATATTATTTTTGCATCCAATAGTAGCAGACTTATTAGAAGATTTAATTCAGCTGTTGAATTATCCATAGCTATCAATTCGGAGACTCTTCCTCAATTCGTATCACATCATAATGTATATTTATACTTCTATTTGCCTTGACTCTGGTAATATTAATCAAAATCGTGTATTTTCTTTCTTTTATTTTGTGATGCAGGAATTTTCCTCTAAAATCGTCCAAGATAGATAAACGAAAAACTAAAGACGAGACACAAAGAAAAGAGTTTGTGATTCAATTGTCTTAACACACCCACACATGGTTGAGTGGCAGGGAATTTTAACTCTTTAAAATAAAATAAAAAATGGCAGCTAAAAATAGACAGAAAAAATATGTTATGAGAAATTATTCCTTTTAATGTGTCCTCTAGATAGGGTTTGATTGTTGTCTTTGTTGTCACGAGATGTTTTAAAAAAATGAAACAGTAAAAATATTGTGTTTCATGAGTCTTTAAAAATATGAACAGTAAAAAATGAAACAAGAAAGAAAAAATTAATTCCAACCATCCCCTTTATTTAAAATAGTATTGTGTTTGTGTAGTCCCAAGTCACGTTTTTTTCAATGCTCTTTTTTTTTATTTATTATTATTATTATTGTTGTTGTTTTTCTCAATACTCCATGGAAACTTGACCCATAATACAATTTTTTTTTCTTTTTCAAATTTTCTCCAATTTACTTTGGTTATTTGAAGACAATGTATGCACTATAAATGTAAGTAAGATTGTCTTAAAAACCACTTGTTAAAAGAATTAAAAGTAAAATATTTTGTGAGTTTTAATTACTCTTATTATATTTAAGATATATCAATTTTATTTTTTCAATAAAATTTGATCATTTTAGACTCTTAACAAATATCTTAAAAATACATATTAGCTAAATTGATATAAGTAAATACAACAAAAACTTTGCTAATTCAAAAATAAAAAATAAAACAATTGAGAAAGAAGGAGTAAAAAAAAATTTGTACTTAATAGATTCCATAGTTTTGAGAGATTCTAAACTTCCATTGAATTTGAGTATGGTGCCGGATAGGGGTGGAAACAGGCCAAGCCCTTAATAGGCCAGGCTCTTGGCCTAGAGCTTGTCAGGCCGGCCTTTACTCAGGCCGGCATTTGACCAATAGAAAATAAATAGGAAAATGTCAGTAATACTCTCTCACATTATTCAGATGAGATGAGAGTGTAAGTGTGCTAGGGACTCTTTAGATTATGATTTATTTAAAAAAAATTAAATAATAAAATTATATTAATAAATATAATTACATAAAATGTTGTAAAAAGTAATATTAATCTAATGGATAAGTCATTGCATCGAATGACACAAGTCTTAAGTTCAAGGCTCACCTTTTTTTGATCTTTATTATAACATTCAAACGTGCTCGTCTAGATTTTCGAGTTGACCATAATGCCATCCGTCATTAGTGCGAGCGCGCAGAGCACATCGAAAAACATTCGGTCAAATCTCTCTTACTCATATGTCTTGGACTCTATGACTATGAGGATGAGCCCATATTATTCTGATGCATGAGCCCATTCCCCTGCAAACTGCAATCGGTCCGCTGATCATGCGGCTCATAATAAGTAAATATGGACGCGGCCCCATTCAATAATAGCCAAACTCCTTTTCTACTAAGTTTTCAATGCGGTGCTGCTGAGAAAAACCTCTGAAAGCGCGTGCTACACGTTGTGGTTTGGCGCGTGTGAGAGATTCGCATTATCTCCCCGACAGCTTTTGCCTTTTAGTAACAAAAGTAGTCACTTTTTTCTCACAGTGTTTCTTTTTTATTTAAAAAATATAAAATTATATTCACACTGTTTTTACATAATAATCCTGTATTACGGTGACATTGTGTTTTATACAAGGATTTATAGCCTAAAAAGAATCAACCCATAACAATAAAAAAAGCAATATGAATCAATTAAAATAAAGTTAAAATATAAAAAGATATACATATATGTTTTCTAGAGATATTATTTATTCTTGTCCACTAAACCGCCTTTCCTCCTCCACAGTAGTAGTAACAGTGTGAAGAAAGATCTCTCCCCTGTCTCGGAGAAGAAAGAGAAGAGAGGAGATGGGAGAGGGAAGGGGGTCCACTCTCGTCCACGTTCTGGCGGTGGCTTTGTGCTTGGTTGCCTTTGGATTCGCCATTGCTGCCGAGAGACGAAGAAGCGTTGTAAGCCTTAACTCTCTCTCTTTCCACCTTTTTTCTCATTTACTATTCTTGTATAATTCCAAGACATTACCTCTTCATACACTCAGACATAGATCTATTATATGCTCGCTACTATTTTGGCACTTCGGTTGTTTTACACTTTGCTAATTCCCTTCACGGAGCATCTTTTCTGTGCTAGGGTTGGACTCATTATGCATTTTTTCCTTCTTCTTCTTCCGGAGAAAATAGCAGAAGTAATTGTTCAATTATGCTCAATTGAAAAGTGATGGTGATTTGCAGATTGTGTAGCTGGAACAATGAGTTTATTATAATAACTATCTAGCGTAGCAGGGCAGGGAATAACGAGGTTCAACCATTGGTGGCATTTTCATGATTATGCTGATAACTGAACATGTTGAGGGTGATAAGATGTTGAATTCATTCAGTTTTTGATATATTCCGCCGTAGTGGCAACACAGCTTTGTAACTGGACTGCTTTAGTGGTTTAGTTAAAAACAACCATTATGTGTAATTATGAAAACGTGAAGGTGTTTTAAGACCTTGTGACTGGAGTTATTTGTTTTGTTATGATCCATTTGTATATATCTGTTAGGTCCTTGGAAGTTGAAACCAAACAATTTACCCTCTGATCAATCAACATTGTGGCATAAACATTAATCCATATTTCATGTTTCCATCCTGTGAGCGATGCTGCTTGGTGTCTTTGTTGTGCTCAGTTCAAGACATGTTTCCAAATAGTCAGAGTTAAGCCTTTGTGAATCTCATGCACCTGTCTTGATAAGTCAAAGTCTGGGACCCTTTAAGCGACCATATATGTTTACCATTCCCTTGAGTGAATGTGCTGCAGTTAATGCCAATGGTCTTGATACTATATATGTGCAATTCACTTAGTTGCTATTCATATCAAAGTTTCCTTGATTTTTTTGGCCCGCCCTAACCCCGTCTCTTTGGTTTCGCTGGACAGGGAACCATGTACAGAAACGAAAAAACAAATGAAACATATTGCATCTACAACTCAGATGTTGCAACTGGTTATGGAGTGGGCTCTTTTCTGTTTCTTCTTTCAAGTCAATCACTGCTTATGACTGTGACAAAGTGCATGTGCTTTGGGAGGCCTTTAACACCTGGGGAAAACCGCGCATGGTCCATTATATATTTTTTCTCTTCTTGGTGAGAATTTTGAATTCTTGCTGAATTTTGATTCTTCTGAACATGGATATTGCGTAAGCTGAACTGTTGTCGATAAATTCAACTTCTTCTGAAAATGTATACTTCTCTGTTACCTCTAATTCGATGGATTTATTAAGATTTCATTGTTTGTCGTGCCTACTTAAAGGGTTCTTCAGTTGATTTATACATAATACCTCACCTAACATGGCCATAGATCCAAAGCTTGATAGGTTATTACTTGGAAATATTGTTCTGTTCAGCAGTGCATGCATTCAGTCTTCATTCAAGTTCTGATCTTGTCAGTTTTCCAGTTGACGCTCGTGAAGTACCACATGATTGTGGTGCCTCTGTAACATCATTCAGACTCCTTTAATATTGGGGTATTTGAACTTTGAAGTTCACTCTTCACATTTCATGCATTTGCAGGGTGTCTTTTTTGATTGCAGAAGCATGCTTGATAGCAGGTGCGACGAAGAATGCCTATCACACCAAATACCGGGGAATGATTTATGCTCAGAACTTCTCATGTGAATCGTTGAGGAAGGGTGTTTTCGTTGCTGGAGCAGTTTTCGTTGTTGCAACCATGATTCTTAACGTTTACTACTACATGTACTTCACAAAGGCAACCACAACTCCAACTTCTCACAAAGCAAATCGTGCAAGCTCCACAGTTGGTATGACTGGTTATGTGTGATGGATCAAGGAGCACCATAATTTCGAGCCTTCGCGTTAATCAATATCAAATCACAAAGCGTATGTCTATCATTGTCACTATTTTGTAACATAATGGTTTTTCCGTGGAATTCACTCAGTTAGCCAGTATTTTGCAGTGTGGTCATGGATTTTAGTAGTTTAAAGGCAAACTATAAATATCAAAGTTTATGAAAAGATGTTCTGTTAAGCTTAATTTTGTGAAAGAAAACAGTTATATCAGGTACTGGATGAAGATCACGTTGAAAGTGACAAAAATGTCCCTTTGATGTTTCTTTCTACAGAATATGGAACCTCTGAAAGTTTAGCCGTGAACTTGAAGAACTAGATTCGGGTTCAAGGTTGATGTTATGTTGTTTTTAGACAAGTAGTACCGCAGAATATGGTCTTGTTATTTGAAGAGTACGAAATGAACACGGTATCGTCATATTAATAGTAACTGAACGTTAGTGTAGTAATGTGGCTGATGAGATTTCATTAACTCATCTGAGAAACTGAAATGCTACTAAAAATTTGAAAATCGAAAGGTGGAGGCAGCTTGGACATTAAATGTTATAATGCTCTATTACTTTATGAGAAATTCATATATGTTCTTGGAGTACATTTAATATGTATTTCATGAATACTATTAATTATTGATTTTAAGTATTTTATATATATATATATAAAATTAATGATTGATAATACTCATAAAACACAATAAATATAATTTATAAGCACATAAATATTTCTCATTTTATCAAAAAAAAAAAAACAACGGTTATTTTTAGCAAAATTAGTAAGTTTTAAGCTTTGAAAAGCATTCATTGTCATTAAAACATCTCTACTTTATTTTTTTTTTAATGCAAAGTTACCACTTTTAATTTTTTAACAACTGCAGCGAAATCCAAAAACCAATGTTGTGACAAAAAGGTATTCATGCCGATAATCGTATATCAGAAATGCAATTGTAGAACCATAAACATAACAATTAACAGGTAGGGTCTTGTAGAACAATACTTGTGGACAACCGAAGTGCAATTGTTGATGGAACAATTGATGTAATTTGAAACATGGGCTTAATACCATCTTCTACAATGTTATTTGAATCATGGGCTTACAAGCTCTGTCCATTTTCTTTGCTGAGATTTAGATCATGGGCTTAACGGCCTGTTAAGGCCCTACTTTAAAGTTTTATACTTTTTTGTGGAGACCAACAGTATAAACTGTGAACTTATATTGCCCATTTGTAAGGAAATTCTATTCGATTAGCGTTTAGGCTTTAAAATTTAACGGCCAAACAAAAACTTCTTAATTCTTAAATATTACCTAAGAAAATTACATACTGCCGCACCAAGTTTGCATAACATGTACAAACTACAGAGTATCCTTGACGCTTTTTGGTATCGAATTTTTTTTCCCATTTATTCCATCAACAGAAATTTGTACACACTCAATTACCATTATTAATATAAAAAAAAAGCTAATGTAACTTCACACTCCATTCCTCACTGGTCCATTAAGCCACACACAATCTTTTTAACATATGAGCTTATATTTGGTCTATCTATTATTAATTTTAAAGAAATTAACATAAAATTATATTTTTTATTAAGTCAATAAAAACCTATAAAATGTAAAAATATTACATGATTGTTGTATTTCATTATGTTATGTAGAGACCATGGTACCATTCGTTTAGTACCCCTGTCATGTGTGCACAGAATTCTTCGATGATTCTGTATTGATCTGCATCAGGGAAGACCATTTTTGCGTCCATCCATGCCTTGAAATCGAGGAGCCTCTTCCTCCATTGAGATGGAAGAATGTTATCAATAGTGAACAGCGGCGCTCCCGAGGGGGGAGGAGTAATAACTTGTTGCGAGTTCAGGGTCGTTCTCTGTTCTTCTCTTTCAGTGCCAATCGATGTTTTCATGAGGATTCTTGAGATGTCTGCATACTCCTCTTCGCTCTGGGTTTCTTCCTCTAAAGACATCACAGAGATCATCATAGCTTCTGCTTTCGGAGAAGATGTGCTTGATGATTCTGTCATTGTCTTTTTTGTTGAGGGTTCTGCGCTTTTACAGCTTCATCAGCAACTTCAACGAACTCTTTTCCTTTTTGTTTCTCTCTCGGTCTCATTTCTCCGAAGAAGGTTGTCTTTTTTGGTTTTATGTGAAGAGGTAAGAGTGGTGGTGGTTCATATGGTTGGAAGGGCTTGGATTTTGGAAAAGGCTTTGGTAGTGGTGTGAAGTAAGTGGTAACGTCTTCTACCTTCTTTGGTTGAAGGTTGTCGACATGTTTTTGAAATTCTTCAAACTGGTGTTGGAGTCTCTTCAGCTCTCTTTCCTTTTGATCAAAGACCCTATCATAGATGCTTTTCCCCGGAAGTTGTCTAACTTCCACTTCTAGGACCTCGATCCTAGATCTTGTTTCTTCATAATATTTTTGCATCTTTTCTGACAGGACTTGTCTACTGTGTCGGCCATGCCTTCAACTTGGTCGTCAATCTTTTGCAGCAACTTATTCTGTGCTAGAGAGTTTTCAGTCTGCCAGTTTAGTACTTCTTCAGCTTGGGAGACTGATTTGAGCTTCCCATCAGGTTGGATTTCAGCTTGCTGGATGAAAGGCTTTGTTTGGACTTTGGTAGTAGGGTTTGTTTTCCTTTCCAGTTATGGAAAGTGAGCATCATATGAGGAGGAGGTTGTGGAGAACATCATGCAAGGGATTTCTTCAGGTGGGACAGGAACACGTATGGTGTCCTTGGGAGACCAAGTTATGAGATCTGGGTCATATGGAGGAAGAAGGCGTTTCTCTTTCTTCAAGATTCTAAGGACCTCATGATATAAAGGTAAAGACTCCTCCTTCTTTCTAATTTCGACCCAGGGGTCGTGCTTCGGCTTTGGTCTTCCATAGGAGGTTATGGGTTTGTATGACTTCCTGGCTCTTCTTTGCCTTTTGGAAATTCTCTAGTCGGGTTCTTCTTCATCATCACTTCTGGCCTCGTCACAGCTGCAATCAGAGTCACACATCTCAAGTGCAACATCCCAAGGAAAGTGACCATTCATCTTATCTGAATGGGTCAAAGACCCATCAGCCTTTACAGCATAGACAGGCATGTCTGTCTCAGCCTCTCCTAGAGTGATCATCATGGTATGGAAAACGGGCAAGTCTTCTCCATGTGATGAGGATTCTCCCTGCGACTTAAAGACCGTTTTGACTGTTCCTTCTATGGATCTTCGGTGGGTGAATTCAGTGGCCACCGTTGGTTTAAAGGCCTGCTTGTAATTTTCAAGGGCATGAGTTCTTCCTTACTCACTGTCGTTCTTTTATTTATATTTATATATATATACACACACAACTTGACCGGTGACAAGCCACTAGTAGTTATCATAATATTACATCATTGAAAATATTTATTACGTTCAACATAAAAAATACGGAAATTAAACATTTGTGGAAGATATTTGTTTTAAGGTCAACACAGGAAACAAACAGCAGTTGTTTCATGAAGATTATGCCTCCCATAACATAAAAAGGTGGGCAGTAGATAAAAAAGCAAATCAAGAATGACTCCAAGGAGATAACGGCAAGAATATATAGTTGTAGAAGCTAAAATTTATCAACTTTTTATTAATGTCTGCCTGCAGGTGCAGGGCAGGGATCAGAATTCAGATTTCATACGTCCCTTTCTCGGCTTTGGTTGATCTCTTCTAAGATGTCCATTTCGAGAAAGATGGAAAACCATTCCTTTTTTTATTTTTTCCTTCAAAATTTGTGAACACAAATGCAGAAACATGCAGTAGTAAGGTTATAACTTTTATTTTATAAAGAAGAGTGTCAAATAATTTTATTATGAATCAATTCTGTTCAATNTTGCCTTTTGGAAATTCTCTAGTCGGGTTCTTCTTCATCATCACTTCTGGCCTCGTCACAGCTGCAATCAGAGTCACACATCTCAAGTGCAACATCCCAAGGAAAGTGACCATTCATCTTATCTGAATGGGTCAAAGACCCATCAGCCTTTACAGCATAGACAGGCATGTCTGTCTCAGCCTCTCCTAGAGTGATCATCATGGTATGGAAAACGGGCAAGTCTTCTCCATGTGATGAGGATTCTCCCTGCGACTTAAAGACCGTTTTGACTGTTCCTTCTATGGATCTTCGGTGGGTGAATTCAGTGGCCACCGTTGGTTTAAAGGCCTGCTTGTAATTTTCAAGGGCATGAGTTCTTCCTTACTCACTGTCGTTCTTTTATTTATATTTATATATATATACACACACAACTTGACCGGTGACAAGCCACTAGTAGTTATCATAATATTACATCATTGAAAATATTTATTACGTTCAACATAAAAAATACGGAAATTAAACATTTGTGGAAGATATTTGTTTTAAGGTCAACACAGGAAACAAACAGCAGTTGTTTCATGAAGATTATGCCTCCCATAACATAAAAAGGTGGGCAGTAGATAAAAAAGCAAATCAAGAATGACTCCAAGGAGATAACGGCAAGAATATATAGTTGTAGAAGCTAAAATTTATCAACTTTTTATTAATGTCTGCCTGCAGGTGCAGGGCAGGGATCAGAATTCAGATTTCATACGTCCCTTTCTCGGCTTTGGTTGATCTCTTCTAAGATGTCCATTTCGAGAAAGATGGAAAACCATTCCTTTTTTTATTTTTTCCTTCAAAATTTGTGAACACAAANTATATATATTTGATTTCTAATTTTTTATGCCTCCAGTTAGGCACCTCTGGAATCAGATCAGCATACCAGACCAGAATAAGTTCCCTAGCTCTCTCCTCCATCAACCAAGTGGGAGTGTACATGGGACGGTGCATAAGTGCATCTCAATTAGTTGACCCAAAGATGTCATAATTGTTTTATTCACGCTCAGTTTAAGGTAGGATATTGCATTTTCTCATCTTTATTCATTGTTAAATGAGATTTCAATAAAGTAATTAATACTTCAAAAAATTTTATTTAATATTAAATCTTAAAATCTCTCATTATTTAAAAATAAGAGTTAAGTAAATTTTATAAATATAAAACAGCCCTTACTCCTTAAACTAATTTTTAAAATTAAATTACAGCTACTCAATTGTTAATACTAAAATTATGCATATAAATAAGATATCCTACATTAAAACAAATATAAATAACATTTTTTAAATAGAAAGATCTAACAATCACCGCTCCTCTCAAATTTATGATCACCATAGGTAATTCGGAGGACAAAATGAGTCGGTAGAATGGAATTTAACGGCGGGCTAATTGAGAGTTATGATTTTTAATTATTTTTTGGCGATGGAGAGGCAATGGGGAAGCCCAAAATTTATCTTATTTAATCATATTTTATAGGAAGAAGGGAATGGCATTGCATCAAAATTAGGTAATTGATACCTAAGATGGTGCAGTCGCAAATGGAATCACAACAACAAAGTCTTGCTACGTACGTCAAACCTCGACACTAAAACTACAGTGTGGCGCGATTCGCGGTCCATCTTCCTCGCCTCTCAACCCCGTTTTCCATCTGTTCTTGTCTCTCTCTCTCTCATCTTGTACCTTGTTTCTTTCTTTTTATCTTACGCTTAATTTGATACATTTATCTAATTTATATTTATTTTCACTTTAACTTCTCTATATTGTAAAAAAAAAAAAATCATTTTGAAAAGCAAGGATGGCACTTCACACCTTACCAAATCTTATCATTTACTGTTGTAAACGCACGTCAATATATAATCCATACTTCCTAGCTACAATATATCTAAAATATATTTTCAAGCTTTCTAAAATATATCAATGATGTTAGCACCATCAAGATTCACAGAGGGCCAATCGTACCGTAAAGTGGTTAAATAGAAATTTAGACATTAAACTCATATTTATTTTAGTAATTATATATTTAAAAGTGATATGACTAAAATCATTCAAATAATATTCATTTTATCATAATCACTTTTGATCCAAAAAATTTTAAACATAAATCACCTTAATACTAACTTACTTTTAACCCAAATTAATCTTGTCAAATCAAGTTAATGTAAACCCTCATTTGCAAACCTCAATCCAAAACATACTCTTATTAATTTTTTATAAGACTCAAAAATATTTTATAGGACACACATCCAATGTAATAAAAATCACTTCATCGCCTGTGCCCAAAAGTAATATATTAAATTTATGCTAACTAAATTTTTTTTTATCTTCATTTGACTAAAAGTTCAAAGGGTACGTATTCAAGTTAGTGCTGAATCCGTATACCTTAAAAGGGTTAGAAAATATTATTTTAATTATAAAAATTTATGATATAAATACATTAAGAACATTATATATAAGTTAAACACTATAAAATTTAAAAATGTAGGGGAGAAACTGAACGATTTTGTATGTAATTTACAAGTTAAAGTATATTGAGAGTCACAACTACTGATTTCTTCAAAATGACGTGGCTTATAATTAATAGTACATATCTAATACCACTATTAAATGTTATGAAAGTTAGTAAGATCAATGTATATATTTTTTATGTGAGTAAGATAATATATAATGAAGCAGTAATTTAGCAATCAAATTCATTTATATTTTTTATATAAAAAATCCACTTAGAACCCAAAAGTAATATATTAAATTTATGTCTAACTAATTTTTTTTTTTATTTCAAAGGGTATTCAAGTTAGTGCTGAATCCGTATACCTTAAAAGGGTTAGAAAATATTATTTTAATTATAAAAATTTATGATATAAATACATTAAGAACATTATATATAAGTTAAACACTATAAAATTTAAAAATGTAGGGGAGAAACTGAACGATTTTGTATGTAATTTACAAGTTAAAGTATATTGAGAGTCACAACTACTGATTTCTTCAAAATGACGTGGCTTATAATTAATAGTACATATCTAATACCACTATTAAATGTTATGAAAGTTAGTAAGATCAATGTATATATTTTTTATGTGAGTAAGATAATATATAATGAAGCAGTAATTTAGCAATCAAATTCATTTATATTTTTTATATAAAAAATCCACTTAGAACCCAAAAGTAATATATTAAATTTATGTCTAACTAATTTTTTTTTTTATTTCAAAGGGTATTCAAGTTAGTGCTGAATCCGTATACCTTAAAAGGGTTAGAAAATATTATTTTAATTATAAAAATTTATGATATAAATACATTAAGAACATTATATATAAGTTAAACACTATAAAATTTAAAAATGTAGGGGAGAAACTGAACGATTTTGTATGTAATTTACAAGTTAAAGTATATTGAGAGTCACAACTACTGATTTCTTCAAAATGACGTGGCTTATAATTAATAGTACATATCTAATACCACTATTAAATGTTATGAAAGTTAGTAAGATCAATGTATATATTTTTTATGTGAGTAAGATAATATATAATGAAGCAGTAATTTAGCAATCAAATTCATTTATATTTTTTATATAAAAAATCCAATTAGAACCCAAAAAAAAAAAAAAACCGTAGTACAATTTAGCTAATATTACCCGTGAATGAATTAGTATGTAGACTTCGATTAGACGGTGCATCCGATAAACGAGTTAGGTTTGATATCTTAAACAATCCGAATATTTATACGCCTATAAAATTTACACTATGCGTATACTAACTGGTGAAATAAATATTACAAAAACAAAAAAATGAACATTATTAGATACTTAAACAACTAATATTAAATATGTGTATGTTGTATACATATAAAATAGATAAATAAATATTATTAAACACATGAATAAATAAGAGTTCTGCTACACGTACACCAAAAATCATACATCATACATACACCTCGTATTTATATACATAAAGTTTGTGTTTTAACTAGTGTAATGTTTGTGCACTTAATTAAATATAGTTGAGAGTATCATTTACAAGTTTGTAATGTTTGTGCACTAGTGAGAATGAAGTTTGTGCATTATTAATGGTGTATGTATGAGTGTATGAAATTGAGTGTACATGCAACATTTTTGAATAAATAATATTAAATGCAATTATGTCTATATATACATGAATGTATAGTGACAATGTTTATTTTTTTATTTTATAATGTTTATTTATATAATGTATAGAAGATATCGGTTTTTGGAATGTACCTGTAGTATTTTATTTTTTTATCTAACATAACGCTCACCAATTAGGATTATAAATAGATGAATCGATTATACATGCATGTCCTTTTTAATATTTTTCTGAATATCAAACCACTAAAGTCCTCAAACTCAATGCACACTCTCTGCAACGTCGCGTTCTCCGTCCCTAACCGTTTCTCACCGACACATTTCAAACGCAAGACCAAATTAGGTAATGCCACGTAATTACTGTTAACCAATAATGATCAACTGACACAATGCTTCTCATCTAGAGCTTATAATTGTATAAAAAAAATCTAATGCTTAGAATTATGTAATTAATGTTAACATGCGTCTACTGACAATAGTTATTTTTTTTATTTTTATAAACACTATTAACTCAAAAGATGATTATCATTAAGAAACGGAGTACTAAATGACTACTAGTATTTACTTAATTTACTTAACCAAACAATTTTTATTGTCTTTATATCGAACTCGATCTTAATTAATGTAAAAGTGATTCCAATCTCTTATCTATATGATTCTAAGTTTAATATTGAGATTTATGTGTAAAAAAAATATTATTGAAAGAGGTTATTGGTTAAGTATTTAAATGTACTATGAGAATTTTATCTTTCACTGTATTAAATTAAAGGATACTTTGAGAAATTAAAAAAAAAATCTTATTGTCTCTATAACAATGTTTGAAAATAAATCTGAAACTAATTAAATGATGAGTTTGATTTTGAGTAACCAGTACTATTAAGTTCTTACAATATATATCTCCTAAATATATCATATTATATATATATATATATATATATAAGGTCATATCTTCTTGAATTATGAAAAAATTGTCATCGTTACATCTCATACGAATACTAGTTAAATTGTTTTTCATAGTATATTAAATAAAGGACCAAATACTGGAAAGGGTAGATCTACAATAATAATAAACATAAATAAAAACAATAATGCATAATAGGTCAACATCACATCTACATCTCACATAACTTCCTAGATGTTTACAAACTGAGATAAAAAACTTGAAATACTATATCAAAAACTCAAATTTCACAATTCATCAACAACTAAAAGATATGGGTAATGGGTTTTGTTACAAGTAATTTGGATGTATCAAGATAGCTCGTAACTCTGATTTTGGGCTGGATCTAAGAGCTTGATGGTGGTGAACACAGTGGTGATAAGCAACATCATTGGCCGGAGGGGGTGGTACGTACAAAAGCCACTCTGATATCCAAGTCAATATGTGAATAAATTATGAGATGGTAATGGTCTAAGCCGTGTCTTGTGGAGTAACAGGAGACCCTTTTTATAGTGTAAGTTTAGACGCTTGTGATTATGTAACATTCATAAGCTTTATGAGATTTTATATTAAATTATGTAATGCTCATAATCCTTATTAAGACTTATGTCAGATTCCGTAACGTTAATAATATGCTATAAAAAAAATTGGGTATTATAGCATATTATGGGTCAAGTTATAAGATGAGTAAATTTATTTTAACCGTGTAATTTTTTTTATATATTTTTAAGCCAAAACAATTATTTTTAAAGACCTAAATAAAATTGTAATTTTTTTTTTTGGAATACGAAGCATATATTTTATTTGATATTTTAAAAATTATATTTAATGATGTTTGAATCCATAATAATAATAATACTATTATTATCATTATCATTTTTGTTGGTTAAAGATTATTACTATGATCTAACACATAATTATGACTTACATTTAAATTTGGGAACAAAAGTCTGGAGTGAGATTAAGTGTGTGAAGAGGGTTGTGCAGCAATGCAGCATGTTGTTAAGTGTGACAAAGTTATAAAATAATTGGGGGGTATTAGCGGGCAATGCGGGTATTTGGTTCACGTGGGCCACTGCGAGTGTGTTGCCAAGACAGATATCAGATCAGAGGCTCTCTCTGTTCAAATACAACATTGCTAGCCGTCAATTATCTCCTTTGGCTTCCCCTCTCTTTTACACGAGAATCCCCACTCCCAACATAACCAAACTCCGCAGTAGTGCAATTTCCTTTATGGTTAGTTGGTCTGAACAAGTGAGTGCTTAGCAGTTAGTTAGCACCAAGAAAAGAAAAGAAGAAGCTAGCGTTTGGGGGAATTGGGGGTTGAAGGAAGGCTACAAATTTATGTGTATAATATTTGTGCGGCGATGTGGTTCCCTGGCAGCAGGAGACTCCTCTATCTCTCTGTTATTATGCTGCTGCTTCTGCTAACCCCACTGCTTCACATGGTTGGGGCGATTCGTAATTTCCCAGGAAATGCAGTGGCAAACGTGGAATTCAACCACCGGACTACGGATAACAAGGGCAAGGACCATCTACTCCATAAGTACTTCAGCGGCAGGACTCTTGTTCCCTCCTCCGCCAACACCACAACTCACAACGCCTTTGATCAAAGCAAGAGAAGAGTTCCCAGTTGCCCAGATCCTCTCCACAATTAAAAACCAAAACAAGTAGCATTTTTCATCTTTCATTTATTTATTATCCTCCTCCTTTCACTTCTTTCTTTCTTTTTTTTTTTTCTTTCTTGAATTTCCTTTGGTCCAAAATACCCTCGTTTTTCTCATCATTCTCTCTGTCTGCTATAATATATGTTTGCTGCGGAAGATGAGGGAAAACCGGGAGTATTTTGGTATTATCGTATTTATGAGGAACAAAAAGCTGCCTTTTTTTTTTCTCTCATCCATGGAGGATATATCCAGAAATATGAGTGATGTTAATTATCATCAAATATTATATGCTTTGTACATAGAATTTGCTGAGGGATACATGTTCAATTTTAAAATTCAGTTTTTTTTTTTTAAGTGTTGCCAGTAATTTCTAGAGTAATATCATATGTACTTTAACCTTAATATAAATATTAAATTTTATTTCTCACACATATCATGAGACTCACTTACATTCATAATATATGAGAGAGAAGATTTAATCTTTACATTAAGATTGATGTCTAAAATAACATTTTTTATAATCTCTATACCATTGCTAGCTATTTTGACATTTTTCTTTCTTTCTATGTGACCTTTTATTCCGAGAAACTGGAAGGGCTGGCAGGAATTCATTCATGCCTTTATATAAAGTGTACGTATAGCTGTAAGTCTATAACAATAACAAATGAAGCAATTATATATATATTTTCCCCCTACTTTCTCCCAATACAGAAACAACTAGTACTGCTTTCTTCTTTTTTTTCCTCACTGTCAACGACAAAAAGTGTTTGATGGTTCAGTAAAAAAGTAGTAAAGGCTAATCTACCTTTTTATACAAGTTCAGTGCAACACGGTCTGCGTATAATATATACATATGCAGGAGTGATGGATCCATTTATCTGCATTTGGTAAGCTTTTTCATCTTCACTGATTGTTTCTCTCACATGTTTCTTTACTTCATTAGCAAAATTGGGGATTGCTTGTTTCATTTCTCTGCTATCAAGAAAAGTTTTGACAAAAGATCTCTGATTGATTTGGAATCTGATCCATCCGGACTGACTTTCATCAGGAAATCTCAGCCGTTGGTCTTCACGGACTTAAACAGCCACGTTCATTTCCCCATCCATCCCAACTTACCACGTTTGGATTGTAGTTTCAACATCTTATAGTGAGTTTTAACTCATTTTCATTTATTTTCCAACAAATATGATTTTTAATCCTAAATCACGGGTGTGGTTAACCTAAAGAAGCTTATCATTTCTTAACTAAATGTCAAGAATTCGATTTTTGGCTTTAGCCATGGAACAACCTTAAAATCTTACACCAACTATCTTACTCTTAAATGTGTCCACAAGTTAACGAGAAATTAATCACCGGACCCGCTAATTTGTATGTGAGTATTGGTAGCATGCTCTGAAAAATAGGGTCTTCTTTTAGATAATTTTTTTGCGTTATCACCGAACATTGTGTTTGATATATTGCATAACATATAATGAATGACATTTTAAAGTCTATTTTAAGAAGACCTATTACTTATAATTAAAATGTGTTCATTGTGTGATTTGAGACATATTGAATGAGACGCTTTAAAACTAAGTTAGTTGGCTTGAAAAGTGGAGGATTGGCAAAAAAGACAATTTATAATTCACTTCAGAAACCATCTTCAAGTGAGGTGAATTGCCTTTGTTTCATGGAAGATTCATTTCAGCTTTTGAGACTGATGATAAACTTGCTGTTAAATAATTTGTAACAAATAATCGATGCGGGTTTTGCGGCGATGCTGTTTGCATAGAGTTAGTTCCCTTTATGGTATTTGATTCAGAATTCCACAAGCATTATTATGGTGAGACTAGTCCTTTCGGCATTGATACCCTATTTTAAGAGAAATAATTATGTCGTGCACATACAAACAAATATATGAGCATCAAGTTTTGAATAAATTACGAGAAATTCAACATTATAATTAAGCGATGTAACCAAGTCAATTATTGTTAGCAAACTTCATTTTTTATCTTGAATTATTGGTGGTGGTGTGCTTGAACTTATGTAAGCATACACACGAGGGCAACGTTAAATCGATAGACTAGTATTCATTAATTTGGTAGCATGATTAATAATTTAATCAAGTCGGTCATGTCGTGTCCTATAAAGAAAATGATCGTGAGTAAAACAAACAAACATCATTCCTGCATATGATTAGACAGCTAAATTTAAATTTCATATGCAATAGGAAAAGGGAAAAAAAAAGGTGTAGACAATGAAGGTTAATAAAGTAAATCTAAAGTTGATATATACTTTTCGTAGTAAAAGGGGTGTACCGGAGAGGTACGTTTTAGATCCTGGAGCTCCGCGGATGATGGCTGGATCTGGTGAGGCGGCTACTTGCAAGGACTCCGATGCCTAAGTCAGTAGAGGTTCGAGGTGTTGATCAAAAGTGGTGGTTTAGAGTTTAAAAGTTTACCTGATAGGTTGACCGTGTTTATATACCTGGATGGGATCCGCGATTTCATCAACCCGCAGATATTCTTCCTGTTTTGTCTCTGGAGATCGCGGAGTGATGCCTGCAAGGGAGAGTCCATTACGGAGATATCTTTTCTGTTTTGCCTCTAGGGATCGTGGAATGATGATGGCGGCTGATTGATTTGGAGTCGGTTCGGGTCGCGTTGGCTCCATCAGGTCATTCCGCGAGTTTGGGCCGTCATGCCCACTTGGGCTGTGCTCGTGGGTTGACCGTGGACATTCAGCGGAACGGGCCTAAGAGGCCCAGTCCGTAACAAGGGGCATCTTCCAAACGTGGTACGTATCAATCTTTAAGTAATAATAATATAATTAAAAACAAACAAAAGATGCTAGCAGTTTTCAAATAGTAAAAATGTTAATAGGTGGACTTTAGTCCTCGTAAACTAGGAGTGTGTCCTTAGAAAGCTTGATTTGTTTTTTTATAATTACCTTTCTGTCTCGTTTCTACAAAAAGATCCTAAGGACATATCCACGCATTATTGAAAAGGCCAACATAGAGAGAAAAAGTGTGATTTGGTTGAATTCAAGGGGAGTTGATTATTAATATATAGTGTGTGAGCTTTTTGATTTATCTGTTGGTGGTACATTGCAAAAGAAGAGAACAAAGGGGTTGGGGTACTCTCGTATTCTGGAATTTTGGGTGCTTATGAGAGGGACTAGAGGTAGAAACTGAAATTGGGCAGGGAAATCGATGTAGGAAAGCGCCACGTATTATGCGGCGAAGAAGAGGTTTTTTTTTACTTTTTAATAAAAGCTGCCAGTGATTCGTGGTCTGCTATTTTGTCTTCTTGCATTTTGGACTTGGAATCAAATTCACTCTCACTTCACACACTCTTCCTCCTTGTGAACACAAGTTATAGCCCTTCGATGCAATTTGCTTCTCTTTAATGAATGGCCAATTGCTTGCTTTGTTTTCTTTTTTCCTTTCCTTTTCCATCATTTTATATTGGCGTTTACCATTGTTTCTATCTTCAGTCATAATTGTTGAGACCAATATTCCTTTGTCAAATTAAGTTCCACATACGTATGGACCTCTCCATTAATTTGTCTACGCCAATTTTAACACAATTTGAAATGTGCACATGGGTTGCTAGCTGGGCTATATATATATATATATATATATAGCCTACAGTTAATGCTTGACCTATATATCCGTCCCACAATAACTCACGAGATGTGTGGAATTTGGGCTACCAAAGAGACAATAAGCTGATTTTGATGTAATGTATGGGCTTAAAAGGTTTAATACCATACCTTATACACCTATCTTGTGTTGTGACCACTTCACTTAAAATCTGCCCTGCATTATATCATGAAGTTGCCAGCGAAGGGCCACACATTTATATACGAAAGCCAAATCTGCAGTCTTTTTTCTAATCCTTTTCAGTGAGGCTTGTGGAGCTGTAACGATTAATTTGAAATTCTCATTGTTTATTTATTTAATATATATGAACTACATGAGACCAATCCTTTATTGATCTGAAAAAAAAATGGATGATAAGGAGCTCTCAATCACTCTCATAATTATTTTGGATGCGAGGAAAATAGATGTACACATCATTATTTTGGATAGGTTATTTTCACAATTTGAATCTCTGTTCTCTTTTAGGTCGCAAGGCACAATCTTACAATTGTGCTAAGCTCACCCTTATCTAACAAAATTGGATTGTGGAAACTTTTGCGGATTGATTCAATTATGCATATGGATGAAGGAGAAAAGCAGAAAAAGTCTAAACACAAAAGGACTAATTTTGATAACAGGTCAGCTTTGAAAATCAGCTACAGACTTTATTCCTCTTAAGTTTTTATGTCTTTTAGGTAGATGAGCAAACAGAAAAAAACAGAATTAGAGAACATAACCATCCTAGCAAGCTACTAAAAGCCACATGTTCCGAACATAGTTAAAAGCTGGTTTACCGAATCCCCAGAACCCATGCCAACCTATCACTCTAGCAGCTTGTGAATAGATTCTTCACACAAAAAACAAGAGGCTTCAACACTAGTGCCACCACCCCTTAGGTTGTCAGGACCAAGATGTTCAATGTTAACAACGGCCTGGAGATGAAATATTCCAGAGTCCAAACAGAGGCAATTCCTTCCATGCCTATTTGCAAACTTCTTATTTGCATTGGAACCTAGCCTTAGACCCCAGACTGACTTCGCATATAGAATCATCCATTCCATTCTTTGAAACATTTTTTAGCCACATTCATGCTTTAGTCATTCTAATAAACTTAGTAGCATACCATAATGCATGCCTGGGCAAATGGACACAGGAAAAAAAAAAAAAAAACTGCAGTGTATGTAAGGTTGGCTTGATTAACAAAGGGAGCCATAGTGTGTGTTGAGTCTCAAGAACCATCTCTCGCAGAAGCTTGCGATGATGAGAGAAAATAATTTTAATGTTTTTATGTTATATCTATTTACACGTTCTTTTACTCAAGAGCTATTAATGATCAAATTCTTGACTTCTTAGTCATAGTGACTCTGATATCATCTCAATAATCATTTCTTCATAAAATTTAAGCTTATAAGATAAAAATAATTTTAATGATCTTATATTATACTTCTTTACACTTGGATGTACGAATCCTCAATGTAGAGATTATTAGTCAAATGGAAAATAATCACAGAAACATATTAAGTCTAACTGAAACTGGAAATGGGAATCCTACCCCAGAAAATTTCATAATACCTAGTAGATATCTACTTGATAACATCTCTTGACTTGATCCCAACCTTTTTTTTAGATTAGTTATACAAGATTACAGTATATTATTACACGATCCTGGCTATTATTACAACATCTCGTGACTTGATCTTAAACTTTTTGTTGTTAGTGTATGATTTCCAAATCCTTTTTGGACGAAAATTGGCATATCCAACTAAAGAGGGCAGAGTGTTAGTTACGAGCTGGCAGTCGTTGCCGGGCCTAATTGAAAACAGCTGGATAAGCCCAAGGGCTGCCTTCAGTACACCCGAACGAAAACGCCAAAAAAACAAAAAAAAGAAACAATGAACAACAATACACAAACTGGAGGGTGAAACAACGAATTAAGTCAACATCCCAAAGGTCATAATAATTTTAATAAAAGGCATACACAAATAATCATTTCTATTTCTATTTAATGTATGTATATTCTATGATATACAATGCATATGAAAATAAGCTAACTAATGGTCTACCTCCTTTAAATTCTTCCACATTCCCATCTTTACATGATATCCCTCCTCAACTTGTCTGTACATATACAACGCTATACATTAATCATACATTTTAGACGACCTATCCCACGAATGAGTGTGGTCCATGTAGAGTACACCTTGATGAACCACACACCTTTGTAAGAAAAATTGTTCTAAAGTTTTCAAAATGTTTGTCAAAATAGCACTATTACTCCCTGGAAAAATCATAGTCGTAGTCATCGGGACTTCCAATTGGCTTATACTTTTGGTTGACGAAATCGCCGCCGCAGGAGGAAGGTAGGAGTCGGTGTGCATAATCCGGGTAAAGGACCCAGTCACAACCCTTCTGGCAATAGGGACCACTCCGGAATCCCAGAAACTGGCCTATCCCTCGCCTTCCCCTTTTCAATATGCAGTTGTACCTTACGGTTTTGAAGAACTTCATTTCCACGTCGAATGTGAATGTATCGTTTTTGGAACCGTCCAATACTCCTAATCTTATGTCATCTTCGCTCGATATGCATTTAACATTAACAACTCCCGGTATTTTAGAGGTAACGCTAACTTGTAGCTTTGGATGGAGCAGTTCGCCCCAAAAGGAATAAGCATTGGAGAAGGGAATCACAAAGGATGACACCATCGTGATCATAATAACAAGAACAGAGATGGGTTTTGCTCCATAAACATGCCTACCAATACCATCCATGGTTGAAGAAGATTGGGAGAGGATAATATATGATATATAATATTTAATTGGCGTCTTGTATTTATATCTAGCGGCAAAGCTAGACGGCATTGGTGGAATTAATGAACTGGAAGGAAACAGAACTGATAGTTGTCACCCTGCTATTTTAATATTGTAGATTTAGTTACAATCTAGCTAGATGCCACTGCAAATAGTTTTTCTGGTTCAACGGGCCGAGGGCTTCCACATTACGAGGGTTTTAAACTATAACTGTCTGTCAGCCATCAATATAACAAGAAGGCTATTTGCGTTGCTTATAAAAAGTGTAGATATCTTGTCCTAACAGCACATCATGAGGTATCGCGTAAATGGCGGATCTCATGATGTAATAATAATGTGTTTATACCTTTTGAATTATTTAAATAGTACTATATATATGGTATGTCATTTTATAATTAGGAGTAATTTAAGTATAGTAATAATAGTAATTATGTGTTTATGCCTTTTGGGTTATTTAAATAGTACTATATATATAGTATGTCACTTTATAATTAGGAGTAATTTAGGAAGCACGAATATTTGTGAGATTGTGGTGTTCTTGTATTCGACATACCACATACAATAATACATGAAGACACTCGTCCATATGACACGAGTTGCACATGTTCAAACGTGTCCAAATAAAAAATCTATGTCTTATCTAAATAAAAAATATTTAAATACAAAATAATTTATAACGATGTGAACCCTTAAAAAATTAGTAAGTATTGACATATGAAAATATTTTGAATATTCCATATATTTTGAAAAGAAATTTAAAATACATTAAAAATTAATAATTTGATATCAATAAAAATATTAAGATATTATTATAAATATTTAATTTAATTTTTATATATATCGGGTTCATGTGTCGGTGCCCGTGTTTCTTAAAAAGTAATAAAGAGGATCATATTTTATTTCCCCCCCTCCGTGTCAATGTGTTGGCATTCACATTAGTTGAATTTAATAAATCAATTTATTGGATCCTCACATTTAGTTGAATTTAATTCAAGTAAAGTTTAGTATAATTATTGTAAAATTTACATTTTCTTTATGATGTAGCAATATGTAATTGAAGATGGGATGATCGTGTAAATTATTTTTATAGTGATTGTATGAAATTAAATCGTTTTAGTATTTTCATGCTTCAATTATCTTTCGTTCATGTCAAAGAATAGAATGTAGATAAATTTTATCTCATTGTTTGAAAACAAAAATGAAATTGACATAATGGTATATTTATTCTCAATTTATTTCATTTTATTTCGTCCGAATTGCAGGGAATCATTAAATTAAAAATGACCTTGAGTTTGATTTTAAAAAAAATGAAAAATTTGAAAAATATATAAATATTTCATTTATTTATGTGAATCATGATGCTGATAAAGCCGAAGAGGAAAATTGGGAGCATTAACTCCAAACTTATTGACATGCAGGACTGTGGGCTTATTTGCAATTATTTACGTGAGTTATCAATTATGATACATTTTAATTTTATATTGAATGACATGAAATTCAATAAAGTAATTGCTTACGAATTAAATCTATATTTGTTGGCTTTAAAATATTTTTACTCGGGGCACCCTTGTGATTAAGAGTGAGCTCCCTTTACCAAAAAAAAAAAAAAAAAAGAGTGACCTCCAATCCTTTTTTCTTCTTCTAGAAGTATAACTTATTTATCGCCGCCATTAACTTTCTTTCCTTTATTTTTTTTTTCTTAAATTCATACAACTCTTGTTGGTAATATATATTTTCTTATGAGTAAATTAAGATAATATCTACTATAATTTAGTCATGTAATATCTTAATAAAGTTATTGCCAAAAAGTAAAATCTTAATAAAAATAACATGAATTATTGAAAAGAAAAATAAAACACGTAACAAGAATAACCAGACACTGATAAAAAAACCCATTAATTACAACGCCAAACAAGCCCGTAAACTCCAAACAAATGCCTGGAAATCATACATTGGTGGCCATTCATTAACTTTCCATATATATGGAGATTGCATATTAATGCATCCACACAAGAAAACCAGGGGCGACATATATTCTCTAGGCGGACATCGCCCACAGTCTCTGCTGCAGCTTGCATGTATATATATGGTACCAAGTCGCTCTCCAAGGAAAGTGATCAAGACACAGATTTGGTTTTGGAGTCAATGGGGACAAGTGCTAGGTACCTCCCTCCCCATTTTAGGGAGCTCCTGTGTTTTATATTCTTACCATTTACGCCCCCCACGCTCTCTCCTTACCCCCCGAGGTCCACCCCTGATATGGTATTATGGTATAATGGTTCCAATTGTAATTCACCTGAAAATTGAAAACCCCCACAATCAATGACTTTATCCTTTTCACCTGACCGCAAATCCCATAGGCCAATAAGCCAAACAAAGCACAAGAAATAAATCATCTCAATTAAATTATTTTGTCATATGAAGTCAAAAATAATGTTTTACTATTAATTAAGAAAATGAGATCTATACATCACATAAGTAATAATAAAAAAAAAATCAATTAAGAAAATCTGCACGCGCGAAAACAGCCCCAATAGTTTACAAAACCACTACACAAGTTATGTTGCTGATTACTTACTTTTCCCCGTGCTATATAAATAAATACACTCCCCCCCCCCCCCCCCCCCCCGGTACAAAGACTACATTCTCCACCGTACGTAGCCAGCGAGTGAGTACTATATATGATTCAAGTATTGAACCATGAAGCCGAGCTGCAACGGGTGCCGCGTACTCCGCAAAGGTTGCAATGACGACTGCGCCATAAGGCCATGCCTTGAGTGGATCAAGTCCCCTGAGTCCCAGGGCAATGCCACCCTCTTCCTTGCCAAATTCTATGGTCGCACTGGCTTGCTCAACCTCATCACCGCCGCTCCTCAAAACCAAGCCCCAGGTGCTGCTCATCTATCTATTTATTCATAAATACATCATATCAATATTTTAGATGACACAACACTATGCACAACGAATTTTCTTTTCTGCTTGATTCTTTTTTTATGGATTAACACTTGTATAGATGCGTACAACCACCCTTTAATTTTGATCAAATATGAATCTAATATATATTTATTTCACTCAGTAGTATTAACATTTCAGATACTGAGCGGCATACTTGGCTAGATTTTATACAAAGTTGTAATAAATCAAATAATGGGCATCTAATTATATTTCAAAAATTAATATGAATTTAGTTTTTTTTGGTTTTCCCAATTTTCAGCTGTGTTCAGGTCACTGTTGTATGAGGCTTGCGGGAGAGTAGTGAATCCAATCAATGGGTCAATGGGCTTGATCTGGACCGGGGAATGGGCTCGATGCGAAGCTGCCGTTGACGCTGTGTTGACCGGGTCCAGGATCAATGACGTGCCTGTTTCTGATTGGCGGGCCGCAGGGACACTTGATTTTGACCATATCCTCCCAGCGGGTAATATACGCCACGTGGCTAGAGCCACCGGCCTGTCCAACGTGGGAGACAGAACCCGGTTCAAGAGAACCGGGGATGTCATCAAGCCGCAGCCGCGAGTGGGTTCGGTGGACTCGGCTGCGCTGTGGGGTTTGGGAAGCGACAGCGCGGAAACGGTGGAGGCTTCGTTGCTGAGCCAGGACGAGCCGAGCCGAGCCGGTCAAACCGGGGTCAACTTGGAGCTCTCTCTTGGCTTCGATTGCCAATCAGCCTGTGACAAGAGAGGATGTTATTGATTTTGTGTGCTGTTGTTGGTCTTCCTTTTCTTCTTTAATTTTTGTATGAATGTTGAACTTCAGCGGGGAAAATTAGCATCAGGATTTGGGCATATCGGAAAATGCAGAATTTTGAAGGGGTTTTTGATTTGGGATGGGAACGTATAGATTTTTGGTTCCTGGATTCCCACTTTTTAGCTATACACAGGGCTTTAGTTATGACTTTGGACCAATTGTATACCCCTCATGTTCGATAACAACAAAACAAAAAATAAAATAGAGCATCCAAATATTTCTTTAAACTGGGACGAACTAAGTTTTTTTCCCCCTTTCTTTTTTCAATTAATTATCGAAAATTATAGTCTAAATACAACAAATAAATAAATAGGTACATTATACTCCATTAAACTTAAACTAAGCTTAAGAATATAGTCAATAAAATTATACAATAATTATTCACACTCTACAAACAAGAACACTATCACATCATATAATAAATAACCACAAGCGCAAAGATAGACATATAAGATTTTAGATCTATTTAAAGCAATATATAATCAAATTATTCAGATTGTATACCTTAGACAAGCATCATAGTTATGTTTTTTTTAAGAGCTAAAGCACACAACATCTAATTTGTTAAACATGGTGATAACCAAGCTCATACACTAATAGCCAACTTTACGATGCACATATGAGAAATAAAGCCTTGAAATAACCTAATGTTGTAGACATGGACCCACACCCTTGGAATAAAGCCCAGCCACCATTTACCAACAAAGTTTGTAGCTCTATCAATTGGCATAAGCTCATTCTTCTAAATCAAGAAGTAGCTTGTAATAGGTATGGACCACAATGAAGAGAAGCGCCTTAAGGAAGCCTCTAAAAAGTTTGTTACAAAACTCCACAACGAGGCAGAGCACATTGGAATGGAGGGGACCAGAAGGAGCTGCCGAAAATGGATAATAAATAGCAGGCTAAGGGAATTTGAGTGACAAGACTCTTGTGGTAACTAATCATCACTGACACCTCTCTATCTCTCATTCCTCACCTCACCTTCCTTCTTCTTACTGCATATTCTTCTAATTTTGCATATTCCTTCTTTCTTAGGTACTGCAAGTGTAGCTGCGAAAGGTACTTGATCATATGCTTCATTCCCCAAATTTATCCTATCGATTCACTGTTCTATAGAGCTTACCCTTTACTAGTTGTTATTTTGCTATAACTTTCCTGGACAACTTTCCTTTGTTATTGTGAGTGGTTAGCACTTAGCATTGTTTTCAATTTTTCTTTTAAAGAGACATGTTTAATTGGTGCTTTCATCAACCATTGAAGAACAGTCGAGATCATAGGAGAATTAGAGCGTAACTAGAACAAATGAGCTCATCGAGAAATTGAGTTTGGAGCAACGCGAGATTCGAGTCCGGTTGGAGACATTTCAACTCACCTTGGAGCACTACTGCAGAGTAACATGAATCGCAATCCGGAACCACCGCCCTTCCATGGATTGAGCTTAAATACTGATTATTCAAGCCAGCATCGCCCACCATTTCAAGTTCGAAATATCAAGCTAGATTTCTCTCGATTTGATGGATCGAATGTAATGGATTGGATTGGATTTTTAGAGCTAAACAATTTTTTGAGTATTACAATACTCCTGATGCAGAGAAAATGAGAGTAGCAGCCATTAATATGGACAAGGATGTGGTCCTGTGGTATCAAATAATGCAGCAGACAAATCCATTTTGGTTGTGGCAAGCTCTAACACGAGCTCTAGAAATAGAATTTAGACTCACCATATTTGATTGTCCTCGAGCATCACTTTTTAAGTTGCAGCAGCTAGCAGCTCCAGTTTATCAATGAGCATTACAGGGAATTCATGGTGTTGGTTAATCGAGTTCATCTGAATCCTCCAAAGGCATTGATGGATTGTTTCCTCCGGGGGCTTAAGGAGGACATTAGGAGAGATGTGGTGGCTCAAAATCCTTCATCCCTACTAAGAGCAATAACATTAGCCAAATTGGATGATGACAAGTACACTACCACATTTAAAACCAACCTTCCTAATTTCACTACAAGACACATAGCAAACATAACCGTGCCACTGCAAAAAAGCCAATCCCAAAACCTTCCCACCATTGCTGCTGACACCTCCACCAAAATTGGTCCTACCTACAACCAAACCAATGGTTAAAAGGATAACACTAGCTGAGATGCTACTGAGGAGGGAAAAGGGTTATGTTACTGGTGTGATGAGAAGTGGTCATTTAACCACAAATTCCCCAATATAAGTTTAATGATGTTGATGTGTGAAGATGATGAAACTGCAGAACAAGAGCAAACTGAAACTGCTGAATTGGATAATCATGAAACAATTCCACTGGAAGAAGCAATTGAACATTACCTGACTATTCATGTAATGAATGCTAAGAGTACAACAAGATTTACTGCTTAAATTCAAGGAATGAAGTTCCAAGTGCTATGGAGGAAGCTCAGACAATTTTCTTCAACCAAGAATTGCTTAGGCTCTTAAATTGCTAGTGGAACCAACTTCTCTATGCAAGGTCAGGGTAGGCAATGGTCAAGTGATGACATCAGAAGGCATGGTAAAAAATGTGCAAGTGCAAGTGCAGGGCAATGTGATACAACTTCTAGTCTACTTGCTACCCATTTCTAGAGCAGATCTTATTATAGGTGCATCATGGTTAACCATATTGGGATGACATATGGTGGATTATGATTCCTCACAGTTGAAAATTTTCAACCAGGGAAGCCTTATGTCACTCAAAGGAGAGGGGAAATTAATGGCTACAGAGGCTCAATTAAACCATATGAGAAGATTCTCTACCACAAATGTCATTGCTAAAATTTATACCATGGAATTGTTTGACATGTCACTGCCCTATACCCCTTGGATAAGCTTACTAAAAGATATGGAACCTGATATGGCACTGCTATTACAGTAGTATAAATAGGTTTTTGATTAACCTATAGGGCTACCTCCTTCTATAGCATTAGATCATACAATCCCTTTGGTCCAAGGGTTAGGTCCTGTAAAGGTGAAACCATATAGATATCCCCACAGCCAAAAAGAACAAATAGAAACCATGGTACAACAAATGTTGGAAGACGGCATTATTCAACCTAGTAGGAGCCGTTTTTTTTCTCCTATAATTTTGGTAAAGAAAAAGGATAGCACTTGGTGTTTTTGCACTGATTATAGAGACCTAAATTCTATTACTGTCAAGGATTCATTTCCAATACCCACAATAGATAAGCTTATTGATGAATTATATGGAGCTTCCTTCTTTTCAAAGTTGGACCTAAGATCAGGCTATCACCAAATACTGGTCAACCCTAAAGACAGGTACACGACTGCATTTAGAACCCATCATAGTCATTATGAATGGTTAGTGATGCCATTTGGGTTAGCCAATGCACCAACAACATTTTAGAATCTCATGAATGATATATTCAAAGGTATATTGAGGAAATTCATATTCGTGTTCTTTGATGATATTCTTGTATATAGTGAAGATTGGAACACACACCTATTATACCTAGAAATTATCCTCAAGATCTTGCAGAAGGAGAAACTGTTTGCTAAGTTGTCTAAATGCTCTTTTGGAGCTAGGGAGGTAGACTATCTTGGTCATACCAATAATGGTTCTGGAGTTGCTATGAACAAGATTAAAGTAGAAGATGTCCAAGCCTGGCACAAACCAACAAATCTCAAACAATCAAGAGGATTCTTAGGCCTCACAGGATATTATAGGAGATTCATTAAAGGCTATGCCTCAATAGCATCTTCTTTGACAGACTTATTAAAGAAGGATACATTTTGTTGGCATAAGAAAGCTAGCATCACCTTTACAGAGATGTTGTCACTACAACACCTAACATTTCCTAATTTTCAGCTACCATTCACCTTGGAGACTGATGCATCAGGGAACAGGGTGGGAGAAGTTCTAAGCCAAAATGGTCATCCTATCGCTTAATTCTCTAAGAAACTCGCTCCAAGGATGGAAAAACAATTTGCATATACTAGAGAGTTATATGCCATTACTGAAGCCATGGGAAAATTCAAACACTACTTAGTTGGTGCTAAGTTTGTCATTAAAACAATCAAAAGAGCCTTAAGTCACTTATGAATCAAGCACTTCAGACACTAGAACAACAACAATGGCTGTATAAATTCATTGGTTGTGATTATGAGATACAATATAAACCAAGGGCTAAGAATATAGTAGCAGACTCATTATCTAGAAGCTTAATGATGGCATGGTCAAAGCCTGCTATAGGTTGGTTATAGAAGATCAAAGCAGCAATTTAAGGAAGTATGCAAACAATGTATACAGCAGAATCAAACTAATAAGCATTTTTTAGTCAAAAATGGTATGCTACTATGGAAAAACAGGATAGTGACGTGACAACCCTTAGAGGCAAAAAAAAGGGTCACGTCTCACGCGGGACATAAGCATCTCGCATGAGACACAAGACAGAAAAGTCAAGCGCGCTGCAGCGCCCATGGCACGCTCCAACATGTCGCTGCCGACCAGAAAACCTTATTCCGCATTTTTTTGGGCTAGGAAAGGGCCCGACCCGCCCCTTGGTCATCTTTCCTCTTATAAATAGAGATTTCATCCCCCCATTCTAATTCAATCAGAGCTTCAGACTCTCATTCTCTCTAGAATGAGTTTCTGCTTAGTTTCTGTCTCTCTCTCTTGTGAAGACGCAACGTCTTCACTTATGTAGGTATCCAGTCCTTTTTAGGATGACTTAGGGTAGTAGGCCTCGGCGTCACTACTATGGTAGTGGTGGCCCATAGCGGTCCATGGCCGTTGTAGTGATGCCAGATCACTACCGCATAGCCTATAGTTAAGCTTTCCTTATGGGTTTCTGATGGTGGGTTATGTTGGCCTTTCCAGGTGCCAACGCCATGCCGCTTGGAGCCCCCAGTTCCAGTGTTTCTCAGTTCCATGACATTCTAGGTGAATGGCAGTATCGACGCATCGACGATTCCACTTCAGTGGTCCGTCAATAGAGTTAGTTGTTCATTATAACATGTAATTATATATATATGCATGCTTAGTAGTTGATAGATGTTATGCTTATATGATATGTTTATGCTATGCCATGCTATGTTAGGGAAGAGACCTAGAACTATAGACATGATATCCCTTATAATTGTTTGGTTAGGATTATATAACAAACTTTAATCAAGACTCCGGTTAAGTCATGGACCCTAATGAATGGCAGTTTCTTCCTACGGCAAAACTTGGTACTTAAGATGTCCATTGTGACGCACTTCTCTTACATGGGAATCTTATCCTAAGTGTGGGAACTCAGTCCTTAAGCTCAGACTTATAAATAAGATTAACTAAACTAGGACACCCCTGTCATAAGCAATATATTTAGGTCTTAACAACTTAGGCAAGCAAGCTAGTTCACCTAAAAGACTCCACAAACAGTAGATTATAGGTAGGGCTATCAAAATGAGCCGGGCCCGTGGGCCCGTTTACTCGGTTAAATGGACGGGATTTACATGCAAAAAATAGGCCCGTAAAAATTTGAAAAAAAATGGCCCGGCTCGCTAGGGCCGCGGTCTAGCCTGTGAGCCTGTGAAATATTTTTTTTTATTTATAAAAAAATCAATTTTTCAAAAGTTTCATTTTGGACTCTAAATTTTATTTTGGAGTTTAAGAGTTTACTTATAAATGAGCTTGTTTAACTATTTGTCATGCTTAACTACTTAATTATATTTATATTGCTATACAGCTGAAGTGCTATGACATAAATATTGATAAATTTTGCATTCTATTCCTTCAATGAGTGCCTACGCCCTACAAGTTGATATATACTTTCAAATCTTGTTTATTATTGATTAATCTACGAGAAAAAATTTCAATTGTGTTTTTGATCAATAACATAACAGTACTCACATCAATGTTATATGTCATCATTTAATGAATGAAAGTTGTATTAATTCATGAATCAATTTCAAATAGCATTTGAATGCATTTGATATCTTTCAAGCAAGATAGTTGAAGGAACAAAAAAGATAATATAATATCGCAATCAACCATTTAAACTATTTTTTTCTAATTAATTAATAAATAGAAGATAAAAAATAGTTAAAAATGATCGCGCATACTTATTCACAACTTTGTATTTAAATCATAAAAAATAGACTAAATTTTTAATTTTTTTAAAAATAAACGAGCTAGCGAGCTGACCCGTTTTGGCCCGCGGACCGACCATAAACAAGTAAGATCCTAAAAATATGCATAATTTTGGCTCGGCCCATTTGACACCCCTAATTATAAGGTAGATAACTTAGAGCAGTGCAGTGTCAATGACCTCGCAACCCATACCCAGTAGTATAGATATGAGTGCAATGCTCCTCAGATTATGGCATGCATTCCCTTCAGATTTAGCAGATTAGGTGAGCGCAAGGCTCCTTCGATTAGGGTATGCATACCTTTACAGGTATCCGGGTTGTGTGTGTACCGGAACCACTTGGATTTATCCTGTTAAAGTAAGGTCGAGTCGAGGCTCCCTTGAATCACGCCCTTCCGCCAGAGGACATGGGCATATGTACACAAATCAATTTTACCTTCCAAAAGTTTACTTAGTTTATTCAATTTGTTCAGTTTATTTAGTTTATCTTATAACAGTTCTGAATGCCTTAATTGTTAATTATTCATTCAGTACATGTGTATCTATATGTCATGATATTATATGCAATATGTGTTATGTGTGTGGTACCGAGGTACCCACCACTGAAATGACAAAATCACCCCTCTATTGATAACATTTTCAGATTCAGTTGAGGACAGTAAGAATGTTCCCCTAGTCCAGTGAACGAGGATTCGTGCGTTAGTGGTAAGCTTCGTTTCGCAGTAGAGTCTACCCAAGTTATGTATTTATGCTCCAGATGTCTAGGGTAGGATCTATTATGTTAGCATTTCAGCATTTCATTTCGGTTATGATAATATGATGTAAACTCAGTATTAATTTTTTACTTCAGTTATATGGAAACCGTTGTGTTATAAAGTTGTCATTTTATAAATAAAAGTTATTTATTTATCTTTACAAGCATTCCATGCATGTTTAGTTGACACGTCAAAGCTTTCGTAAGGCATTAACACTATGTGCGGTCACGTCCTAAGTTGGGGTGTAATAAGTGATCCCTAACAATGACTCATTGTTTAGTGAAATTTTGCAACAATATCACAACTCACAAGTAGGAAGGCATGCTAGAGTAGCTAAAACGATTGAGAGAATTAGTGCTTAATTTTATTGGCCAAGAATGCAACAAATAATAAAAGATTACATTCAATCTTGTGTGGTTTGTCAACAAGCAAAAACTCAAAACTTACTTCCAGCAGGGTTGCTACAACCATTACCAATTCCAGAACAAAGTTTGGGAGGACATATGCATGGATTTCATAACAAGATTGCCACCAGCCAACTACATTGTTATCATGGTAGTCATTGATAGAATCTCTAAATTTGCTCACTTCATACCTCTCAAAGCTGACTATAATAGCAAGACATTAGCGGAAGAATTTGTCAACATTATTAAAATACATGGCACTCCTAAGTCTATAGTATCAGACGGAGATAATATTTTCATCAGTTAATTTTGGCAAAACCTCTTCAAATTGTAAGGCACAGCCCTATCAATGAGTTTAGCCTATCATCCACAAAAAAATGGCCAAAGCGAGGTGCTCAACAAAACTCTAGAAATGTGTCTCAGATGTTTTTGCTTCCAAAACCCCAAGTTATGGTTTAAGTTGTTAACTTGGGCACAATTTTGGTACAATACTTCATGGCATAATAGCATTGCCATGTCTCCATTCAAGGCATTGTTTGGGAGAGAGCCCCCTAAGGTAATTAGATTTCAGGTTACTTCTGCTGATGACAATGCAACTTAAGAATTGATAGAGCAAAAAGACAGAATTTAAACCAGCTAAAGGCAAACATGAAGAAGGCTCAACGATACATGAAGCATCAAGCTGATAAGAGTAGGAGGGATATGCAATTAGATACGGGGGATATAATTCTGGTAAAGCTACAGCCATATAGGCAAAATTCCCTACCCCTCAAAAAAAGCCAAAAGATGGGACTCAAATTCTTTGGTCCCTTTAAAGTCATAGAGAAACTCAGCCCACTTGCTTACAAGTTATACTTTTCTCTTCATACCAAGATTCATCCAGACTTCCATATTTCTCTGCTAAAAGAATTCAAAGGACAATGCTCTCACCCTTATTTTCCATTTCCATTGACAAGTTCTGAGGAGGGTCTACAACTGTTGCCAGAGGCAGTCCTTTCAACCCAAGTTTTAATTCAAGGATAGTAATAAGTACCTCAGATCTTGGTACACTAGCAAGGTCTCTCGAAGAAGGATGACTCATGGGAGGACTTGAGGCAATTCAAGAGCACCTACCCAGAATTCAACATTGAGGACAAGGTTACTGTAAAAGGGGGAAGGTATTGTAGCAGGCATGAACCACAATGAAGAGAAGCACCTTAAGGAAGCCTCTAAAAAGTTTGTTACAAAATTCCACAACGTGGTAGAGTACACTGGAATGGAGGGGACCAGAAGGAGCTGTCAAAAATGGATAACAAATGATAGGCTAAGGGAATTTGAGTGGCAAGACTCTTGTGGTAACTAATCATCCCTGACACCTCTCTGTCTCTCTCATTCCTCACCTCACCTTCCTTCTTCTTACCTCATCTTCTTCTAATTTTGCATATTCCTTCTTTCTTAGGTACTGCAAGTGCATCTTAGAAAGGTGCTTGATCATATGTTTCCTTCCCCAAATTTATCCTCCTGATTCATTGTTCTATTGAGCTTACCCTTTTCTAAGTGTTATTTTGCTATAACTTTCCTGGACAACTTTTCTCTGTTACTGTGCATGATTAGCATTGTTTTCAATTTTTCTTCTAAAGAGACACATTTCATAACTTAACCATGAGAATCCAAAGTGTTATAGACTGGGCCATTAAGGCCCATCCTGGAACCTAAACCCGAAGGTCTGTGGATCAACCCGACCCGAGTTATTACTACGCCAACAATCACAGAGATTCTCGGTCCGTGATATCCTCCCTCCGGCGAGCAACGCTCCACGATCCTCGGAGGCCAACTCAACAGAAAGATCCCCGGAATAGCGGAATTCATGACCACCACTCAAGTATTTAAACCTAAGCAACACACCAGGTACGCCTAGAACCCATTTCCCCCTTGATTCCCCTATTGCTTCGAACCTTCACTTACTTGAGCGTCGGAATTCTTGCAGGTGCCCGTCTGGACGACCCCGAACCGGCAGAGGAGCTCCAGGATCTAAATTGTGCCCTTTCGGTACACAAAGCATGACTCAACCCATGCTTTACTCCCTGATTCAGACATCTTGCGAGAAAAAAACTTATTGGACATAATACCAAACACTCTATTATCATGTAGTGAGAATGTGAGAACAAACGAGAAAAAAAAAAAGAGCAAAGTAAAACATAACTACAAATAGAAAGGGACATCAAAATTGCCATGGAGGGGATATATGGATCATCCCATGGTCAGCACCCCCCTTCAAGAAAGACTTAACTGAGAAGAAAAGGAGCAAAGAATGGCGTCGATGAATGTGTTTTGGCGAAAGGGAGAGGGGGGTGCAGTTGATGTGCTATAAGGTTTCATAAACTAAGGTATTTATATGTTTCAAGCTTCAACAATGTATTCAGCTCAATTGATATTCTTTACTCATTTGGTTGGTTGAAATAATTTGATACTTGTTTCTCATATGTAAGTCTTAATTTCAAGTTTTATCTTATAATAGGTTGACTCGGCTGTCTTTTCATTAAAAAATAGTTTTCTTGTTAAAGAATATATAATTAACCTTTTATCTTTAAAATAATTAAAAAAAAAACTTTGTCTCAGGGATTAATCTCTCAATCATCGGTCTCCACTAATTATTACCACGCTGATATGTGAAGCCTCAGCAAGCCAAGTCTACGCACTACTACTCAGTCCTTATATCTAAACTTGGATTGAAAGAGCATATATTAGATGTGGTAGTCTGCAACTAGCAAGGTAGTATTTAATTTCTTCTGAAAATTCAATTTTGTTTTAATGGCAAGAGAGCGCCAAAGTGAAATATTATGGTAATATGAAATACATAAAATGTGATGGAAATATCCACATGATGTTATCAGATTTTGTGTGAGCTTATGTATCAATGTAGTGATGGTTTGGCCAAGTATATGTTTCTCATTTTATTTTGAATGTTTGGTTTGCAGATAATGTTGGGATTGCTTTTCCTAGGATAGATTGCTAGTCAATTTGTGTTATTTTGGGTGTTACCACACCATTGATTATTTAAACAAAAAACAGGAATTTATTTTCAAAACTTAGTGTTTATGTTAAACGCTTTGAAAGATACTCGCCACGTTGACCAAATATGGATTTAAGATGAACTGCAACAATATGAAGTGTTAATTAAATGCTTGCATAATGATTTAAAGAAGTAAAAAATTAGAGATATTCCGTTGCCTTTGGCCTCCATATCATTGATGATTTACCAAAATTGTTAATATATACAAAGAAGTAGCTAGCAAAAGAAATTGAAATAACGTGAGAACCCATATCAAATAAAAGTGCAACATTTATTTAGCAAGTGCGAGCAAAAATTCAGTACAATAAATGCTAGCTCGCTCTTATTTATTTAGCAGCGGAAATGCCGGTGGTGGAGCAGCAAAGGAAGCCCTCTTGACAAACCTCCCTTTCATTCTGGGTCTCTTCTCAGCATTCAATTTCCTAACCTCGTACCTTATTTTCTTGGAGAACAACCTCGTTCGTCGCTTCTCTCTGTACCTTGACACTCTCGCCTCTCTACCCCCGTCTCCCACTACCGGATGACACCCATATCCAACCAATTCACCATAAGGATGAGGAAGCTGCGTTCCGCTACTTCCCTGCAGGTAATTGGAAATAGCACAAATTAAGTCAAACAACATCAACCAAATATCAAAGCTCATGTTAAAAACAATGAAAAAATTAAAACCAACATGCATCATCATCAGGTTTACTATTTCCCAAAAGATTAACTTAAGTACTCCAATTAATGTTTAAAAGAATATGTATAATTAAATTAATCGATTATCATTGCGGTGGACAAAGCGGTTCGATTCAAAAGCTGAAACTTGAATTCCAACAACTATTTTAGCAGGAGCAAATAAAGGCTGCTACCTTTTATCGGAGAGAACAAATTAAATTGAAAGGGAGCTAGCAAAGATATATAGAAATAGACTTGTGAATCCGCTCCGCATCAATAAAAAAGCGTAAATTCAAATTAAAAAGTTAGTAATAAATGAATGTAACAGATTGGGGATTACTTTTGTTGAACTAAGTAGAAAATTGCGGGAATAACGAAAGAGCGTGAGAGGGGTAGAATATGAATATTACCATGAAGTGAGGCCAGCAGTCATCAAGGTCCAAGCTTGGCCTGTCACCAGTAGTCCAGGGAGACCTTTTGCTAGAAGCCCAGGCAGTGATCACTCCCTCATAATCCAGCTGCAGCAATATCTTCCTCCTCGTTGCCGCCTCCTGAAGGTCGTCACATGTGTCACGAGAGTCGTCGTCATCATAACCAAAGCTCAACTCAAACGGCTCTGATCTAACTCCCATCTCCACCTGACAGCTCTCTCCCTCTAATTCGACCTTCACCTTCTTCCCGCTACCCGCGGAGCACAACTCCCAAGAATACTCCCCCCCATCCTCCTTGCTGTCATTGTGATTATCCATCAGCCCCAGCTCCTCCATCGCAACGCACTCGTTCTCCATCCCACTCCCCAACAAACTCTCCACGTCAGCAGCAAACTCAGCAAGCTCCACCTCAGACGGAACAAACCCATGCAACCTCTCCACCCCTGCATGATTCCCTGCCTCACCTACAAAGGGATCCAACACCGGAACCCTGTACAGAAGCTGCTCCTCGTTCTCCTCCTGCGAATTCGCCTCATCCGAACCCTCCTCCGGCACCAGATGGAACGGCGCCGTTTCCCGCGTTGAACCACCCGAATAATGATGATGATGATGATGCTTCGCGTGCCTCGGCGTTCGAGCTTTCTTCCTGAACCCGTGGTGCCACGTCGGAGCGGAGTCCTCCTCCTCCTTCTTCTTATTATTACTATTAGCGAGTTGTTCAGACGCACCATACGACGCCGTTTTCAAGCGGACCCTTTCGTGCCTGCGGGCCAGCGGGTTGGCCGAGTGAACCGACGAGTCACACGCGTGGCAGAGGAATGCATCGTCTGCGGCGCAGTACCATCGTGCTCGCTTCATTATACAGCTATCGCACGCTCTCGCGGTTTTCCCGCCGACAGCGTTTGCCATGTTCTCAACCGAACTCATCACACACTCTGCAACTTTTGGACCAAAGCAACAAAAAATTTGAATCGGAACTACTCTGTTGGGTTCAGTTGTGCTGGCTTTTCTCTTTTTTCTTTTGGTAACCACCTGGCACTAAAAAGGGCATGGGGGTACAATTATTTTGAATGTGTAGTGTGACCCACCGGAGGGCGCTTTTGCAGTCCCCATTTAACAGCGAGAGATCTTGTTTGGGTTTGCACTTTGCACTTTTTTGGGAGGGACCCTATGCACGGACTGGTTGGTATTTGGGGCCCACACATGGGCGATGGCCTTATCTGGTTTTTGATTGGTGGATCTTGTAAAGTTCATCCTGATTTCTGCCTTCTCATTGGCTGCCTCTCTGATCACGGGGATTTCTTGTGGTGACTCACACATTGCCCCTATGGATGAGGATTGCCCTTTTGATCCCATCTCCAAAACAAACCAAATATTGTGCAAGTGTTTATGATATACAATATAGTGATAATAAATAAAAAATAGAAAAAGGTATTGGGGTATTAATTTTTTTATTGTTTATAATATAATTATTGTTCAAAAAATAGGTTAGAATGTAAATTTTATAAACTTATCTGTCAAAAAATTGCATCGTTATAGTGTAGGACGATTTCAATTTTTTTTAAATGACTAAAATCCTCATCAGGTGTGGCGTACTTGTGAGTACTGAAACACATTACCGATTTTTTATATTTATTTCTTTTAAATGGTATTAAAATCGCTATGCCTTATGAAAATTTTAATACCATCGCTCGTACAATTATAAATCTTGTATCATATGCATATTACAGGATTTGTTACATTTAAGGGAATATACTTGTAAAAAAATCCACAGATATTTATTTAGATGGTCTTTGAAATAAAAGACACTTGTGTTTTTTTTTTAATTTTAAATTAAATTATTGCAGATTATTTAATTAAATCTTGTCACAAATTAAAAAAAATTGATTCTCTTATTAATATTGTTGGTACATATATAATGATTAAACTATTTAGGTTTGTGAATTATTATTCTCCTTATTTATTATGATTATATTTTTTTTAATGTTTTTAATTGTTGGTACATCTAACAAAATATAAAAGACAGAAACTAAGGCTGCAAGAAAATGATTTCCGCAGTAGGAGAACCCTCCATAATGCAAAATGGCTTATTCACAATAATTTTATATTCAACAAGAATTACCTTCACGAAAGATATAAGTAATAGCAAATTTTTAATCTACCGGGTATGTTTAATGATCAAAATGGTCCAGGTACAAAAGTCTAAAGTTTAAAAACTTCAAGGACCAGTAAGAAAAAAATTACTATGCTTTATTTCATGTTTGTCAATTTTATTAGATTAGATGGTTAATGTAAGTTTGCCACTAAAAATTAGTAGATAGATATTTTCAACCCCTCCCTCTTCTGTGTGCCACCGCCACCTCCATGTCGAGCCAGATCTCTCCCGCCAACCCACTACCACCATTACCGTCCCTTGCCACTGCCATCCCCACGCCCTTTCTACAAAATCACATGCATGACCCAGATCTGGGAGAGATGAAGGCTTGAACCGTCACCACCGTCGCTCGCGTCCTCTGCAGCGAATGACGGTATCGTCAGGAGAGATGAAGACTCCATCTGTCACTACTTCCGCCCACGTCCTCCGCCGCCTTCAGATCTTGATCACCACGACCCCTACCACCCCTCTCCCACCTTTTAGATCTAGATCTATGATTTCCTCCAGATCTAATTTTGAGGCGTTGCTCATGGTTAGTGGTCTCCAATGTGACGGTCGCGTTTGTGTTTCCGGACAGTGGTTTCCAGTGGTGTCGCGGCCGGTGGACAACGGCGGCGACCCTAGGGCGGTGGGCGATGCCCACGAACGATGATGACGTTCATTCAACCAAGTCTTGGTTCTCCTCATCATCAATAACAGTGCCCATCAAAGTGCGCATTTTTGTTTTAAAAAAATTCATCTTTTTTTTCTTTTCTCTGTTTGCTGATATAAGTTTTTCTCGAGGAAGTTCTAAATTTTTTTTCTAGGTTTTGTAAGGTTGTTAAAAGGTTGGGATAATCAATTGATGTGGTTGTGGGAAATGTTTGAGGGGAGGAAAAGAGAGAAAGAATGGGGGTTGTTATGGCAGGCAATGTTGCGGGAGTGACGCCGGGAGGTGGTGTTGGGTGGGGTAGGGAGAGAGAATGAGAGTAGGAGGGATGTTGTTTAATCATGTTGAAGTTTTAATTAAGCAAACATTAGGGTCATGTTGCGAATCTTTAATTTTAATACTGAGCATTTTTGGGGTCAAAATAAAAAATTCATCTAATGGCATAACAACCGTACGATCACATCTCAACGGCTCTTAAGCTTGGACCAAATTTTGCTGTAGAAAACTACTTCGACCATTTAAGTCGAAGCCTCTCTTGAAAGTTGTAAGTCATGGATGTCTCTAATCATTGTTTGGGGAGCATGATTTGCCACAATAGAAATAGCAAGGTAGATAGTCTCCATAATCTTCATAGGATCGCTTTCACACCAAATAGTCTCTATAACCACGATCCCAAGCCAAATTCAAATCAAAACGGATGGCCAAGAGTTCTAAAGAAGGTTATTAGCAATACCAATAGCTCATTCGAAACCAACCAACTAGATACCATTGAATCAATTCTCTAAAGCCAGTTGGTCCAGAATTACATGTCTATATTTTTTTTTTTGTGTAATTAGTAAGGAGCTAAATATTAAATAAATATGAACATAAATTTTTTTCTTATTTTTGATAATACTTAAATAATTTTCAAATAATAATTTTCTACAAAATTAAGTGTCAAAAATAAATAAAATATAAAAATATTTTTCAACACATTATACTAGGATTATTATTTTTTTGGACCTTGTCGAAATTCTGTAAGTACAATTTCAATTTGAATGTGACTTTTTTGTTAGCATGTCTTGCTCCAGCGTCATACCTTACCTGGTTTGGGATTGGGAGTCCCTGACTTTTGTTATGCGGTCCCCCTTTTATGCATTTCCCTTTCTCTCCCGCTCACTTTTCTGGCCTTTTCCCATCTATTTCTGCTTCGACTTTGTGTGACCGTGTAACCAATAGAACCTTGCCACCTTAAATTAGCCCTCTCTACAATTCGTATTATTTTTCTGCTGGGTATGTTATTTGGTAATGAAGTTAAATATGGTCACATCCATTGCCATTTATCTTGAAGCATCCATAAATTGATCAATAGATTGCATATGATATCAGGTCACAGGATATGTTCCATCAGTGGAGAATCTCCAGCAGGCCAGTTTCCAAGTTGCAGATAAGTCGGGCAATGATGATACGCACACTTGATTCATAAATCATTGCTGAAATAAATAATACAATTCGAATAATTTCTCATAAATAACTGGGTGCATTAGTTAATGAATCAAACCCAGAAATTTATCCTATAAAAAAAATTGTAAATGCAATTAATACATTCAAAAATTAAAAATAATTGCTATTAATTCTTTAATAAGTATTCTAAAATTACTACTTTTTTTCTGTCCGGTAATAACTGTATTTTTAGTAATAAAAAAATTGTCCCAAATATATGTCATTTTAAAGTTTAATGTAGTATTATTTTTTTTTTCAATTTTACCCTTATTTATATTTTCCCACGTACTCATCATTGTTTCATATTTTTTTAAAAAAAAAACATAAGGACAACTTTGTTAAACATATGTAAATTTTGTGGATTTATACAATTTTAATGATTCTTTAACTTGTGTGTGAAATTCTTAAAAGACAAATATTAGTCGTGAGAGGAAATAATTAACAAAATTCTATTAAATTTTTTTTTTTGCACCCAATGAATAAGAAGAACTTGAGTTCGAGTTAGGACATAGTACTAGCTCTTCACTATAGATAAATGTGTATTATGTCTAAAATCATATTTATAAATAATTGTGCATATTTATTTATAGTGTATACTAAGGTTAAGGTTTTTTGTATAAGTTAGAGAAAAAAATAAGTAAAGAATTTTTTTTTATATCTTGTGTATTTTTTTTCTCACAATTATAATACAATAAAATGTCTACTTAACATATTTTATATTCATAATCTACTTTACCTAATGTACCATAACATATACATATAGTTAGGAATTAAGAATCCAATTCAAAAGTTGCTATAAAATATGATATACATTAACATTACTAGAAAGATGTGGTTTAGGAAAAAGGAGGAAAGAAAATGGAACTTCTCACTATGGATAAACAGGAAATTTGGGTCCAGAAAATACGCATTAGGTTGACAAGTCATGCAAATTTGATTTATAGATAAGAGTACGGATGTCGCTATCGTTAAAATATCCTGAAAAAAAAAAAACTAATGGAGATAATTATATAATGACGTGGAAACTATGATAACTTGATAAGAATTTGGGTATGGTTAAAATATTCAACATGCAAATAGATAATATAGTGATGTGGATACTTACAAATTCTCACAAATGCCTCCAAAGTCCAAAACCGAGACCCATATGCCAGTTTTGGAGGAATTGTCACGGAGAAATATGTCGACATATTCCTCGACGTGATAAGGACTACCTATATTTCCTCTCTCTTCCCTTCAACATGTCAAGCTTGGAATCTTGTTCAATTGGGTACTTGAGGCCGAATTCGAAAGGTGCGACGAATAAGTAAAAGATAAACCAAAATTCATTTCAAACTCTAATTTACTACGTTGCCATTCTTGCTTTTTGCGGTACAAAATTTGGGAATGGGAAAATTGTCATACATATACGCACTGGGTGTTTGTAACATGCTTGAGGTAATTACGGAAAGAAGTTCCTCGATGTATTGGTAACCAGTATAATATAGAAATTGAAAATTGGCAATCACCAATCTCTATTACTATAAGGAAGTGATATGAACAAGTAATCTATGTAAGGAACCGTGTAAGCAAAATCCAATCTAGCCTTCACCTTGCTGATCTAGGATCAAATTTTGATAGTCATGAATCAATTTAAATCTTAGAGTCTTACGATCTTACAAATTTGAAGAGGTTAGCTGATTTTATTATTATCATTTGGATCGGATGATTCTACGATTTAAATCATGTTACGATTTTACATTTTTATTTGGATCTTCCTATGTTACGTAAGATCTCGATTTTGACAGCCTTAGTCATAATGTTTTTCTTGCTTTTCTCCAAAAAATTTATAGGATAACAATTATTTGTAATAACTTTAAAATAATAATAGTCACAAATTCCACGGTAATAAAGTTTATAATGGATCTTGCACTGTTGTATGTGTTGTCTCAAATGGAGTTGTTATCGCCATAACATTATTCATTTTTCTAATTTTTTTCTTCTTTCGTTCGTGAAAAATATGAAATACGGAATAGTAGTGAAGTGGATTACTAAGACATGTAATATTTCCCATTTTTTCAAAAAGAAAAAGCCAGGTAATTCGTTTTCGTCTCCCTGAGACGGTAAGCCCTAACACAACTATTTTTATTTTGTTTTTGGGTCATTATTAAGTTTTGGTAAACAAACAAAAGTGCATTTTTTTTTTGCGCTCATTAAAATAGGCTATTGTCAATTGAAGCCCATACTAAAGTTGATGGATGCGAGCTTCTTATTTAATGGGCTTTGGGACCAATACTGAGCATACCATCTTATAATGTAGTATTAATGTAAGACCAAAAACAAAATGATGTTATGGTGTGATAATTTCAAGCCCAGGATGCGCGACAACAGGGTTCATCATAGTTCATACCTTTTAGTTAGAATTTGACCCCAACCCAAAAAAAGAAAAAACATTTGACCCAACCCATAACCAAAAGAAAAACTATAAGGTTTAGGGTTGCACAGATCCTGATATGAGTAGCTCTGTTGTTATAGTACAACGATTAAAGGCAACAGGCATAACGAAGAAGCAAGGCTTAGAGAAGTATCACCAATTGAAATGAGCAGTGTTGTGTTAACAAACAAAATACAAAATTTGTATAGACAATCACAAAAGACAATACTCCAAATACCTAATATAACCTGGGTCATCTCTCTCTTTTCCTACCTCTTATTTTTTTGTGGTTGTCTATATAAATTATTGTATTTTATTTGTCAATGTAGCATTTCTCAATTGAAATTCACGTGAAGTTTTAATCATTGTTTCGTTTCGGTTAGGTTCTCTGGAGAGAGTCCTATTCACCACAAAGGTGAATCTCAAAAGTTAAAGGAATCAGTATAATAATTTCAATTATCGCTAAGATATGCTCATCGATCTACTTACACCATAAGTCATTGGTGCAGTCCTACTAGAGATGATAATCAGATCACATAAATGTAAATATCACCACCTATTATTAAGTAATGAGTCAAACTTGCAAGCATATGAGTAGGCCAAGCATAATTCTAGCTAGTGCTTCAATCATAAAATAATAAGGTGGGGCTCCATACCCTCTTCCTCTAAAAATATATAATTTAGCATTGTATCAATTTAAATATTATCAAAATAACATAAAAATATTTATAATAAAAGCTTAATTTATATTTGGTTACATAGTTTTTCAGTTTTTAATTAAAAAAAGTTAAATCCCCAAATTCAAATTAAAAAAGTGAAAAAAATCATAAATAATTATGTAATTTGAAGATTAAATTTTTAAAAATAAAAATTTATAAATTTATAAAATATCATTATAAATATTTTTATTATTATTTGACAATTTTATATTGATATAATATTAAGTTATATATTTTTTTGAAAGAGAGGATATGATGCCTCTAGATACACCAAAAAAATCAACCAACTAGTAATTCTAGCTAGTGTATTTTTAGCAGCAATAATAATGATGACAAAATTGATCGCAAAATTTAAGCATCTTCCTATACCAATATTTATTTTGGGGACGCAACTATTAAGCGTCGCAGGTTAGATCCTTTCAACCACTTGGAGTGGCCGTTGAAACTATAACGCTTTAACAATTATTTCCTTTCTAGTAGTCCACTCGAAAATGCATACAAATTCATAGCTTCCAGGAGACCTTAAATAATGATTTCCTTAAATTATGGTTTATGACTATGCAAGCTGCTTTCATTCATTGACATGTCAGCCTAGCTAGCTGCACTCTCTTCTATTATTAATATATTTTTTTGTATCATATAACAAAGTATCATATTAATGGAGCACCTTACTGACCTCTTTAAGAATTTCATTTGCTTGGGTGAAAATGACTTGAGGAATAGGGTCTGCCATACTTCGTAATAACTAATAATAATAATAACTGCAAAGTGAATTGTTAGCCACAGCGAGGGCCTGAGAGAAAATTGGCTGTGATTGACTCAGACAATGTCATCCACTGCTTTAGATTCCTGACAAAAGAAAAATAAAAGAGTAATGTTATTTATATATTTATATAGATATCTTTCTTCTTATATACACCATATGATGTGTATGAGTATATGAGAGAGAAGACTCCGTCTACATCATGCTTGATAAGACTATTAAAATAAGTCTCACACACCATGTTTGACTCGTTTATGACAAATTAAATGTATAAAATTTGGTTTGCGAATAACAAAAGTCTGTGTAAGGCTAACTTGTTTAACCTGTGGGCTAAATTGACCCGTTTAGTGTTAACACAAGCATAATTCATGGGCTAATCAATTTAACCACATTAAATGGACAGACTAAATATATAAAAAATCAGCACACAAATAATAAAATCTCGTTAAGGTTTGACTTGTGGGTTTGGGTCGGGACTATTCATTTGATAATCCTAATATTTAGTTTACAAATAATATTTTTGTGTAAATAAACCCCAATATAAGTAAAACAGTATTGAATTTCAATTCACCAACCAAATCTAACATATGCACAAGAAAAGCCAACTGGCAATGTGCCCAGAAAATCAACCATAAAATTAATGAGAATTTTACGAGTAATCGTGAATCACCATGTTAAATATATTTTAAACCATAAAATAAATGATATTACTATTATAAGTAATGAATTCTCCAAAGATAAACATTAAATTTTCATTCATTATATAATCTAAAATATGTCTAATTTGACTATCACGGTAACGCAATTTTTTTCTTCTCCATAAATTAATGATCTGCTAGACCCACATGGCATATTAAATCACGGAGAGAGATATTTGCGATCTAAGTTTTAAACAACCAATCTGAACGATCAATTTATACTTTTATATTTCTTTTAATTGCTGCCTATAGCAAAGCCACCTATACAACTTGATAACATATTGGGTCGGCAACACTGCAACAGCTACTTATGAAGCAGCAGTCAAACTTAGGCTAAAAATCCTCAATGACCCCTTTCTGCTTGATGTCTAAGGAATACATATACAACATAATAAATGGTATTTAATATTTATTGGTCAAATCCTAGGGGTAATAATCTCTTGCTGGATTGAAGTTTATATATTGCACCCTTCATTGATTGCCTTGTCATTTTTGAATCACTGTGATACAATCTTGCTGAGCAATTGGCTACGGTCATTTTCCTGATTCAGACTCTACAACTACATCCATATATTCTAATTATAGCTTTCTTTTCGAGGCATGATCATCTCAGAGTCATTGTCCATGACAGAGGTATTCATCTCAGCTTTAGCCTAGTTTGCTTTTATTTCTTGACCACCCTTATCATCATCCCCACAATTAAACCCACAAAATAAAATAGATGTGAATCATCTGAAGATTTATTGTAAAGTAAGAAATTGATATATTATTCACAGTTAGATCATTGGGTTTGAGACTCCACAATGCAATGTGTACTGATCCCGAGATTAAAAAATGAAAAAAATAAAAAAACTCTCGCTTTCTTAATTTTTCAAAACTTCATTAGAGAAGATCTTAATCGTAAAAGTCATTTTAAAGGGTCGTGATTATTGCACACCCGATACACACCTGGGTAATAACTACCTACGGCGCCCCACTCTCTCAAAACGTGCACGTGTCACACATTCTCTCACTAAATCCCTCAGGACGCCAATTGTTCATATTTCGTAGAGAGCGTGAAAACCTTTCTTCTCACACGACATAACCTTCTCGTCTTCATCCCACAAACACAACCCTCTCATCTTCCTCTCAATTGCTACTTCTTCTTCCTTCTTCTTCTGCAACCACATTTTTCAACTCCTCCATCGTAAGGTTTTCTCGTCTCTGTAACTACTAGTAAGACCTAACCCTTACTAGTTCATTTTCTTTTTGCAAGTTAAGCATCGAACAAAAATAAAATTATTTCAGTTCACATCAAGTTTCCTTTTGCTATTTTTGCTTTCGATCAAAACCTTTTTTATTTCGGCTAAATATTGATTATGTCTTGTTGTTTACGAAAGTTACATCTCATTTTACGAAAGGTTGTGTGTAAAAATGACAAAGGTTGTGTTTGAGTAAAACAAATGGTTGTGTCTAGGATATGAAAAGGGTTGTGTCTGAATAAAATAAATTGTTGTGTTTGAGTAAAATAAATGGTTGTGTCTAAGAAATGAAAAATGTTGTGTCTGAGTGAAACAAATGGTTGTATCTGAGTAAAATAAAAGGTTGTGTCTAAGATATGAAAAAGGTTGTGTATGAGTAAAACAAATGGTTATGTTTAAGATGTGTAAAGGGTTGTGTCTTAGTAAAATAAATGGCTGTGTTTCGTTCTCTACTATGATTGTGTTTGGTGTTGGTGAGTTGGTTGTAACGCTCTATGGTTATATCTGATGAGAGAAAGCTGGTTAGGTCTGTCTACATTATGTACACTAATTCAAAGTTTGCACCATGATCCCTGCATTCTCGTCATATGTTGCTAAAATAATCTCTTCATTGTTAACGTAATTGGTGACTTGAATTAGAGTGTTGGAGCCACGTACCACACTCTCTGTGAAGTAAGACACAACAACTGTGTTGTAAAAGACTTAACCATTATTCAATTGTAGACCTAACTTATTAATTTTGTAAGATATAACTTTATTTAATTCATTCATTAAAATACCTTCAAGTTCTTCAACGTTTGACACTATCATCGTTGCATTCTCGTTATATGTTACTAAAACAATTTCTTCATTGTTAACGTCAGTGGTACCTTGAGTTGGAATGTTGGAGCCACGTACCACACTCTTTGTGAAGTAAGACACAACGGCTGCGTTATAAGAGACGTAACCATTATTCAATTGTAGACACAACTATTGTGTCATTATAAGACACAACCATTTTATTATAAGAGACCCAACCTTCTTTTTATTTTAGACCTAACCGTTGTTTATCTTTAGACACAATCGTTGTTTATCTTTAGACACAACCGTCATGTATGATAATTACCTTCCAACAATGTGGGTTGCGGCAGCGTTGCCGTAGCATAGTTAAAACTATCCAACAACAACTCCATGAACGATGGCTCCTTGCCAAAGAAATTTAGTGGATTCATCGTCGATGGCTCCATGAAATGATATCAAATCAAAATCGCAGAACAGAGATGGAGAAAACGCAAAGATGAAAAATGAACAAGCAACAACTATGAAAACGCAGAGCAAAACGCAAAGAGATGAAGAAGGTGGTTATCTCGAAGAAGGCACTTGGTTCATTAGGGTGAGCACTTTGCTAACTCAGCCGAGGGTTTTAATAAAGAGTCGTGATTATTACACATCAGGTTATTGCACACCTGGGGCAATAACTACCCCGACGGGTCACCTTTCATATTTCGTGCTCTCTCTAAGAGCTTTTCTCCTTCAAAAGCTCTTGCAACCTAATTATTTCTTCATCTATTCCTCTATCTATCTTTTTTTTTATCCATCTTTATGTTCAAAGTTCATCAAATACTTTTCTTATGTCATATTGTTTAATAATGTTAAGTCTGAGTTCATGAAAATGTTGTGTCTGTTTATTTAAATTGGTTGTGTCTTAAATAACAAAAAGGTTAGGTCTTTTACTTTGGTAAGGTTGTGTCTATTTTCACCATAGGGTTTCTATATATATAAAGAACAGTTAGGTCATGTTGTTTAATAAGGTTAGGTCTGAGTTCATAAAATGGCTGTGTCTGTTTATTTAAAATTGTTGTGTCTCAAGCAATAAAAAGGTTAGGTCTTTTACTTTGGTAAGGTTGTGTTTGTTTTCACCAAAGGTTTTCTATATATATATATATATATATATATATATATAAGAACGGTTTGGTTTGAGTTCACGAAAATGTTGTGTCTAAGTATAATAAAAGGTTGTGTCTGTTTTCACCAAAGGGTTTATACACACACACACACACACACACACACACAAAGAACAATTAGGTCATGTTGTTTAATAGGTTAGATCTGAGTTCACGAAAAGGTTGTGTCTAAGTATAATAAAAGGTTGTGTTTGTTTATTTAAACTGGTTGTGTCTCAAACAACAAAAATTTTAGGTCTTTTACTTTGGTAAGGTTGTGTTTGTTTTCACCAAAGGGTTGTGTCTGAGTGTAACAAAAAGTTATGTCTCGTTACCTATCATGGTTATGTCTATGTTTTTTATATGCTTAGACACAACTACTGTGATTAGTGAAAACAAAAAAACAAAAACGAAAAAACAAAATCTCCAGAGTCAAATTGAGAGAGAATGTACAGAGATTGTTATATTTGAGGTGCGTGAGTGGTTATGGTAAGACAATTAAGAGTGTGTTAAGTCATCAAATTTGAATTTGCAAAAATAGCTAGCCTAGGTGTGCAATAGATATGCAATAACTAGGTGTACAAGAATAATTTTTCTTTTTTAAAGTTTTACATAAAAAAGGAGATTATTAATTGAGTTGGTAAATTGGTGAAGAGATAAGTTATGTCAACCTTTTAATTGATAATCTGACAAAGGAGTGAGCTTTATCAAATTGCATAGTAATACAAGACTGGTTTGACAAATACCCGTGATCCCATGTGAAAAGCAAACTAAGCAGGCAGAATTTGGATATTGTCGCTTTCTATTTTCAAATTTTATATAAGCTTGCATTGAAAATTACACGAATAAGAAACCTGTACCAATTAATTAAATTCCACTCTGAATGGTCAAAATATCACTTATCAGTGCATTATTTGAACAATTCTTCTCTGTCAATTAATTTTTGGATTGAGTTAACCACATATTATTAATTGAAAGTATTATATACACATCAATTAAAAATGTATTTTTTTTCTTTTCAAAATGAATATTTGAACTAAGAAAAATTGAAGAAATTTAAGTAAATTATCTCGATATCAAATTCATGATCACATGTTTAGTGGTCTTGAATTCCTTCCACTCAGTTCAATACTTTGTTGGTATAAAAATACCTTTACTTGTACAATATACAAATTAAAAAATAAAAAATTAACAAAATAAAAAAAAAAAAACAATCTTAAATTCCTTCCACACAGTTCAATACTTTGTTAGTATAAAAATACCTTTACTTGTACAATATACAAATTAAAAAACAAAAAATTAATAAAAAAACAAATAAACAAAATTATGTTTTATTTTAAATTATTTGTGCACAATAGCTGCTGAACTATTGCTGTTCTGGGCTTCTCTCACTCATCGTTTGGGACCTTAGTTAGCTAACAAGTTGAGCTACTGAGTTGTATTCTTACTAGCCTGAAAAAGTATACAAATATAATATCATTTGAATTTTGTTGTAAATTTTTTTTATGTGAACGATGTGACGTTACTTTTAATACGGTGGATTCTTTATTATTCTTAAGGTGTGTGGTTCGCAGAATTAGTAAACGTTTTGAGGAATAACATTTTTAAGAATGTTATTTTTAGGAATGATTTTTTCATGAATAACTTTTAAATGTGTTTGGTTCATGTGACGACCTTAGAAACTGCCATCGGCATGCAAGGGATTAGTTCCCTTACGAAAGCCTCATAACGTGCTAATAATAAAAAACGTGCAGCTTTTATAAATAAATAAAGAGAAAATATTTTTAAATAAAACTAAATATCATAATTAAATAAAATAAGATCTTTTACAAGATACGAATACGTTACACTCTGCTTATAGGCTACTAAGACACTCTATAAACTGACATAAACTATCATAATACTGAAAATAAACTGAAGAATACTTTATGACAACGTGAAGCTTACCAAGAGCCCAAATTGTTGAGATTTATTGAACGAGAGGCTTTTCTTCGTCAACAATATTTGAATAAGGTTAATGAGGGGTGTCATCGCTTAGTGAATGACAACCCCACGGTGACATGGGACCATTCGTAACCATGACATGCAATGCAATATATAATATATAACAATCACGAAAATGTTTATATAATAATAATAATCTTAAAAGCATTTAAGAACATAAGCATTATGGTTTAATTGTTGCTGAAATGTTTGGGCTTTACGGTCTTGCTCTAATCTACATGACATGATACATGACATTGGGCATCATGAAGCCATGTCTGGGCTTTACGGTTTTGCCCTAAATCTACATGAATCTTATTCTACTTTACGATCGTACAAGGTATGCCAGGGTCAATGGAGGCTGTCGCTAACTTACAATTCTATCTTAGATATAACTCCCATGAAAACAATTTAAATACATACCATAACATGATCATCATAGCATAATCCATTAACTGATACTGATAGCATAACATGACTTAATATTATTAAATGTTTTATATTGGAAAAATATAGGTAGACTGAGATCTCATGCTTAGAGAGGTTCTCAAGTAAGAGAAGTGTGTCGAAATTGAAAACTTAAATACCAAGTCTTATAATAATCAGAACCTTTCATTAACAAAAGTCTTCTCTCACCAGAGCCTTTCCTTGACCAAAATCTTTTAAAGGTTTCTACTAAGCCAAACCAACTAATTCTAAGCATGTGAATATTTATATCACTTAATACTAATCATACACACGCAACATGTCTTATTCAATATAATAAAATATGTGGTCCCATGTAGTTCTAAAAGGTTCCACGACTTTCTAAAATAGTTTCATAAATATTATATAAATAGCTACTTTCATAAATAAAGAAAGTTTCTAAAATAAATCATTATTTTCTTAAATAATGAGAATAAGAAATAATAACTAATTTCATAATTACTTAAAATAAAATATTAAGTTCCACCTCTTAGGATTTTATAAAATATGCATAAATGGAATAATTCTAAAAATAAATAAATAAATAAATATATGGACTAAATAAACCATGAAGAAAGTCATTCAACTTAAAATGGTTGACCGCTAAGGAGCACTAAGCTTGGAGCTTTTGACACCCTACGTGAAGGCACTGCTTCCCCATAAGCAGAAAACGAGGGAAGAAAAGAAATAAAATAACGGGAGAGAAAGTCTCACAAAAAGTGGAACCTCTCAAGCTCTTGAGTGAATTAGTAAGTTTAAACACTCACAAGAAGCTTTTACATACAGGGGAGGAAGAGAATCTCTTCTAATGATGCATCCAATGTCAGATTAATTCTCGCGCCTCTGCAGCGCTACCCGGGCGCTGCAACACGCCCAATATGCCACGCCGTTGCAGTGCATCAACTTTCCTTTTTTCTTTTTTACCTTTGCAGACTATGGATCATCACAGTTCACTCATTAAATTTTTAACAATCTTGCAAAATATGCATAGGAATGAACTATTCATACGTTTGGTTGACAAAAATATTTCTAAAAATATTTTTGTTTTACCAAGAATGGCCCTAACAAATGTAAAAAAAAAATGATCATTACACACATTAAACTCATAGTTAAATATAATTTACATAAAATTAATAGTTATTTTCTCAACTCTCAAAAAATATTATTATTACTAATAATAATAATAATTAATATTATTAGTATTATTTATTTATTAATATTAATTAACTATTTAGTAATAATATTATTAATTATTTAATATTATTTATTATTTAATCTTAATTAATGTTGTTAATATTAATTATTTATTATTACTAATACTATTATTAATTATTTAATATTTATACTTATTATTATCAATTATTTATTATTATTACTTATTATTATTTAATATTAATTATTTTATCAACTTCCATAAAATTATTATTTATTATTATTATTTATTGTCATTAATTATTTAATATTTATTATTATAAATTATTTTATCAACTCCCAAAAACATTATAGTGTATTTTATTACTATGGGAGGGTAAAATTAAATTTTTAATTTTAAATGAGGGTAAATTTGTCTATTTGCATTTTCAGAAACATTCATTTTTCATGGAAATGTTAGAATCTCATGGGGGAGTGTGGGATTAAAAATGGGAGAAAGTGAATGATTTTTTATTTCTGAGAATATAACTTTTCTGTGAATGTTTTTTTTTATTCCGCAAACTAAATGCATGAATCTGTCATCCCCAAGCTCAGATTCTCGATAATGCTGGCAGATTCCGCGAACTACACGCCCCCTAAAAGCATCATGCCTCTCACTTTAAATAAATGTAATTTAAAATTGTAATAACTTAAAAATTACTAAACATTCATAACAATATTCACAATAATACTTTAATTTATGTTAGTTATATAATTTTTGTAATTTTTATTTTCAAAAATTAAATTCTCAAATTACTTGACTATTTAGGGTTCTTTTAACTTTTTTTAATTCAAATTTAAGAATTCAATTTTTGGAAATAAAGATTGAAAAAAGTATGTAACTAAACATAAATTAAGGTTTTGTTGTGAATGTTCTTATGATTATTTGACAATTTTTAAGTTGATATAATGTTAAATTATATTTATTTAAAGTGAGGGGCATGCATGGTGCCCCTTGAGCATCAAAGAATCCACCTTTCAATATTTGGATTAAAGAGTGATATTGCCCTTTTTTTTTATCCGATCGTTCTCTTTAAATCTTAGCAAATTTTAACAATTCTGGTAAATAACTCTAGCTACAAACAATTATTCAAAACTATATATTATGTCAGGTATTAATAAAAGTTTAATTGATTAAATTTGACCTCTATTTTTAACTATAATTTAGATAAGATGCTATTCGAATTATAAGTTTAACTACTGTAGAAGTCTCTTAAATGTAAATTAGCCCCTTAGACCTCTCTTCTTATAGTAGGGGCATCCTTGAATTAGTTTTCGTGTTAACATGTTCCTAGCTACTTGAATATTAAATAATTAATCTAAGAGCATACCCAACATTGCATTCAAATATATAAAATCAATTAATTATTTTGTAAATATTGGTACACATTTTGTTGGCTTGAAAGCAATTCCTAAAACAATCCTCCTACATGTACATTGTCTTAGCATATCCTATACATTCACCTTTGTATTTATACGACTAGGCCAACACAATAACTCTCAAACAACCCCCGTCTCCCATGTTCACCAACTCGTCGCGTCTATGCACACGATAAAGAAACCCATCGCGTGCATAGACACAAAATCAGCATCATTCTCTATTCATCTCCACCCGAATTTCACTAAAATCACCACTGAACGAAGGACAACGAAGCACTCACCATCAAGCAAATCGTCAAACACTTGATGATGAACCACCATATTTATGTTTTGGATTCAAAACTATAACTTTTTAGAGCTTTTGCAGTTGATTGTAGGCTATTGAACTTTCCTTACTTTTCTACCAATGTATATGATTTAATTCTGAAAATTTGGATGACCTCTATTGTTTGTGTTTGTGAAAAATGTTTGTAAAATTGTTCAAAGAGTTTGTGCATTGACGTATACAATGTTTGTGCATTCTGATACTCAAGGTTATATTTATGCAAATTTAAATCTCTAAAGTTTGTGCAGTATAACACATAATGTTTTTGTACTTTAATATATAAAGTTTGTGCGCGTGTGTGTTTCTAGGTATGATTGTGTTTCATGTTAACAAACGTCTAGACCATCAATGCACAAACTTTAACGTTATTGCACAAACATTGAGAACAATGGTATACAAACATTAAAAACATGAAAAATTAACACACATTTACCAAAATATTTATGCGAATTTTAATCTCTAAAGTTTGTGCATAATAACATATAATTTTTGTGCACTATAATATATAAAGTTTGTGCACGTGGGTGTGAGGAAAAATCTCATGGGAGCGTGCGCCATAGTTGCGTGGTCGTTAGGTTATTCCAAAGTTTGCGATTTGTACGGGATATGTTGTAGAACAATTAATTTTTGTATTTTGTACATGGCGGAGGATGTATAGGTGACATAAAAAAGATATACATGGATTATTTTTATTCCTAAAATAAGTGATGACAAACATTACGTGAAATTTCTAATATGTTTGTCTGAGTGTTTCAGATGTATACCAATAGCACAGGCCCAACACAAGTCATGACCCACACATAATGTAAAGAAAAAGGAGTTGGCCCAAATTATGTGAAGAACAAAAAGTATTGCTAAAATTGTTGTTGTAACTTCTCTAATTTTTCTCAAAAATCCTTAAGGCGGGGGCCCAAACAAAATTCACAAAAGGAAAGAAATGGTCATTCAAGAGTGGTCAACAGAGAGGGTTATCTAAAGGAGTTCTGCTACACGTACACTAAAAATTATACACCATACATACACCTCGTACTTATATACATAAAGTTTGTGTTTTAACTCAGGTAATGTTTGTACACTTAATTAAGTATAGTTGAGAGTATCATTTACAAGTTTGTAATGTTTATACATTCGTGAGAATAAAGTTTGTACATTATTAATGATGTATGTATCGGTGTATGAAATTTGATGTACATGTAGCATTTTTGTATCTAAAAATGTGAATGAACTAATGGACGTCGTCATTGTTTGGAAGCTTCATCACAAACCTTTCGAAAAGGAAAAGAGGTAAGGACATGAACAGCTCATTCGAGGACAACTCTTGAGCAAGGACAAGGCATGAACAAATAAAAGAATGACAACTCAACTACCTCTGCAACGATCTGACCAAAAGGCTGCAACGTTTTGATTTTTTAGCTCAATTAGCCATGAGCAAGAAGAAAGCAACTAGAGAAAAAGAGGAACATACAACCAGAACCCGAGCTACACCTTCAAGCTTCCATTTGTTCATCTTCTTTCTTTTTCTCAAAATCATTATCTTCAAAACTTGCTAAAATTTGTAGAAGAGCAAATATGCTCATAGGATCTATTTCTTAATTAGAGTGAAAATGCTTGAGTGAGTTATTGAGAAAATTTACAAAAGCTTAGATCATTCTTTGTGTTTTTGAAAATTCAAAAGACTATGGATTAGTGTTTGAAAAAGCCAGTTTGCATTTGTGAGGTTTATGTGAGTGTTTATACTTAGGAAATTTTGAGTACTTGTGATACTCTCATTTTGGAATTAGTGTTTGTAATGGAAGTTCATCATTGAAGAAAAATTCACCACTTGCAGTGGAGATTGAATGTAAATTTCACATTGGAGTTGATCCAGGATAAATCCTGTGTAGTTATATCTGTCTTTATCTCTATTATATTCTAATTCAATTTTTTTAGTTTAACTTATCTCGTAAAAACCCAGAGATTATGATAAATTTGTTTCTTTAAGTTTCAGGAAATTTTGGACTAACAAAAAAAAATAAGTGTGCAAAAATTAATAGCTTAAATTTAACCCTTTCTCTAAACCATCTTGAACCATCACATTTCAAGCTTAAGTTTTCAGAAAATAGAATTACACCTGCCTTACCTATCACTCCTACAAAAATGGGATCACTACACTCATTCCTACTTACAACAACCTACTGCAAATCAGAGTAATAGGCGAGCCAAATGTGGCATGTTTGGAAGTTGTAAAGAAAAGTGACAAAGAAAGAGAATGAGCAAAAATCATTGATGGCGTAGACAATTAAACTAATTTCTCTAAATGAAGAGACATTGAAAAATTCCCAGCAAATTATGACCCGTACAAGAAACTGATCGGAGAAACTGTTGATAGATTGGCAATGCTATTTTAGAGAAGAATATAATTTAATTTACCATGTGCATGCAATCATTAGGGATGACGCTTTTGCTAAGTTAGAGGCGATTGAATTAGATGTATTCGGTAACTAAAGTCTATGTCTTTGTTGTGAAAATAATAATAATAATGATGATGATGATGATGATGATGGGAGAATTTATTGGCCCGCTCCTCCCATAATAGTAAGGAAATTCTGCTAACTAGAACTAATTAATTATGGATAGTTTCTTGAGCAATCTTTTTGGTGAAAGGTTTCTTGAGCAATCTAAATATGAAATTAACATAAGAAGACACTATCAAAAAGCGCTTTTCTTTCATTTTCGATTTCAATGAGTGAATTACTACTATCTGGTTCGACAATACATTTATGCGTCTATTCCAATATTTCATTTGTACGTGGTAATTTTCTATTTGAGAAGTTATTGCCAACGCTGTTTTGAATTGACAGGTTCAATGTACTATTCAAGACAAAATATTATGAAATTCTTAACTCTTGCAATAATTTGCATAAATTGGATTTTGTCGCTACAAAGAAATTTAGTTAAGGCTACACTTCATCACAAAAAATTGATCTAACATCACATTTTATTATTAATTACACTTTAAAAGTGTCCTTAAATATAAAATACAACATTTTTATTGACTAAACACTATACTTTATAATACTTAACATCACCTTAAATTAAATCATCCCACAAAAGCGATGCATTAACTTTTAAAATGTAGCATTTGTAAAAAGGCAACACTTGTTAGAAGTGTAGCATATCTTGTAGTGTAATATAAAACTAAGACTACGTTTTATTGAGGGGTTGCCTAATTGAGGGTGGTCTAATTAGGTTGTGAGGTATAACATTTGATCAATAAAAATATTCTTTTTATATCAAAGAACACACTTTTAAGTGTAATTAATAAAAAAAAATGTGATCTTAAGCCAAATTTCTTGGAGCATGTTCCAATCAAGTTTAATGGAGTCAAATTGGTCAATTAGAAAGTCCGACTAAACAAACCATTAAGTAAGGTCTTAAGTTTTAAAAATGCCAAAACTATATTTATTATACCAAAAAGTTTGCTAAGAAATTAAATGGGTCCATCGGTAGCAATTTGTGATACGCGACCCAATAATGTTCGTATGGTGACCAACAATAAGTTCTGATAGATGACCCAAAGAAAATCCACATCAAAAGTGACCCATAATAGTAGCACATCACAAATAAGTAAAGTTCGACTATGATTTAAGTCAATGACATACATGTATGTGAAGACATTCGACCAAAATTAGGATTATCATCAAATGACCATCAAAGCATATATATGGTCGACCAAGATCAAGACTTAGTGAATTAATTAAGCAATGCCAATATGGCGTGACCACAACTATATCTTATGGCAATAGCAGTTATGACTAGTTTACATGAATTACAATTTGAAGCAAATGGAGGCACATGCCAAAGGTTTATCTATGTGTCTTAGAGGTTCCAAGCGGTTACAAGGAGTTATGCGTATAAATAAATCACTCAAGAGATTAGGTGAAGACTAACCGCCCAAGAAGTTACAAGAGGTTACCAACCACCGATCGAAGACTTAGCTAATAACTGTACAAGGCATTTAGGATTTAGACTTTTCAATAAATAGGACAGAGGAGATTGAATTCGCTTGACAAGTACTCCACATGTACTCTTGTCATCGTGACATCAACGTACACCGGAGAACATCAAGCATTCCATTTCTACTTCTTCTTTCCCATATGTAAATTCTCAATCTCTTCTATTTCTTTCTTCACTCAATCTCTTTTAATTCTTCTTTCTCTTTAATTTACTTCTGTAATTTACTTTCAGTTTATAGTTATAAAATTTATAAAAAAAAAATATCCCGTGAAACAATATTAGAACATTTCTGTAATTCAATTCATCTTGATGAAGATGATATTTATAATTTTTGGTTTCCTTTCTAATAACAACCCTATTACGAAATATATATAACCTTGTAATTATGTTTTAGTCTAATTATACTTCTAAAATCTAAAGTCATTCTTTTTATCACTTAATCATCCAATATTTCATTTGTACGTGGTAATTTTCTATTTGAGAAGTTATTGCCAACGCTGTTTTGAATTGACAGGTTCAATGTCCTATTCAAGACAAAAAATATCATGCTGTGAAATACTTCTCTCTTTTAATAATTTGCATGAATTGGATCTTTGTCATTGCATAAAATTTGACTTAAGGCTACCTTTTTGACAAAAAATTGATTTAAAATCATATTTTTGTTATTAACTACAATTAAAAAGTGCGGTCTTAAATGTAAAATACAGTATTTTTTATTCACCAAAAGCTACACTCTATAATATTTAAGATTATTCTCAATTAGACAAATCCATAAAAGTGATGTATTAACTTTAAAAGTGTAATATATCTTACAGTGTATTATGAAGTTAAGATTACACTTTATTAAGGGGTTGCCACATTGAGGGCGTTCTTAATTAGGGTATGACGAAATGTAGCTTTTGGTCAATAAAAGTGTTCCATTTTATATCAAAGGACACACTTTTAAGTGTAATTAAAAAAAATATATGGTCTAATTAAGGTCAAATTTCTTGTAGTGTATTCCAGCCAAATTTAAGGGAGTCACATCAGTCAGTTAGAAAATCAGACTGAGCAAAAGATTGACTAAAGTTTAAATTTTAGATGTTAAAATTAGATTAGAACATTTCTATAATCCAATTCACCTTGATGATCTTTCTAATTTTTGGTTTCCTTTCCAATAACAGCCCTCTTACGTATTATATATAACCTTGTAATCATGTATTTCGACACTCCTAAAACTTATGACTTTAGTCTTTCTTTCACTCGGTTTGACTTTTTAACTAACTTATTGGAATCCCTTAAACTTAACTGGAATAGTTCTAAAACACATGAGATGTGAAGCAATTTGCAAAGGCTAATTAATGTGATAGCGAAAAAATCTTTTAAGTATTATTTAAGTTAATGTCACATACAAGTCTTTTTTTTAAGACTAATGTGGACGTTTACTCTAATATTTCTCTTGTTGTTAATTATTTGTTACTTTAATTAAATGCATGAGTAATAAAAAAGTTAAAATGAAGAATGACTTAAGAAGTAAATTTACTAAAGTGTTTTTATTTAATTTGGCTAAAGTGTTTTATGTAACAACCCGACTTTTTCCTTCGAATTAAAATGCTATTTAAGGCAAAATTAAAAATATAATAATAAGGAAAAGGCAAGATAAAATGAACTAAAATTCAAATATTAATTTTATTTCTGTAATATTAGTTAAAAATAATTCTTTGACTATCTCGTGACGTTCGGTGACGTTCGGATCGAAATTAGGGTTTTATTGTAATTTCCTTATGACTCACAGGAGTCTGTAAAATAAAGGAATACGAAATTAAATGTAAGAATATTTCATCTAAGATTTTAATATTAACCGGGACAATTAATAGGTCACAACGGTACGCCCGGAATATTTTTAGGACGTCCGGACATAAACAATTAATGAACAAACATAACCTAGAATACACTAAGGGCAAAATTGGAATTATGCATGGCCATGAGACAAAGAAAAAGCCACGGCCAGCCCTCCCAAAACCGAGCCCTCATCTCAAATTTTCCTAAGTTTTCATTTCTTCCAAAGCTTCCAAAAACCTAAAGCTCTCAAAATTCTCCAAGGTTCCATCAAGGTTCAATTGTCATCCTTTGCTCCTCATCATCTTAATTTACTCTCAAATCACTCAAGAAGGCAAGCTAGCATCAAGGTGAAGAGTTTCTCTTCAAGTGAAATCCAAGAAATCAAGCTCCAAGACCCTAAACTCCATAATCTAGGGTTTATGCTTTCTTGACAAAGAAGAGTTCAAGCAAGTCATTAAGCTTTAAGCTCATCATCATAATTCATTCTTAAGTCCCTAAGGAAGGCAAAGCAAGCATAGTTGGTAAGTTTCATCACTTGGTGAAGAACCAAGCTTCCATGGCCATATTTACCCTAATTAGGTCAAGTTTTCATTTTAGGTCAAGGAATCCTCAAGTAAGCAAGCAAGGCTTGGTTTCCTTTTCTCCTAGCAACAACAAGTTCTTGAAGAAGTGGGTAACTCTAGTTCCTCACCTCTTGATGGTGGATGAGTGTTTGTGTATGTTATGTGCTTATTTGCTCATGTATGTGACTTATGGAATATGTAATGAAATATGTTAGAATTGATGCTAGGTTTAGGAAGACGATTCTGAAGGGTCTTGTGACCTGGATTAGATGTGATTATTATGCTTGAATTATGTGTGAGACTCATGTAGGGTGCCATGGAAGAGAAGGGAAGAAAATGGAAGAGAATGGCAATTCGGTTTGCATGTCTCGAACAGGGGTCGCTGAGCGACGTCTCAGGCACCGCTGAGCGAGACATGGCTTACGTGGAAAGGTGAAAAGATATTTTTAAATTAAGGCGGTGGAAGAAGGCTCGAGAAAGTTTCAGTCGCTGAGCGATAAGGTTGGTACCGCTGAGCGATGCAACCTTTATCGCTAAGCGCCAAGGTCCAAACCGCTGAGCGAACCTCAGTTTTCGCTGAGCGGCTTGAGACTAAGGAAAGCTGATGGTACCCTCTTGAGGCTCATAGCATGGTATTTGATGCTGTATGATGATTGATGGCTGAATTGTATGCACGTATATGCTGTATGTTATGAATTAAGATGGAATATGCATGTTATTGGTAAATTATGTTGAAATATGTGATATGCCATGTACTCTGAGACACCTAGTTAAAGATATGATAATTAACTCTGAAATAAGGAAAGATGCTGAAATGAACCATAGGGAACAAGTATGCCATGCTGCAGGTACAAAATGCTGAATTACTGCTGAACTGCTGAATCAGGGCCAATGCCCAATACTGCTGAACTAGGGCCAATGCCCATACTGCTGAAACATGGCTATATGCCACATACTGAAAAGGGCTAAATGCCCCAATACTGAAATTGGCTATATGCCACATGCTGCTGAGGCCGTGATCACGAGAGCCAGATAACAAGCCCATTTCAGTAGGTCGGATAGACATACTGAAGATGGAAGCCCGCCACAGGTGGTGTCGAGATGGCATACCTGGAGGTGTGCGGTTACCACGCCTATGCATTGTCGTACGGGGGCAAGCTTAGGTGGGGGTACAATACCAGCCCACTGTCGAGGGGTCCCTAGGGGCACACGGCAGGTGGAAGCCCACCGCAGTAAGGTCAGGACAGTGTCGGCCTATACTGAGGGTGTGAGGTTATTCCGTCATACTAGTGTCAACAGAGGACATTATTATGGTGGGAATAACACCTATGCTGTTATACTGCTGTATTCTGCTGCACTGCTGTATTCTGTTATGCTGTTAAATGCTGTTACTCTGTTACATTCTGCTGGACATGTTATGCTGCTCATTCTGTCATGGTTATGTTGATGATTCTGTGATATGTATTCTGCTGAATTCTGTTATGTTTATATTCTGCTGAATTCTGTTATGTCTGTATTCTGCTGAATTCTGCTATGTCTGTATTGGATGATGTGATGTTTATTCTGATGACTCGGTTATGCTGAATGTATTCTGATTACATGCCGTTATTCAATTCAATTTCTGCTGTTATGCCGTACCGTCAAGAGCACGCTCGAGACGGTTAAGTATATTCACGAACTGTTAATCAGCACGAGAATGTAGTAAGCAAGAATAGTTCCCATGTCACATGTTAATGCTGCTAAAGCCGTTCAGATAGGCAAGATAATAAATAGTAGGCTGATTAGTATGTATGTTCACTAGAGATCTCTGAGCGGCCTGAAGTCCGACATAATCTGATGTACGACTCAGGAACTAAGGTTATTTCCACTGAGAACCTACCGTTCTCATTCCCCACTGTTTTATGACTTCAGGTACAGAAGAGGATGAATCATATTTTGAGGATGCAGAAGAGCCGCCAGATGAGCCATGAGCGGCTAGGAGATAGATAGAGGGTTATGTTTTGCCAAGGGCTTACTGAGTAGCATTCCAGTAGTCCTTGTGTTTTGATGCTGTATATGCTGGATTATGTATTTGATGTTTTGATCTATGTACATATTATGTATACAGTGATATGACTTTGTATGGTGGACCCACTGAGTGTATATTATATGTTCTATTTCTCATTATGCTATCCGCTTTGTTATTATATTTGTTTATTCCAAACGCATGGCTCTATTTTATTATTAATGTGATACAAGTACAAGTTTAAAACGGGTCCTTATTTTATGAGCAATGACTACTTTCAAAAGATAACTATGGACTAAGGTATTCCGACCAAGTAGACAACAACCTAGTGAGCTTTGTTTACTACGTACGGGTAAACAGTTAGCTAGGGTGTTTCATTTTATGATAAAGAGAGAATTTTTTTTTGAAAAACTACTATTTTTAAAACTTTAATTTAATGTCATAATTAAAAACTTAATAAAAACATTTACCTTGTAAAATGAGAATGACAAATAATTTTTTTAAAAAATGACCAAAATAACAGTTACTTAAAAATGGACAAGAGTATATGATTCCCGCTCAGCTCATTTATTTAGTATCTTCTATAAACCGCTGACCCAATGCGATCGTATTGACCCTTGCCCACTTCTAGCGGTGTTTTATTCCTTAATTAATTATTTGCAAGTGGTTTTCAACCAAAACAATTTTGGGACATCAATTGAAACCAGCAACGTGAAATCATCAGAGATTTGGCATTATAATCTTTAGCAAATGATTAATTTTTTTTTTAATGTATTTATCAAAATTACCATTATCTAAAACCCTAAACCATTATATGAAGTCCATTGGACTTAAACTTGAGACCTAATTGCTGAAGAGGTTAAACCATTTGAATCAACTAAGTATTAGAGGCAAATGATGAAACATTAAAATTAAAACCGAACATAATAAACATTATAATACATTTTGCTAGTAATCATTAGGATATGGAGACAAATTCCCTAGGTTAATATAAGAGAGGAAGAAGAATGAGAAACCAACGAAAAAGAACAATGTTACAATAAATCAGAGACTTGCACTCAATGTTAATTAGAGGTTAAAGATGAATCCACTCTTAATCTAAAGAACCCTAATCTTTGGTTGACCCACGATCTCTGTCGAAAATTAAGAACTCTGAATGTTTAAATCTTTTGATTTACTCTTATCCTTTACATAATTTAATGTCTGAAGAAAGAATTCTCGTTTAAATCTTGAACTAAATGCACCAACGAAAGAACATAAAATAAATAAATAAATAAAAGTGCCGTAGTTTCTGGGTTAATTGTGCTTTTTTTTTATCATGAATTAAATTCAATTTGAGCTATAAACTTGACGTGATGAATCATCAGCCCAGTGTTTATCAGGCTAGTTGAATTTATATATACTTGTGTGCTTTCGATGAAAAATCACATTCCCAAATAAATTGGCAAATTATCGTTGCTGAACCAACGGGGGTTGGTCCAAGTAGTAAGCGGCTTGGTATCGCTTAAGCAAGGTCCCGAGTTCGAGACCTTGTGTACGCAGTTATCCCCGCTGAGAGACTCACCCGCCATAGCCAGGTGCGCGACCCGGGTCGACCCGGATTAGTCAAGGCTAAGCCTTAGATACCGGGCAGGCAACCTAAAAAAAAATTATCGTTGCTGAGTCATTTAATTAATATCCCAAAATAGGGAAAAGAAAAAATGCCTAACCTACCAAAACGGCATTAATGTAGATGAAGCAAAACATAACATGATTTTTAATGGCATTTTGCTTTGTATTGGTGATTCCCCTTATTAGCCTCAAACTTGCCAGTTCATCATGGCGTCAGTCACATTCTCAAACTAACATATTGTATTAATTTCAATCATGTTCGTTTTTTTTGGCTTTCTTCTATTTCTGTTAGCCGACTTAGTAGCCCCCTTTGGACTTTGCCAATATCTTTTATGATTATTGAAAAGTTCGGTAGACACTATATACATGCACCCAATTTCACTTTCACCATCTCTCTTTTGTATATAAATTTACCCTGATTTCCTTATATATCTTGATGATAGTTACCTTCTTGCCCCCACAATCAAATATTTCTAATGGAGACAATCCTATTGAACAAATTAAAAAAAAGAAAAAAAAAATGAAGCAGGTAAATTATATAGGGGAGGTAAATATTAATGTATTACTATAAAATAATGTTTTTAATCATGTGCTGTCTTTACTGCTTGCAGAAACAAGTACCAGTGTTCTTTCCAAAACCATTATATATGGCTGCAGGTGCTGGCAGCTTTCTTAAATGCTTAAATATGAGATGAAATAATTAAATAAATCATGCCATTGGATTTCAATGTATGATTATGATCATTAAAAATTAAAATCATATCTTATGATTAATTAGTTGACATTGTTTGGTGATCTTTTGTCTATGTATTAAAGAATGTGAAAAATGCAATCGGAGCTCTTTAATGTCTTTTTGCGGTACGGAACTCTTCAATGTTGAATATGATCGTGTATTCTGCAAATAACTCTTTGAATTTATTTTTTTAATATATGTGGTACTGCTAAATATGATAAATGGCTAGCTCCTGCCATTCAAAAAGGTTACTCATTTGAGATTATATTGTCATGCTAGCTGCTTCAATTGAGGGTGCACTTGCTGCGTAATAATGATCAACTCAAATATGCTTACAATATATACATGCCATTTTCTTCTGCCGGTTTACAATTAGGTGGTTTCTCACCTATTTTTATAGAATAAATAGGTCATCCTATTAAATTTATCAATTTTTTTTTTAATTTTTACAATTAAATTCATCGAATTTTATTATCATTTCATTATTTAACATGAAATGTTGATAAGCTATATGATCTAATATGACAAATTAATATTTTTTAATACAATATTTGTAGAGATGTACATCATAAGCCAAATGGTCCGCAAATTTCTAAACCTCTTATAGGTTGGTTCTTTTAATGATTTGACTAATAAAGAGTTTATTATAATTATATACAACATGCTAACAAAATTCAATGAATTTCGCTATAAAAATCATGAAAAATTGATGAATTAAGTAGCACATGATATTTGTGCCGTAGGGTATATGATAAACCACCTCATAATTATATTGCTCCTATATATATGTGTGTCTCTCTTCTAGACTCCCATCACTTCGATTTGATTCTCATTTTCGCGTAAAGACATATATAAATGTTCATGTGATTTTGTCAATTTTACCTTTCTTCAATTCGGCAGAGTGTATTATTTCATTGGAAGGTATTCAAATGTTCCAATCATGCACACCGTCAACCAAAACCCCATCGCCAACATTGACGAAAACCAGAGAGTAAAACAAAAAGGACCTTCAATTTAATGCATACACGCTGGGTGGTGACAGAGCAATTGAAAACCACCATATCAAGAGAAAAGGATAACTTGCCAACTTACATATATCTGAATAAAGATATTTTATTACTGGTAGGTATTCCTAATTAAAAGCGGTCACCATTATTTTAGTGCACAATCATGATTCGGGAAGATAATTAATTACTACTATGATCGGTTTAATGTTACTACACTACATTCTGCACAACCTTAAAATCTTACTACGGCCAAAGTACGTGCATGCACGTTGGCAAGGCTAATTAATCTTTATACCTGATACAAATGTACTTGTTACTTTTCATGACCCAATTGCTGGCGAGCTTCCGGATTCAAGCTCTCAACAATTATCTTTTCTAAAACTTGAAAATGCTAGGTAGAGCTAATAGATAGATAAAAGTCCCATAGGAGAATTTTCAATGCAAGCTAATGTTTTGAAAATGAAATTAAAAAATAATAATAATAATAATAATAAAATCAAAAGAAAAAGATGTGGGAGAACTATTGTAGTATATGCCTGCCCCAGAGAAATTGTTAGATATTTCAAGAATTAAAAAGAGAAAAAGAAAGATTATCTGATGCATGTATAGATCAATTTAATTTGTTGATGATTTTTGTCCCCATTTTTTCAATAATATTTTGAAGGCATAGAATAGTTGATATAGCAGAGAGAAAAGGAATGGCAGAGATAGCTAGAACAAGTTGTTTATTCTTGGTCGGAGAACATCTTAATAAAATTAGTTGTATTGTAGCACGCACGATGCAAACAGATGAATGCAGAGCTAGAGAAGCAAGCCGCATTGGGGGGCAAGAAACAGTTTGGAAAATGTAATTTAAAATTGATAATAACAGTAATATATAGTAATAGTACAAATATGAAAAGTAAGAAAGAAAGAGGAAGAGGAAGAGGAAGAGGAAGAGGGGAGACAGCAAGCAGAGGGTAATTAATGATGATGATGATGATGATCATATAAGCGAAATGAAATTAACCAAGGCATGGCAAACAAGAACAACATTAGAGAGAGAGAGAGGGGATCAGAGGGGGGCTAGAGCTTAACGATCTCGGGAATGTGAACGGGGTAGCGGTGGATGCAATCAGCCCAAGGGCCATCGATGGGGGTCTTGATGGTCCTGTTGCACTTCCACACGGCGCTGTTGCACTTGAACCCGCTCCCGAACGCTATCTGCCACACCCTGTCCCCTCTCCTCATCCTCCCCTTGGACTCTATGTAGCTCAGCTCGTACCACAGCGACGACGACGACGTGTTCCCGAACCTGTGCAGCGTCATCCTGGACGCCTCCACGTGCTCCGCCGACAGCTGCAGGTTCTTCTGGAGCTCGTCGATGACCGCCCGCCCGCCCGCGTGGATGCAGAAGTGCTCGAAGGCCTGCTTGAAGTCCGGGATGTAGGGCTTCCACTTGGGGTTGAAGATCTTCCTCCCTATGAGCGTCATGAGGAAGAGAAGCTGCTCCGACGCGGGGAGCACCAGTGGACCCATCGTGGTGATGTTGGACTTGAGAGCCTCCCCGGCGATGGCCATCAGGTCCTTCTGGAGCGAAATCCCCACTTTGCCCTCCTTGTCCTCTTCCTCGAAGACGCACCGGTACGCCTTGTCGTCCCCTCCCTTGTGAGTGCGCACCACGTGGACCAGCCTGTACTTTGCCCGCCTCCGCTCCGACGCCCTGTTGGAGAGCAGAATGGCGGCGCCTCCCATCCTGAAGAGGCAGTTGGGGAGGAGCATCGCTCTCTCGTTCCCCTGGTAGTAGTTGGGAGTGATGATCTCCGTGCTGACCACCACTGCATTGGAATTGGGATGCACCTGGAGGAGGTCCCGGGCCAGATCGATGGAGATGAGGCCCGCGCTGCATCCCATCCCTGAGAGGTTGAAGCTCTTGATGTTGCTCCTCAGCTTGTACTTGTTTATCACCATGGCGGAGAGCGAGGGGGTCGGGGAGAAGAGGCTGCAGTTCACTATCAGGATGTCGATGTCCTTGGGCTTGAGCCCTGTTTGCTTGAAGAGGGAGTCCATGGCGGAGAAGATTACCAGCTCCGCCTCCCCTCTGGCTGCCTCCATGGTTGGCTTGGGCGGGATGTAGTGGATCGCGGGAGGCAGGCAGGTCTCCTCTCCCAGGCCGGACCGCTCCAGGATCCTCATCTGGAACTCCACGCTCTTGGGGTTGTTCTTGAGGATGAGGCGGGAGTGCTCCATGAAGGTGGCGAAGGGGACGCGGCACGTGACGGGGGGCTTGAAGCATGCGTAGTCCACGAGGTAGATGGTGCGGGGCTTGGACATGAAGTAGACGGTGGCGATGAAGATGATGAGGAAGGCCGAGCATAGGATCTGGACTAGGTCCAGGTGGAGGGACCTCCACAGCTTCAGGATCTCCTCGGGTCCTAGGCGTAGGACCTCTATCAGGACACCCGCCATGATTGGAACCAGGGTGAGGGTTATAATGTGGTTCACCAGGTATTGGTACCCGAGCTTCACATACTTGAGCTTCACCGAGTTTGAGAAGTCCGGCAACGCTGGAGGCATGGCTGGCTGGCTGCAATTGCTTGCTTAATTTCAATTTGGGATGGATGCTATTGCTGTTGTGGTGGTGGTGGTGGTGATAATAAGTGAGGGAGGTCAGGTTTTAAAGGCAAAGGGGACCTATTCACTCTGTAACCGGGGCAGATGAGGGGATTTAATGTAACACTTCACGTCACTCAACGCTCACTTAACTTGCTATTAATTCTTCCCATAACTCCCCTCCCTCCCTTATCTAACACCCATTGCCATTACATTACACCTGTATGTACAATCTTCAAATCATCTTCTTCTTCTTTTTTTATTATTACTTTATTATTTTATTTCTTCTCTTCTCACTTATATTCTCCTTTGCTTTATGCTACGTACTAATCCTCCCTCTCTGCTTATGTTACTTCGTTTCACCAACTTTGGTTAATTTGAAATTAAGCCGAGGACGAGATTTCCATAGTTGCAAAACTCACCCACCTTCCTTGTGATTTTTATAAATTCATTAATTAAACACAAATTAACCAAAAAGTAAATATGTATATACGAGCAACACCACCGAGAGAAACAACCCCCATTTGCAGTCAGTACACGGAAGGTCTTATTAAATACTAGGGATTTAGGTGTCTATATATAGTTTAATATTGTTTGGAGTATAATATTGTTCAAATGCCTTTACTTTAGTGTTTTGTTATAAATGATTGAATGATGCTTAATTTGCATAGAGTTTAGTTTACTGAAATACAGTAGTAGCATATATGGAATTATATAAGTACGTTGTGTTTGATTTATATAAGATATAATATATCAATGCTATACGTTAGAAAATTGTTAATTCAATTCTGCCTCTACTTATGATTAACAGCTTGCCCAAGTCCACGTCAACAATCAGTGCGTAGATCATAGCACCGACCATTCAAATTTTGTCAATTATCACTATGGATAGCATTGACTATTCATTTATTTATTCAATTTATTACAGATTTCGCGTTTATTCAATAAAAATTAAAAAAAGCACTCACTTAATGGTTAATGCACTTTAAAAAAGTTAGGTTTATACAATAGTAGTACGTCTCAATTTGTCTCTTGTGTGGAACGTGATCATTACTACGACTTTGAACTCAGAGAGGAGAACAACTGCAGGTCGATGAAATTATACAAAGGCTCGAAACATTATTTTGTTTTGACTTTTCATTTTGATGGTAGTGTTGTACATGACATACCAATAGTATTAAGTAGTGAGGTAACTACTAAGCACATGCTCATCTTGCATTGCTGCTTTTTCATCAATATAATTCTCATGCGAGAAAGGAAATTATAAATAAATTCAGGCGCTTCAACTGCTCCATATATATATATATATATATATACACTCTTATTTTTAAGCTTTCTCGCTTCTTATTTGTGAGGAGCAAAGCAACATATCATGGCACGCAGAGTTTCTTAAGGTTACCTCATATTTAAAGTTAGCGGAATAAAAGAAAATTTTAATTTTTCAAAGATATTTTTTTAATTCACTTTTTTCAAAAGTAAAAACTGCTGAAACGAATACTCTATATATATAGTAAGTCTTTGACCATAGGGCACGCATCTAATTGGTTAAACAGTTGATTGGCCCGCAAGTATTCAATACCCTCTGCATCTAGCTGATAGTTGACAATCATTTTCTTTATTTATATTTCACTACTGCTCTAATCTGTGGTTGAGTTATGACAATTTTCGATTGATTTCACTTTAAATTATTTTATTCAATTATTTATTTTGATTCTTTAATATAACTTTATTTTTGCCATAGAATTATCAGATTATTAAGTAGAAAAACAGTATAGAAACTCATTCATTCATATATATATATATATATATATTCCTCCACAGAATTAGTTTGTTTGAATCATTCGTGAAATTAATTTTAATAAACAATTTGTCAACCCCACAAGTGACATCTATAATATTGATAATTAAGAGTAGGGTCATGTGACTTTGGTTTATATAGAAACGTTGGACAAAGTTAAGCACACCACAGTGGAACTCAAGTAAATGGTTATTGCCGGTGGCTTAATTTGTTTTCCTCGGGCGACGTAATTTTGGCTGTGTTTATAAGAATAGCGATGGTCACATATTAGCACATGATCTTTACTTTTGGGTGATGTGATTGTATTAGAGTACTGCGTAAATATTTAATATCAATTATGGGAGTAATATAATATCAGTCAATGATAAAATCTTTAAAATATATGAAATAATAATAATAATAATAATAATAATAATAATAATAATAATAATGTATTTTTGGACTTATTCTTGACCCAATGGCTAACTGCTTAGGTTTTTCTTTGCACTTATCCATTGGGTTAGTTGGAGTTGCAATTATATTCTCTGTCTTTTCTTTTATTTTTTTAATGAGATTGTATTGGTGTTATATAAATAATATAATATGTAAAGGTCGTATATACACGATTATGTTGTTTTCAATTATTTGTGACAATACACCCAACTTTTAGAAGTGATTAGTGTCGATGACCAAACTAAACTGTTGATCTGCTACTGGACATAGTTGGATAATTAGCAGCTATAGCTGTTAGGAAATATTAGCTTTACTTGCCTTATTCGACATGAATTGTTTTTAAGAATACTAAATAGCTAAAGCTAATATTTAAGAATTAAAAGTCATAATTAGTTGGCGGTTGCTGACGTGCTGTTATTGATTTATTATTAAGATAAGTTACATGGATGTTCTTTTAAGTAATTATTACATTTTTTTAATAATTTTTTAATAAAATACTTTTAAAATTTAATTATTACATTAAAAATTCATATCATAGAGGTCATTTCTGAAAAATATTATTTTAATCTAAAATTGTTTGATACATTTTTTATATACATTAAAATTAACATAATACATATGTTTAAAATGTTTAAAAATAAAATCTATTTAATCGTATTTCTATTTCTGGTTAATGTTCAATATAATTTTCTTGAAACTTGAGACAAATGATCTCTGTCATAAATAATTATAATTCATTGGATAGATCAGTGAAAAGTTAAGTTTATAAAAAAAATTATTAAATAATGTAACAATATTTAAAATTACATCAATATAATTTGATCTTAACTATATATATTTTTCTGATTATACCCCCAAAATAAATTAAAAACTAGTCTGACATTAAAAAAAATGTAATCAAACAAACCTCATAAGCGTCGAGACAAATAGAGAAAACGGGACAAATGTTTTAATTTTTACCATTAATTTTTGTTAAAAATAAAGGGTCTAAGAGTGTTTTAAATTAGTCGTTAAGTTTGGCTAAACGACAAGTTTAACATTGTTTGGAGATGACTTAAGTTAAGTCTTAGGGGGCATTTGGTATAAAGTAATTTATTCAGATTACCAGTAATTTGACTTTTAAATTACCTGATAATCTACATTGACACGTTTGATGTGACATGATTGTCTGAATTACTCAGGTAATCCACATTGCTTTTAAAGTGATAATGTGGATTATCTTCATGGGAGATGTCTATCTCGATTACTACCTCTAGATAATCTTAAATAATAATAATAATAATAATAATAATAATAATAATAATAATAAGTAATGTATATTATCTCATAATCTTTTTTATATACCAAATAAGGTAATGTAAATTTTCAGTTATATGACCTGTGCATATCAAATACAACAATGTAACATTGGCAACAATTTAACAAGTCGTAATCTTTCTAAGAGGTAATCCAAATAACCTAATAATCTTGGAGGCAATGTATCAAACGCCTCCTTATATATTGGACTGACAATGTTGAATGTGGGCCTTGCTATATCACACACATGCACACAACATCATCTTGACACGTCATGCGCGTGTAAGTCCAATGAGCCTTTTTGTTTTATTGTTTTATTTTTGGCCCAACTCTACTTGGTTTATAATTGTTAAGACATAAAAATGTTGAGTCACCTATCTTATCTTATGATCGTTTGGGGGCCATTTACTTAGTCAATGGGTCGTTTTATAATTGTTGAGCTCTGCTTAATTTGTAAGCAACCTTAAGCTATATATTTTGCAACCCATTAAGACCAAACACACTTAACCAAGATTTGTCTCATTCTCTTCTCCTTCATTTGTGACTTATTCCCCTTTATTACGCCATTCATCTTGTTCCTTTGTCTCTGGAAATTGCGAGCCTAACAAGACCACCCCTAAGATCTCTGCTGCTCGCCCGCAACTTGGAACGAGATTTGCTGCTCAATGTTGCTAATGACTACGTGTGGACAAGTTCTTGAGGAGACTCACATCTAATTCTTGAGGGAATCCCGTCGAGGCCTTTCCACCAAGTAATTGCTCCTAGTAGGGCAGAGATAAACCCCTAAGGATAATGCACTTGCACAATTTATGGTATAATTATTTCATCTCATATGTTATTTCGTCATTTTTGTTCTTAGGGTTTACATTTTCTGAATCGCTTAAATTCATTTTTTTTTATTCCTATTTAGTTAGCTAAAACATTCAATCATCCACACTATTTTTATAACAATTTTGACCCAATTCATAAGTTATTTTTATCTCACTATAAACTTTTGGAAATTTATATTTCCAATAATTGTGGGCTCATATTCGTTAACGATTATATTAGCTATTTATCATATATGGCTTAATTCAGTGACCTAATTATTTGGTTAAAAGCCTTTTAGACTTAAAGAAAAACAAATGTGGGCTCAAATGGGTAGGTGTCAGTATTGCCCATCAGGGGATAATGGGAACCCTGGTGAGCTTAAATACATGAGGAATGGTTATGGTCCCCAATACACCAAATCAGAAAACGTTTCACTTCTCCCCATCTGGAAGAGAAACAGAAAGTCCCATTGAGGAACTAAGGAGGTTTGGTTGAGGAAGGCCATAGAACCAACGTTCTCGGTCGTGATCAGTTGCACCAAGGGATTCCTTACGCTAAACCATGTATACAGGCATTTACGTAATTCATTTAATCCTTAATAAGCTGGCGTGATGTAGATCTTGAAATTCCAACATAAACAAGCTTTCTAAAGTCAGTCATTCTTTATTAGAAGTGAAAGCAGGTCAGGTGACTTATCAAGAGCCTTCAACCTTGCCTATATTAATAAAGCCTAATTTAACTAATAATCAAGCTACGTCTAGATTTAAAAAAATAAAATTATTAGTGAAGTTTGAATGAGCCATTTGTTAGAGAACATTACTTAAAAGATAAGGCCAAGATATATAATTCTTCGTAAGAATAAGATAACCTTTGTAAACTAAGTTTTGTGATTGAGCTAGAGTCACTCACTTCAAATTTAATCCCTGCATATTAAGGGAAAAGAAGTCTATTTAAAATGTTCGATCACCAAATAAAACTAGCTTTAATTTCCTTTTTTAAAGAAGTAAAGTGCACAGTGTGATACTTTATGGCCGTTAACAATTAATTAACCAATGGAGTAAAGATATATTTAAAAAAACACGTAGATCGTACCCTATATAATGAAAGATACCCCCCTACATACGACTTTGAAAAGGGTCATAATTAGAAAGTAAGTCGGTTTGCAATTACTAAAGCAAAAACATAGCCAAGTAAATGAGATGGTGAGCGTTGGTAGTAGAATGTCACTAGCAGTTGGCAATTCAATTTAAATTCTGTTTCATTTGTTCACACTAATTTAATGATACGGATCGGTATGATGTGTAGCTTTTGTAATAAAACGTTTCGCCATCTAACCACTTCATTTTTTTTTCTTCATTATTATGCGTATATTTTAGTCGTGGCATGCATGCAGAGGCTGAGTGTGTTTGATTTGTGTAGTTTTTTTTTTTTTTAATGAGATAATATATGGCTTGTAAACTATGTTTTAGACTAATAGAAATGTAATTTTTTTACATTTTTACTTAAATCGTGATTTAAGATTAATGATGATATTAAAATGTAGTTTACAATGTGATTTTATTAAAATATTGAAATGAAAAACTCTCTAAATGTTAGGTTTGCATTAGCAAAACTTGAATTCATAATCTTGGTTAATATGAACAATTATCAAACCACTTAAATCAACTAAGTTTATTAAAAGTTAGAACAAATTTCTAACTATTGGATTAATTAGATTTTTTTATTTTATTTATTTTATGTGATCGTAGAATCAAGAGTATATGGCAATGGTTCAACACTGAGCGGGTTGTCAAACCCTCGCTGCTGGTGATTAATAAGTAGTTGATCACGACTAATCACAAGTTTTCTTTCAGCACACGCGTTCCTTCTACTCAAGTTTGTTCTACTATCTCTTTCATTCTCTTGATTAATTAAATTCCTGCTGGAAGGGGAAAATTACCAAAAGTTGTATATTACATGTTTCCATTATGAGCTTGTTATTCTAAAACAATTTATAAAGAAATACAAAAGTTTTGAAATAAGGGAATTTAAGTAAAATATAAAAAAATGTCAAAAGATAAGAACGACTAACGAGTCGTTTAAGATAGGATCAAACCCAATAACTTTAGCTTAACAATACGAGTCAAAGATGACAGTCGACCCAAAAGGCTCGTGTGAAAGTATGGACTAAACTAAAGGATATAGGTGTCGACCAAACTAATGAACAGTGATTAGGGTGACCCTGTAGGTATAAGCCACAGACAAGTGATGGTCTAATGGTATGAAATGGTCGACCAATGTGAGGTTCATGAATATAGGATTGCTTAGGTGATCTAAAAATGAGCGGCCCTCCCTGAGGACTTGAATAGATTTTAGAGGTTGATAATGGTGGCCATTTTCGTCTTCTATTAAAAGGTTGTAGAGAAAAGAGTAACCGTTAGGGCCTACTTTGAAATATTAAAATTTCAAAATGAGGAAATTATTCAGAACGTGTGGAGCCAATAGAGAAATGTCTGACAGTTACAAGAAACATGCGTACACTTCAGAAGAGTGATTAATGAAGATTCCGCTAAGTGGAGCGAAGTGGAGATGCGGGGGCAGATGTCAACCGCTCGATGGACACACGGTGAGCAAGCATTAAGACCCGAAAGCCTATAAATCAAGGCGGAAAAACACACACTTGCAAATTCTCCGATACTCACCCAAGTCCACAACGACATTTTGAGTTTAAGAGAAAGACTAAGTAGTTCTCATTTACTTGCTTTCTGTTCTATCATTTCCATAGGATTGGTTCTTTTGTTCTTCATTTCTTGTACTTTGTTGTTATTTATCAATTCTTTCTTGTATTTGTACAATCTCTAAGTTTATTCAAAGCATTGTTCATAATTTTATTCCTCTTCCAAACTTGCATTTTTTACCAAAATGATCTACTTATAAAATTTTATTTAATTTTTATGATAAACAATCCATAATTATTTATAGACCAAAATTTCCATATAACAAAGCTAACGGCAAAAAGTGATCATTATTTGATTATTGCATTCTATTTAAATATAATCATATAGACAATAAGTAGTAAGAAGCAATTCGCTAGCACGTACGATCTGAATTCTACAGAAGTGATCATCTAATTTACCAGCTTTTGGAAAGTTTGGGATTTTTTAAGTTTCTAATCTCAAACTTTAATAGGTTTACTCCTTCCTTCGACAATCTTTTCTCCTTCACTTCATCATGTTGCTCACTGTGTGTGTGTGTATATATATATATGTAGCAAAGTTGTATAAACTTTTGTTTCGCCTCTCATATCTATTGGTCCACGAAATCCAATTAAAGATGCAATTAAATGCACCAAAGTTGTCTATTGTGTATTTGATGACTTTTTTTCAAGCTTCATCCGAGATAACTTGGCGTTTTCCGTAGAATCCAAGCTAACTTAGTGCTTGTTTTGTTATATTTTCAGACCCCAAACGAAATTTTCTTGCGAAATGCACAGTGAGCTAGTGTGTTTGGCTAACTTTTGAGACTTTCAAAGTTAAATTTTAGTTAGGAAAAAATTACTTTAAAAAAAGGGTAATTTAAGTAAAAAAATTACTTTGTAAAAAAATCTTATCCAAACGCACCTTTAACTGTTAAAAAAGGAGATTCATTTTGTTCAATTTTTTTTATAAAAAAAACATTACTAAAAAATACATATACGTAGCCGTAATTAACCAAAGTATTTGCAGAGAAATTTATTCCTCTAAAAATACGGTGAATCTGTATATTTAAGTCTGTATCTACGATAGTAGTAATAGCTTTTATCCAAAGGGGAGAAATGGTGACTAGGATTCAAGGAACCTATATATTATTCATCTTTAATTTTTATTTTTTTTTGTCCTTTCCACACTTGGAATTGAGCCAATTGTACTCCACACATGGAGGTCTTCCTTCATGGAGCATGAAAGAATGTATCCTAATCAGTACTAATGCAAGATGTCAATAAAATTGTGATATAATATCGCAATTTCTTTATTATCATTTCGGTTGGCCTAATCATAGCTTCTCTAGAACTCATTGCGACAATGTGGTGGCTCATTTGGCCACTTGGAGTTTATTCATGTTGACTCAAATGTGACTGAATAGAAGGCAGGCACGGGAGTGAGCGTCCTCGTTAAATCAGTCTATATGCATATTAAAATATCTTCGTATATCTTCGCACGATATTTATATGTATCAGAGTACTTTAAAATATTATACTATATATCTGCACACGTCACACTTCTATGTTCTTATATCAAGTTGTCACGTTACTCCTTTCAAAATGAGACAAATGACCTCCTCCAAATTTAATTTTTTTAAGTATGAAAACTTGGATTCCTAGACGATCGGATTCCAATCCACGTTGTTCAATTTAATTATATTTTATTTGTTTGGCCCAATCTTTACCATCATTATTATTAGAGTAGCAGTAGTATATTGAGTGAGGCCTATTAATTTGGAGAGGTTGAGCCAAACAACCAACTACCTTTAGCCTCAAGGGCTTAATGTAAACCATTTATCCCATCCATTTAAATTGCTACAATGAATGGGATTCGGTAGTTGAGAACCCCCAACTTAGTTACACCTATGATATGGAATAAGAAAGCAAGACGAGACAATTACTAAGAATTAAATGGATTGAGTTTCTATTGTTCCAACCAACTTCTACAATAACAATGGAGACACTACTCTCTGATCTCATCTATATAATATAAATCTTATATGCATGGTTTTTCGGTTGATTAGTAGTTAAATATGATAATACATAATTAAATATTTGTATAAAAGAATTATACCGACAATTTGTATTTGTATATATTTCCAATTCTTTCTGAATTTTTTTTCATGTAAAAGCTTCAATGCTTTGGAAGATTGCCCATCTTGGAAGGGGTGTAAACTCATAGCAACTTCAATGCAGACGCTAACGGACCCAAAAACGAAAAAAAATACGAGTTGATGCCCATTAATGGAAAAAGAATAGGGCATTCAAGCCCATGTGATTTTGGCCCACCCGTGATTAAACGACTCGATCTTGTACCTATTTATTAAACTTACCTTATCATAGCGAACAAAAATTACTACTTACCCTCCACCGTCCTTGATGAAGGGGTATGGCCTTGTTACTTTACATTTTTTGTCATTGCATGGGCTTACTAATGATGATTTCAAGCAAAAACAAAAATGATAAATATCATTATTTTAAAAAATCAAGTGAAGCCAACATTTTAATTCAGTCTTTAAAACTATTTTCACTATCATAACTAGCGGGATGCAGGCACTTTGTGCCTACAAATCTAAATGATTTATAAGTTATTAATAACAAAAGTAAAACGAGATATCAAATTGGTTTTAAAAAAAAAAAGTGAGAGTGAAAAGGATAAAGAAGAAGAAATAAAATGTAGAAATTGAAATAAGAGATGAGAGTGGATAGTTATTTAAAAAAAAGTTAAAAAAATAAATCTAGTTAAAAAAAAGGTAAAATTGAAGAATAAAAAATATTGAACACCAACGTGGAGAATCCCACTTATTGTATTGTGATAATAAGTCACATTTTATTTAATCCTTTGTTTGTAACTTAAAATTTTAACTCAATATATTTTATGAAATTGTGAAGGCAAATGATTTTTTAATTTAGTTATGAAAGAGAAGGGATATTAGTTTAAAGAAATTAATAAATAAAATATTGAATTGAAATGATGATACACTAAACGGCTCCCGTTTCAGTTTCAGACTTTTTTGTGGGTTTGAAGGGGTCCACTCTTGAATGGGAATTTTCTCCTTTTGTATTATTATTCTTTGTCTTTGGGATCAAATATATAGCTTTTGTTTTTGGGAGTTTAATTTATACAAGTTGATGTGCTCTTTTTTCTTTTTTAAATTTTATTTCACTCGATTTTTTTTAATGATTTTAATGAGAGATGATTTGCATATGCTAGTGTTGAGTCTTGGTGACTTTCTTTTGTGACTGCTTATCCTTTTTAAACTTAAATATGATGATTAATAAAAAAAATTATTATTCTTTGTCAACTAATGGGAATTTTCTTAGGAACTTGGTAGTACACTCCCTCTCCAAGGCATTTTTTCAATCCTCGTGGACCCACTACGCCTAACATCCGAGAATTCTCCAACCCAAAATAGTCTATGCAAGTTTTGTTCACAAGAAACAAATATTGATAGATGCACACTCTTGAAAAATCCTTACTATCGTTGACTTTCTCTAAAAGAGGAGTTATCCCCGCTTCCGTTCTCAATTATCTATTGTTAAAATTTTTGTTTTTACAAATAATTGTGCCCCTTAAAAAGTTTAGAGTATTAATTATGTTGTTCCCTTCTACTCTCGCTTAATAATTAAGTGAAAAAATATTAAGTAAAAGAGAAATTAGTATTATTTTTTCGTTTTGTTTTAACTGTTCGTTTTATAGTTTTTAGAATTTTTATAATATTTAGGTGTAATTTTTTTTTTCATTCATAATCTTAGTTGTAATAGAACATAATGAACATTAATTAATATAGTGAATGTAAATAGAATTATTATTGTATTAAAAATATAAATTTATATTTTATATAAAGATAATTTTAATTCAAATTATTTTATATATTTACTAAGTTTAATTTTAAACAAAATGAATGAAGTATTAAAAAAATAAGGGTACAACTTAATGAATAAACGTAATGGACATGTAAAATAAGGATTATGTGAAGCCTACTACCATAACGTGGCGGCAAAGCAAAATTGATCCTAACTCCTTTGGCTTTTAGTTAACACTAGAAAGCACAACATAAGCACTGTTAAGATAAAAACAAGTGGGGCGACGTTGATGTTATTGTTTTGGTGTGGGGAACAGAGAAGAACTGACAAAGATTTGCAACCAATAGTGACAAAGTCAGCATTAACCCCAAAATAAGGCCTAACCAAAGCTTACTAGTTGTCACTAATAAAAGATTAAGTAGAGAGAAACGTGCCTTGGGTTAGAACCAATGGGCCTCTTTACATTTCTATGGTATTTAGTATAATTTATATATCAAAATATGGGTTAAAATAAAAATTTATAATTATATGGATTTAGGTTTAAAATCATCATAGGATGTGGTGATTTCAGTTTTTTTTTTTTAAAAAAATTTCTGAAGTCTGAAATTGTTATAGAGATAGTGATTTCAGACTCAAAATCATACATTCATAAATATTTTTATTAGATCATAATATGAGATTAAAAAATTTTTGGGTCAATTTAAATGTTCCAATGGGTGAATGAGGAAGTGGAAGGGAGAATAGTATGTATGCATCTGTTTTTAGACATGATGCAAGATTTGCTGATTCTCCCCCTTCTTATGATGAGAAATATGATTTAATCTTCCATTTGTAAATGCGGGTAGGGACCCACTTCACCAGAATCCTTCGCCCTTATGAGAAAGGTGTCTTCAACGCCAATGTCGTTCTTGCTCTCTGATTTATTCGCCACATCAATCACAAGAGCCTAACTGGTCTTTCGCCGATGGATGCAAGCCACGTGTCCTGTTTGATTCTCTCTATTTTGAACATGTAATGAGGTTGAAATCTCTTTTTTTTTCTTCAAAATAACAAACCTGAATTGTTAAAATCTTGGGGAATATACATATAGAACGCAGGGGGGAAAATAGCCAATTTTAACTTACCTTTTTATTCTAACGTTGATTTGATTAAAATAAAAGGGTAAATATCCATTTAATCTTAACATCATGAAATTTGACATCAATTTAGTTTGAATATTATGTGAAAAAATTAGTAAAAATTGACTATATATTAAAAAGATATTAGAATCAAATTAATTATTTAATTAAAAAATACGAAATCATAGACATGTAAATCTAACTGAGATTCTGAATGGCTTGCATGAACTACCTATTCCAAGTATTCAAACCTGCATGATACAAATTCAAAAGGTTTATTTCGCTATTAGAGAAGAAAACTCTTTCGAATGTAAGTCATTCTCTTTTTGATATCATAGTGTGTCTTTATCATTATGTCAATATCATTGTTGGTTAAATACAATAACATACAATTTTTAAGAGGTGATTAATTTTTTTAAAAAAATAATATAGCCTTAAAAATATTAAGAGTTGTAAAAGAAAATATTATAACCCAAATACTTTGTCCAAAACTTTTTGAACACCAAATTTCATTAAATTTTAATTCGTAGATCTTGTGTTTTGACATTTTTGTAACCCATACCTGTACATGTATTGTGTTAATGAAAAGAAAATTCATCACGTCAAAAGAAAAAATGAACACGAAACGCACGCTGATATATTTTGGCAGATGACTTTTTATATATATAGTAAAAGAAAAAAAATTCTAATTATTATATCACATGAATAGAAAAAATTGAAATATAAAATTATAGGACTTTATTTTAAAGGATATGTATATTTTTGGTCTTAAGGTTTTAAAGTGGACATTAATTCAATTTAGTTAACATTTTGAATTATAATTTCAGTTTTGTTTTATACAAATAATAATTTTAACATAAAATATTGTCAAATCAAATAATTAATATTATACTAAATCATGTAAAAATGCAATGTATTAGCACTAAATTGATCTCATTTTTTTTTCTGAATTAGGATTACTCTTTTTTTTATTATTTATAAACAACAGACCTAAACGCTCAATCTAGTATTGATCTATTACTATCATAATAAATCCCAATCCATCCATCATAGATATATACAGATATTAAAGAAAAGCCCACGGTTCGCACATTGCTACATTCACACGGATTGGATCATAACAAAAATCGGATCATAGAATCTTACTAAGTATTTCCTTTTGTTATAATTTTTAAATTATTCCTGTGGTTCCATACAAATAGTCTATAATCTTTAGTCCTATATATACACATTCGAGAGGAACAAGCATATGTTGACAGTAAGTGGAAGCCAAAATTGGGGCCGCTGCAGACAAACCTTTTTATTTATTAATTTTTTTTAGTAGTATTATTTTACCACAACTTAACAATGTGACCGTAAATTTTATGATGTAAAGTGTAAACACAAAATTTAATATTAAAATAACATTATTTATTTATTTATTTTTGTTCCATTAATGGTTTTTTACAGGGAGAGGGGCATGCAGTAAAGAGTGAAGGTACTGCAAAACCCAAAAGATGAAATGCGATACAGCTAGGAATCAAGGACCTTCCCATAACACCCTTCGTTGCCGGTGGTTGACGATATGCTACGCTTGGCTAAAGAAATCTTTCCTTTGGCCCCACTTTCTGCATCTCAACAATGCCCCTCAAATTCTATCACTTTTGTTTTGTTCCCACGTTTTTCTTCTTTTTTATTTATTTATTTTTAACTCAAGAAAATGAACTGTCGTCTCCCCTGCCATAGAATACAGAGTAGTCATGGCCTCAGCTAACCGCAAAGGTGCAACACAAAGCAGAATGAACTATGTAGATTCCACTAAAAAGAACTGTAGAGTATAAAATGCCTAGGAATATGGAGATATTGAATTGAGCATAGCGCACAATATTAAAAACAAAACATAGGAAAATGAAAAGACGTTCATATGCATCCGGAATTTCATAGTTCATAGATACCTAGATAATAAACTAGCAAAATATGAGAACCCCTTGGACGGCTCTAATAGCACGGGAAAAACCAAAGTATTCTCCCTTACATCTCCCTCAGCAAGCAAAATTAAAAACTCATAAAAGCCACTCACTAACTCAGCAACTGCACTGATTTTGGGTGCAGTTCTTGAGTAACAAACTATATAGTAGAACTCTCAAGGCAACATAACAAAACTTGATAACTCAAGCGAGTACTCTCTAGTCTTATTCCTATGTGTTATGCAATGCATCTGCAAAACTTAGGCGCAAGGTATATTGAGGGGCTCCTCAATCCAACCAGCGAACTCATCAGCACCGAAATCGCCAAAATCGAAATCAGGAAGATCACTAGGCTCATTGTCATCAAAGCCACAGATTTGAAGGTCCTCAAGGCCACCAAGGTCATCGAAGGCCTGTCCATAATCATCAAAAGTTAACCAATCAAGATCTAGTCCAATGTCAGTCACAGGTCCAGTTGGATCAGCAGCAGCGGATGGTGGTGGCGGAGGAGGAACATTCAGCAGACTCAAATCCGGTATCTCCAACTCAGCCAACAAATCATTGGTCTGAACAGCTTCATTGCTCGACACATTCCCCTTCTCGTTCGAATTGGAGGCAAGGGTATCAACCTCAAGCACCGAGTGAGGCGATGTGTGAGAGAAAACGCTCTCCGAATCGTCCCAAGAGGCAGAAGACTTGTCCGATGAAGTCAAAGCAGGAGCAGGAGAAGAGTTGCAGCAGTTGCTCTTATCAGAAAGAGCAGGCACAGGTGCAGCAGCAGAAGAGGACGATCCATCACTGCTCTTGGAAGATTGAGCCCTCATCATGGCTTCGAATTCGATTCGTTTAGCCTCGTAGGCCTGAGAGGCTTCTTCAGCAGTGCTGAAGGTTCCCAACCAGAGACGAGCGCACTTGAAGGGGTCGCGAATCTCGGCGGCCCATCGTCCCCATTTCCTCTGCCTCACGCCTCTGTATTTCCCATTGGTCTGTCTCTTGGACGAAGGGCTGGTAGAAACCCTCTTCTTGTTTGGGTGTTGATGCGGAGGTGCGGCGACCAAGTTTCCTCTCATCTCAGATGAGGAGCCTGGTTCGACGGCGGAAACAAGGGGAAGCGGGATCTCGAGGGTTCTTCGCTTGATTCTCGGTGTGCTAGCAGCAAGGGTTGACTCATCGTCTGATGAGTCAGAGTCGGTAGCGTCAGGATCGGTGTAGATGATGCGAAGCTTTCGGGTGATTGTCATCTTGGACTCTGGAAAGGAGTGGCTCCTCTGCTTGAGTCTGTTTGCCGGTTGTTTCCGAGGCTCAGGCATGGTGGCAAAAATTGTGTTTTTTTGGAGGAAAAACCCTCCCTAAACCCCCCCCCCCAAAATACCCAGAAAACTTTTGGGGGAAACAAAACGAGAAAAATAAATTAGTTTAATAGAATGGAATCTAAGGGACGCCGATCAAAAAAAGGGAAACAAAATCTCTCGAGATCTCAGGTTAGATCCCCTCTTAAGAACAGGAAGAGGGTTGAAAATTTTTGTATGTGAAAGCCTCCAAAACACTCGACTCCAGAACAAGTCCTGCGAGAAAAACAAATAAAACAATCCGTGAATCGAAGGGGGCATAGCAAAAAAATCAAGAAGAATTAAGAAATGAACCAACCTTTTTGGCCTCAAACGCATTGAAACAGCTGGGTTCACAAGATTCAACCTCTGCTCGCTGAGGCAGAGAAGCATACAGAGAGCGGCGTACACAGTGAGAGTCAATAGCAAACAAGAGGAGGTAAAAATCCAGAGCTGCTGCAACAGAGCCCCAATCACTTCCAATATGAACCCAGACGACATAAATCCGCTGCTCTTCCTTCTTGTGAAGCCCCGTTCCTCAGCGAAACACTCTAGACCCAAGGAGGAATCCCCTTCTTCTCTGCTCTATCAGCCCTTCAATAGCCAAAAACAGAGGGGAAAAGGGTATAGACGAGTGTGAAAAACACTGATATATAGAAGATTGAGGAAGAAAACAAAAGCAGGTATGGTCTATCAAGATAACAAAAGGATCATAAATCTATGGTCAAGATTTTATCTCCTTTCACACCAAAATAAAGAGGAAAAGCATGAGTAACTGCTGGTTTCACAACCGATCTAAAAACCAGTACATGTCACTGAGGTCAAGGAATTATATAAGAAAAAAATATATAAGCATACGAATTGAAACATACGCAAATCTCTATACAACCAGACTCAGAAACAATAAAAATAAAATATTAAAAACACCATTGCACGACCGCTGTAAACATAATAATATTTTAATGAAATTGGTTTCTCGATAAACATGAAGGTTGAACGTTCAGCCCCCTCACAGTGAAATTTTTACCTTTGTTTTTCACGGATCCGGAAGGGGCCGCTCTCTCTCTCTCTCTCTCTCTCTCTGCTTCTCTCACAGTGAGTGGCCCCCTTCTGTGTCTCAAACGCCCCTTTTTCTATTCTACCAGTGCCCAGGCCTGTGCCATTCCTCTTTTTTAATCACCAGTCAAATTTCCGCATTTAAAGTTTTGAGTAGGTAAAACATATAATATTAATTATGGAAAGTTATTTATTTTTTATTTTTTTAGATTTTATTTACTAGGCATGAGCTGGCATATGACTATGTCACAGTGTACATACATGAGACATGATGATGGTACATGCATATCATGTCACTCATGAAATGGGCTGTGTACGACACAGCTTCCGAATCCAATGTGTTTGCTATTCACGCGTCATCGCGTGCAGATCTTTTTTGGGCCTCAGGATCTGATGGTTGTATATCTCGATGTGTGTGACACGCGCTTAGAGAGAGAGTATCTGAATGTACACTTGCCAAGCAGCTTTTAGCGCCGCCAACGCTGACTACCCAAGCAAGTTGTTCGGTATGCATACACGATAACGGATTCCGTTGCTTATATAGCTTATATATTTACGGAAAATGACACTGTGATTCTTGGTCTCCAAGTAAATAATGCATAAAGATAAAGATTTTTTATAACAAGTCTTTTAAAGATATTTGTTAATAAATTTAAAATTAAATATTTTTTAAATCTTAATATATTTTTATTTTTTTAATAAGATTATATTACTTTAAATTACATAACAAATATTCTAACTAAATCCTAATATAAATATTTAAAAAATAACATAAAAGACCTAGTAAATCAACGTATCAATCTTTATGAATAATGGCAAGTGTCATCTGTATCAGTTAATTTGTTAGGTTCAAGAATTGCTCTTAAAAAAATGATAGTGTAAGGTTTAGATTTTTTTTAATTTTTCCTAAAAACATTAGTTTTACTTTTCTAAAAACCCCATATCTGTTTTTAATGCTGAATCTTGAAGAATTTTATATGAATATATATATATATATATATATAATATTTTCTTTTATAAATTGAATATATTAGGTCTATACAAAAAAGCTATATATACATAATAAACATTTTTATACATTGAATATATTAACATGGTAAAAAAATATAAAACGAAAATACATTTCTCTGGATCCAGCTCATCCCTATTAATTCATATATAAAGTTTTTATCATAATTTGAAAACAATAGAATGGACTCCTTTTCACTAACAAATTCTGTATTTAAAATTTTCTTGAATAAAACACTTCTTCCTTTATTTACTCTTATTTTGTATGGAGAAAATCTGTATTTTCCTAAAATAAGAATATATCATGTCCTAATTAGATGATATAACTAATAATAATGATTGACTAAGTAATTATCTATGCAAACGTGGAATTTTGGATTGCTCTTTTGTTACAATATATGTAAGATTATTTTTTGTTGGCACTAACTTTCGGTAAAGTACGTTATAAAATATTTTAAAAGTTATGGTATGAGAAACAAAAATGGAATCATAAGTTACAATATGAAAATATTTATTATGTATATAAGTTGAAAAACGCACAACTACTACCACAATAAATACTCTTAATGTTCTAATTTTTCAGTCCTAAATTTTAACTCTTAAAAAAACGTCGGTGTATTCGTTGAAATAAATACAGAAAGAACACCTCTTTTTATTTCTCCCTTCTATAACTAAAGGTCAATACGTAAGATTGTAAAAAATATTTGAGTTTAATTTTGATTGCATTATAATATAAATATTTTATAACGTTATTCAATCAATTTATTTTATTTATATGATTAATTAAATAATATGTGCAATATTTAATTATAAATATATTAATATGTCAATATATGATTGAATTACAAGGTAAAATTGTTTTATATTATCAATGTATTCCAATTAAAATCAATATTTTTATGTATGAATTAAAATGTTTTGTTTTGATATATAGTGTAATAAAGTGGTACTCCTCTATTCTACAATGTTTTTTTTTGTTTTTTTATATTCATTGATAATTTAATTCATCGGGACACAATTGTGTTCAGATGCATTGAATTATCAATGAATCTAAAAAGGTAAAATAGATTAACATCGAAGAGCAGAATGAGTATATTGTTAGAGTTTAATTGATGGTGGATTCTTTGGTGCTTCTAGGGGTATCATGCCCCTCACTCAATAAAAACGCAATTTAACATTGTATTAACTTAAAAATTGTCAGATAATTATAAGAGTATTTATAATGGAACTTTAATTTATGTTTAGTTGTATAGTTTCCTCAATTTTTAGTTACAACAATCAAATCTGCGGATTACATAATTATTTAGTGTGCTTTCAACTTTTTTAGTTCAAATCACTTTAGCACTTGTTAGCAAAACCCTTTTATTTTGAATTATATATTGAAAAATCACTTAAATTTAATATTTTATATCTAAAATTTTATGATTCTACCGTGTATAACATCCAAATCTTCATATATTGTTTAAACATCTTGTTGACTCGATTTCTTTTTTATTTAAAAAATTACATTGGGTTGAACCTATATCTTCGTGCGGTTCAATTTGACCGCATTCATTATTAATCATTTAATTATGAGGCTAGGTACATGCATAAAAGAAATAACTTTGTTAGATGATTTTGGTCAACACAATTTTTTTAATGAGGTCAACCCTAAATTAATTACATCATAAATTAAGAAAAATAATAAATAATTTTGATAATGATACAAAATAATCACAAGATTTGGTATGATAATAATTCATATTATCTCTTAATTATATGATGTGGATTCGATCCTCATTCATTACGAGAATGTAAAAATATTTGTTGGCCACAAGCAACAAATTAATGATAAAAATGAACAAATGCATTTAACGCATTAATGGACATTAAATACATGAGAACTGTCAATATTCTTTTCATAAGATACCCTACACACATATATGAATTTCATTATATATATATAAGTCCCGATTTTTGCAGTGCACACCAGTTGCATTCACTATTGTGCAACTCAAAAAACGCGGAACCTTCTTTCCACTCTCACCTTTCATATTTCGCACACTCTCTCACGATTTTTTTTCCTTCAAGAGCTTTTGCGACCTAACTATTTCTTCATCTGTTCCTTTGTTCGTCTTTCATTTTGTCCATCTTTATGTTCTATTTTTCTTTTCTATCTTTGCTTCGATTATGTGATGGTTGTGTCTGTATAATATAAAAGATAGGTCTATGTATATAACGTAGTTGTGTTCAGCTTTATGTGTGTGTGTATATAACTGTTAGGTCATATTGTTTAATAAGGTTAGGTCTAAGTTCACGAAAAGGTTGTGTCTGACTATAATAAAAGATTGTATTTGTTTATTTAAACTGGTTGTGTCTTAAACAATAAAAAGGTTAGGTCTTTTTCTTTAGTAAAGTTGTGTCTGTTTTCACCAAATAATTGTTTGTGTTCTACTTTTTTTCTCTCTTTGCTTCAATCATGCTTTTAAGATGCATGTAATGGTTGTGTCAACATAAAAGATAGGTTTGTGTATATAATGTGGTTATGTCCATCTTTGTAAGGTTTTTTTTCTCTCTCTCTATATATATATATATAATAGTTAGGTCATGTTATTTAATAAAGTTAGGTATGATGAGTTCACGAAATGGTTGTGTTTGAGTATAATAAAAGGTTGTGTCACTAAATCGTATTTGAAATATGCATATCAATTATAGAAACGATTACAGACCGAGAAAGCACAGAACATATCAAAAACGAACAAACGAGAATGATCGGGTATAAACCAAAACGAACCGATTCACTGAGAGAGAATGAGCAACAACGAAGCACAAAATTAAGAGAGAATGAACAAAAACGAAGAAACAAAAGGAATGGGCGGAGCAATTTGCTGAGTTAGCAGAGAATTGTAGTAAACTAGCACGAGTGTGCAACAGGTGTGCAAGAAAAATTATCCTATATATATTCATTTTTTTGAAAAATAGGAATTTCATTATTTTGTTCTTCATCTTATAATTTAATAATTTTTTATAATTTCTTGTAAGTTGATTTTAATATAATATGCAATCAAATGTATTTTTCTTTGAATTTAATGGTTATGCAATGTATCAAACTTAAAAAAAATGTTTTGCATGTACGCGAGAGTAATTACACATGAATATTGAGAACTGAGAAGCATGACACTTATTTATATTTATTAATATAATAATATATATTAGACGACAACGTAAAACTCTTCATATTATTGGTACAACAATTAAACTATTTTGTTAATATATAAAACTATCATAGTTTTCATTTGTTATTATTTTGCTCCATATTTCAATATACATAGAAGTTTTGTATTGTTATTCAATAATGTATTGTCACACTAACCGTTTATTCTGTTAAAGTTTATTCATATTTTGAAGGGAATGACTCTCTTTTGATCTCATGCTTATACTAAAAAAACACTTTTAACTCGTACTTTTAAAAAGGTTCAATTTGGTCTCATATTTATTAAATGTCAGTAATTATTTTGGTCATTCATTAGTCCTTTAGGGGGCGTTTGGTATATTACTTCTAAAATTATCAGATAATTTGAATTACCTTTTAGAAATATTATCACTTGTTAAATTGATAGCAATGTTACATTATTGTGTTTGGTATGTAGGCCATATAACTAAGAATTTACATTACCTTGTTTTGTGTATAAAAAAGATTACGAGGTAATATACATTAATTACTATTATTATTACTTTTATTATTTTTATTATTATTGTTATTACTTTATTATTATTATTTTTTATCATTACTATATTATTTTCATTATTATTTTATAATGATAATAATTTTTATTTTTATTTTATTATTATTACTATTATTATTATTATTATTTAGGATCACCTGGAGGTGGTAATTCAGATAGACACTTCCCATAGAGGTAATCTACATTACCACTTAAAAGCAATGTGGATTACCTGTGTAATTACTGATAATCTTATACCAAACATCCCCTTAATTATCTCGCTAACAGATGATGTTGGCGTAACAATTAACAGTGCTAAGGTGGTTCTTAAAGAAACCAAAACGACATTATTTTGCTGCCCGAATTTCTTATTATTATTTTTGAAACATTTGCCATGGTTAAACCACGGATAAGATCAGACCTGATTAAATTTTAATACAATGTTTGAGATGACATAAGATAAATGCGGATAGGATAAATTAGTTTTTGTTTATTTATTTATTGTTATTATTATTATTTCTGTTACTATTATTATTATTGATATTATTAATAATATTATTATTCCATTATTTTTTATTATTACCCCCTTATCAAATCTAATATCACCCCTTTATACTAGATTAACTTATCCATCAAAATGATGGATAAATAGTCTTTAATGTATTAACTTATTCAATCTGGTGTGTGTGCTAAACATTGGATAAAACAATAATAAACTAGATAAGCTTATCTAATTCGACCTAATCTAGTGTGTCAAATGGACCCTAATAAATGAAAGAGTGAAAAAATGCTTTCGTTAATGTGAAATAAAAAGTTTTTATATCTTAATGTATGTATTTAATTTATTCAAAGCTATTAGAGCGAAATTCACTTTTTGAATAATATAGTTGAAGCAAAAATAAAAATATTTTTAGTAGAACATGTTTTGCAATCCCTTGAGATATAGTTCCCTAATAAACCGAGGGATAACTAATTCGAAATCTCCTATGCTATATAGCTATATTATTCCCGTTAAATTTAAATATCGTCTCATTTGCAGTAACTTGAAATTTTACCTGTTGAGGAAAATCCATACATGCTATTGAGAATAATATTGTTATAAATCAAGCCTAAACTTTTATTTTAAGGAGGAAAAACTTTATTTATAATTATAAAAAAGTATAACGTATATATAAGAAAAATACACTAGATCTAAACATATAGAAAAATTTCATGATTTTATCCAGTAATAAAGGCTAGTTTACCATAATAATTGCAGTTCAAAATTCAATTAGAAGAATTACATACATTTAAATGTATGACAATGCTCAAATAAAATTGTCTCTAATAATTAAATAAGACCCAACAAACTGTTCAACTGTCACGTTGGGCACGTCTCAACCACCACGCGCACCAACATATGCCTCATACATGTCACTAATTCCTTTATATGCTATAACCAAAACATTATTTATCATCAACCAAAAATTTGTCCAACTTGCTACATGAGCTTCAGGCAAATATTTATTGGTGTATATATGATCAAAGCATATGAATAATTTTATAATTATAATACAAATATATAAATAAAAGTTTAATTTTGATGTATTGACGTTGTAAAAAGTTTTACATAGTTGACCAATCAATTCATTTCGTTTGGATGACCTTTCAAGGAGTGGCTGTGATAATTGACCATGTTTGTTGATTTGTTGGTATATGATTGGATGACAATGTAAAACTCATTTACATTATTAGTACATTTCAATTAAAATCTATAAATAAAGCTATAATTTTTGTATTTTATATACAAAATGTTCATCAATAATGCATTTCAATTTAACGTAATAATAAGATAAAGAATTATTTAGAATAACACTCGATGTTACAGCTTTGATTACTAAAGAGAGACACATAAAATATGTTGTTTTATTTTAGCATATGATTATATATATATATATATATATATATATATATAAGTTTACATGAATTTTTATCACTAGTCTCATTAATCTTGATAAAATTGTAGTGAGAATTCGTCTGTGTCCAATAACTGAGACACACATTTGAAGTTTAGATAGAAAACTTGAACTAATTTATAAGTAACTCAAGCTCTTCTAAATGTGATGGAATAACATTGTAAAATAAATAGTGTAGTAAGAAATATATAATTTTATATATTTAATCAATTTTACTTATTCCATGACATGGAATTATATGTGTAAAAATATAAATTTAAAAGAGATCCTTTTAATGCTATTAGAAGTATGCAACTTTATATTATTTAATCTTTCTCGACAACATTAAATTTTAATGCTGCTATCATACAATAGCAGCTATACTAGCGATATTTTGCGTCTGTAGCAAGTACACTTTTTTCAATGGCATTAATAATTGATGTTATAAAATTAATTTTTCAAGCAATGATAATATATTGTAACGATATTGTTGTTAGAATTAACCAATTACAATGACATTAAGTATTGTTGTCATATAATTGATATTTACTAGCTACATTGGAAGTCTATGCAATAGAGTTTCATCTATGTTGGCGACTTGTCGAGTTGTTGTATCTTTAATATATGGTAGTGACATTAAAAATCGTTGTCGTATAGATGATCTTTCCCAGCGACCACAAAAGTTGTTGCCATAGAGCATGGTTTATAGCAGTGACAATAAACATCGTTATCATACAACTGTTCTTTCCTAATAGCATTAAAAGTTATTGTTGTAGAGATTGATCTGTTGCAATGATAATAAAAATTGACGATGACATCAAAAGTTATTGTCATAGTGTTGTTGTTGTTGCACGTGCAATCTATAGCAGTGACATTAGGAGTGGTTGTCGTAGAATTGACCTTTCCTAACTACTTGAAATATCATTGCCATATATTTTTTGTATACCCGTAATTTATATTGTCTTTCACTACTAGAAAATTGACTATTACCGTCGGACACGAGCCGACGGTAATACCGTTAAAAAATAAAATAATACCAACGGTAACCGGTTCACTCATAAAGAATCGAGAAAAAGGCATCAGATTACCGTCAGAAACTCTATCCAACGGTACCAACAACGGTAATTGTTCACGGGAAAGGGCGCAAAAATGTTACCGACAGTAAAAATTTGAGATGTTGATTTAAAGAAAATAAAAAAGATTACCGTCCGACATAGCAAACGGTAAATTACCATCAATTATACAGCCACATGTTCGCGACACATGTTAGCAGTTACCGTCGGTGATGTTGTGTCGACGGCAACAAAAATATTTTGGCTCCAAAAATTGGCGCCACTGTTTTGGTTACCGTCGGCCAAATTTGGTTACTAACGGTAATAGTTTTAATAAAATGTTGCGTTTTTGTACACCCTTATTACCATCAGTTATAACAGTTACTGCCGAGTCCACCACCGCGTGACCACTGGTAGAGGCCAAATGGCTTGTCATTTACTTTGTTCCTTCCTTTGTTTGCTAATTGACAACCTGTTGATATGTATGAAATTGTAGCTAAATTGCGGGATTGAAGAAGAGCACCTGAACAAGGTAGGGGTCACCCCGAACCCGAAATGAGAAAAACGTTTTGTATGTTAAGCATTTGGTTGAATAGATTTTCATAAGAATAACATTGTTTGTTAGTTTATGATATTTTATAGGTGCATTTAAAAAACGTATGTTTTAAAAATTTAGGAATTTTTAGCGTTAGTCGTTGGTGCACATGTGAAAAATATGGTTTCTTAGATAAGCTACAACAGTCAAAATAATAATTTTACAAAAAAATGGGCCACTCTTATCGAGTGCGGCAAATCTATCGATTTGCACTTCGAAGAGCCCAAATGGCTTGGACTCATTCGCGCTAGCTCAATTCCCTTCTCAACTATTTTTACCAATACAACAACTACAAAAGATATATAAACACTTAAAATGTTTGTGATTTAACCAATGTGAGACTAAAACTTTTGAAATATATAACACGAATTAAAATCCGATATTCGTCGAGATTCCTGATCATTAATGCATACATGTATTTGCTATTTAGACCGACAATTGTATATAAAATTGAACGTAGTGACAGTCTTACTTTGAAGACCATTTTTTTTTTAAAAAAAAAAGAAAGATAACAGCACGTTCATAATAAAAAAATGATACCATTACTACTAGTTATTGCTAGTCTTGCTTTTTTGCTTTGGAAATTAAAATTAACATTTCATTTTTTTTAAACTAAAAAAATCTTTATGTGAACGTGTGAGGTTAGCGTCTTATTCATTTGTCTCATAAATAAACAAAAATATTACATGTGGAATAACTTTTGGATATGTGAACAACTCTATTATATAAGTATGAGTTTTATTATAGAAAAAGAAAATCTGAATATGGTATGATTCATACTTTTGTAAAAAGATTGTCAAAACATGTTGTACAAGAGTTATTGTAAAAATAAATAGTGACGGTATCTGGTGCACACACATGCAACCATCTATCGATCCGTCGCGTGTGTTCATATGAATACAAATTAACAATGCACTCATGTCTTACTACTATCTAATATAAAAAATATATTAATACTCTTACTTTTTTTTTCATAAATAAGAATCAGTTAAATATGTACACACTAATTAGAAGATCACGTGACGTGAGCGTGTGTACTGTCCGGAGCAGAGCGTGGGTGTGTGGTGTATTATTCTGTGTCCCGTTCTCATAAGATATTTTACAGTCACCATGATGGCAAGTCACGTGTGGCATATGTCATTGCCCATGAACATGGTGGAGAGGATTAAAGAATGAATATGTAGCAAATCATGCATGTAGCAACGCATACATACATGCTAATGATGATGATGGAGTTTGACCATTGGAGAGTGTGGGGTGCCAAAGAGATAGGGCTCGTAGAGAAAGCAATGCGGGTTACGCAAAAGGAAAAAGAGTGAGTAGTGACAGTGAGAAAAGGTTGCTTCGATTTCCCGCCAATAACGCCGACGTGGAACCCACCGCCTTCATTGGCGCTAAAATGAACCGTGGACAGTGCGACACGTGTTGAGAGTTGAGACAAGTGTCCTCGCGAGGTGGGTGCGTGGAAAGTGCCGCCGCTGCTGCGCTTCTTCCTCTTTTTCTCTTTGGTGCTGAGCTGATGACGTGGCTGTGAATACTTGCCGCCTCTCGTGACACGTCATCGTTATCGGCGACTTACACGATGCCACTGTTTGTTTCCAAGGAAAGCGAAAGGGACTGCTCGAAAACCCATGTGCCTTGTCTCTTCTTACACTCTACACTTTACACTGTACTCTCTACTATCTCTATACTATCCATGAGTACAGCCTTGGTAGACCACGTATCTTGTTCTTAATGAAGTTTTTGTTTGATACAAATTATTATTAAATTTATCTTTAATGTATAAATAGTGTAAATGCATCTTATAATTAGTTGACGGTTTCCAAAGCAAAAAAATAAAATAAAATTGCAATTATATTTATTCGTCAATTATAATTATGTTTATATATATATAAAGTTACTTTAATATCTTTATAATAATTTATTTTAATATGTGCAGAAATGAAAATACAACTTCTAACTAATACATAATATAGTAATAAAAAGTTTCTTTAAATTCTTTAAAAAAAAAATCAAAACCACTTACCCAAACTGATAAGTTTCTCAAAACTAAAAAAAAATCAGTTACTTTTCTTTTTATAAAATTGTCTAAAGTGGTTTTTTATATTAATTTTAGAGTAAATATTATAATCTTAACATTTTGAATTTTAACATTAGTTTAATTTTATATCAATGATTTGACAAAATATTTGATATTTAAATTGTTAGTGTAGATCTAAACTAATATGAAAAAAAATTGAGATGCTACGATTAAATTAATTAATGTAAAAAATTTCAAGATTAAATTAAGACAAAAATGGTATTTAGTATTTACCCTCAATTTTTAATCAGTGATTCAATAATTGTGCTTTTGTTAAAAGGCCTTAGAGGCACAAAGAGAATCCGGGATAATCCAACCACATTGCAATTCCAATACTGTACAATACTAAATCCAAATCACATACTCTAATCCACAAAAATTAATTCGAAAACTGATGCTTTCGTCTGTAGAATAAGAATTGGTCTTCGTTTTGGACATCAAGAATCCAAATATTTATGCTTTGCATACTGAATTGGCCAATATATACTGTATGCACCCTTCCAAACTCTACGTAGTCCTCCAGGCTCCAACTATCACTTCTCCTTTGTGGCTTAGACTACGAAAAATGATATTTGAACAATCAAAACAATAACACTCAGAAAATGTGTAGCCCGTCATAAAGAAATAAAAATAAGTATGGTGACATGCAGAAAATAATAGAGGCATTTTACCTTTAAAGAAAAACTCGTAGCACTTTGGTTCTTGAAGCTTTGGTTAGATTTTATACATTGGACACATTTGATTTGTCAGACACAGATCAAATAATGGAGGGTTCCAAATTCCAATTGGGAAATCAAAGGCACAAAGAAATGTGAATTCAAGCGTATCAAAGATTCAATATAGAGATCTCAAACCAAAAACTTCTGATTGTTAAAAACTGAAAAAAGGACAAGCACAACTATGGCTCCCTCCCCTTCTACGAAGCTAACAACCTGTGCGGAAAACATAAGAGAAAGTTACAAAATCCTTGTTAAAAAATGGGACCAATTTCAGCCTATCATTGCATTTTCCATGTAATAGCAAAATCTTTGCCAACAGGAATATTCAAGCTCTTCAATCCCACCATTACTATCTTGTTTTCTCCATCTTCTTGCCCATACAAGTTCTGTTCTGTTGTAATAACGTTTACATTTGAGACATCACTCAATGGTTCTCCATCTATGTGAACTGTAGGCACTGCCCCACTTCCACTTAATCCCAACACATTGATGGAGTCAATAACCCAACCTTTATCCAAAGCAAACTTACCCTCTTGCACTTGTGACCAAACCTTCACGTTTCCTTCTTTCACAGTTGCATAGAAATCGACGTAGGTTGAATAGCCACTCCCAAGCTTCATCTCTGGCATCTCATCGTCATCAAGGAATAGGTTCCCTTTAGCTTCTCCTTCTGTTGCTCCTCCTGGGAATGTCACAATGAGATCGAATGGTGTCATTCTTGCATTCTTAGTTACCATTCCGCCCTGTTGCATTGGAAGAATGGCATTCTGATACAAATGCACATTAACCACATGCAAGGGTGCGTCGAGGGTGACATAAGTTCCATCTTTTGACACAATGGCGTGTGTCATGTCAAACAAATTGTACCATGTTCCCGGAGGAAAGAGTGCCTTAACTTGTGTTTGTCCTTGCTCAACCACAGGAGAAATCATGAGACTGCTCCCAAGCAAGAATTGAGTGCTGAGGCCATAGCATTCAGTGTAAGATGGGAATGAGAAGAAAAGTGGCCTTGCAATTGGAGCACCACTAATGTGAGCCTCGTAGTTAAGGGTGTACATATATGGTAGTAGCTTATACCTCATACCCAAAGCATTTCTAGCAGACTCAGCCACTGACTCCCATTGGTAAAGCTCCTGTCTAGGAGAGTAGTAGTTAGCATGATCCCTTGAGAAAGGGTAGAAAGCACCAACCTCAATCCACCGATTGCAAAGCTCTTCAGTGGGTGCAGGATAGAAACCACATATATCTGAACCAACCATTGGAATTCCAAATATTCCAAAATTGAGCATTGTGGATATGGAGTACCTCAAATCCTCCCATGTGCCCTTATTGTCACCGGTCCAATGTGCAACATATTTGCCTGAACCAACATAAGTGGAGCGTGACAAAATAAAAGGCCTTTTTCCTTGAAGCCCTTGAAGGCCCTTGTGAGTTGCAATGGATTGAGAGAAACCATAAATGCTATGAGCATCATACTCCGGAACCCCATTATAGTGAACCACACTAGTGGCTATAGTTTTGAAGCCTATAGGAGCTTGTACTCCAGAAGCATTGATCTTGTAAGGAGGATCGTCCCACTTAGTGTTTGTAATATTCTTGCAATCCAAGCAACATATCCATCCGGGTCCTGTCCCACTGGGGCAAACCTTTCCCTCAGGAATTGTGCACTTTCCAGAGCAGAAATTGGAAACCTCGTTCATGTCAATCCATAGGCCATCGACAGGGACAAGTTCATGGAAGCGGCGGATCTCGTCACCCCACCATGAAACCGTTTTTGGATTGAGGAAATCAGGGAAGTGAACAGCTCCAGGCCAAACTTGACCCAAGAAGGGTTCACCATCATGCTTGAGAAATACATCATTGGCCATACCCCTTTGGTACACACCATAGCTTGAGTTAACTGCAATTCCAGGATCAACTATGACAACATATTTCATGCCAATGCTGTGAATTCTGTCCAGGAAGTCTAGAAGCTTCGGGCGAGGGTAGTTGACTGGGTTTAGTGTGAAGTCCTTCTTCCCATCCATGTGATCATCATCAGTCCAGATTACATCAAGCGGGATTTTAGCTTTCTGGTAATTCTCAACAACATCTTCTATGACTGATAGGTTGTGGTAGCCCCATCTACATTGATGAAATCCTGTCAATATTACCAAATTAGTCAGAACATTGGTCAAATTGCTTTTATGATAAACCAATTTCATACACATACAAAAGTTAGTTCTGGAAGACAAAGCATTATGATTGAAGTAAAGAATTTCGGGCAAATTGTGCTGCAAAAAAAATTGACTTCAGAAGTAAATGCCACAGTGGTGTTACAAAGCAAAATCGTGTGCTATCTTTCCAGAATCCATTTACATGATAAATGGTAAACACAGAAATAGGGCCTCTTGTGGCCTTTGTGGATACAAGAAATAGCTCGAGCGAACTAATTATTCCTCCTAATTTCATAACCTATGCCTAACCTTATTCACTTAACATGATTAGCAATATATGGCAGATTCGAGTGCACAAAGCAATTGGCATTGGTCTTTCATGCAACGATGCAATCTTCTAGCCCAACCAAAGACAAATCAACATATAGTTTGAGTGGTTTATGCGTGGCATTTATTTACTAATTTTGTTACTTGAATATATAAAATGGTGTTAACCTCTTATCACTCTATTACAATACATTAGGAAATCCGCTTTTTGAGAATATATATATAAAAAAAAAAAGTGTAAACGCATTTTCATGTATTAAAAAAATATATTTTCCTTTATTTACATTTACATACCTCTGTCATAAAGGCCAAGTTCTTTGACTCAGTCAAGCAGAAAAGTTTGTAACAGGAAAAATGAATAAATAAAAAAGACGCTGAGAAAAGAATTCATTTTCCTGTGATATGGTAAAGTTAGCTTTGCTACTTCAGAAAGATCTTACATTCCTATGTGCACCCAGAAGGTACTATATAATTGGTAAAGCGCTAATTTGTACTCGTCTATCTTAGGTGAAAAATTGTGCAAATTTATAATCTCAAATTTTATTAAATAAGATTTTAGTATAATATGTATTATATTAAAATTTTATTTAATAATAAAAAAAAAATGTGAGCTTATATTGTCACTCAATAGCTATAACATGTTGATGCAAATTGTACACATAGATTCGGGAAATAAAATAATTTTGCAGATCTTAACTTCTTAAACCGAAGAAAACCTATCACACTGTACACGTATATGATACAGAGGAAAGAAAAAAATCCATCAAACTAAAAACATTACTGTCCTTTTCTCTTTATCCGAGAGAGAGAGAGAGAGAGAGAGAGAGAGATAGAGAGAGAGTTATTTGTTAATTATGTTAATTAATTTATGATGCATAGAAAACAGAATATCTGAATATGCAATACACTGATAGGAAAAGAGAATCATACCGAAAGCCCAGTAAGGCATGGGAGCCGGTCTGCCAATCAAGGAAGTATATTGGTCAACAACATTCAGAGGAGTGGGCCCCGCAAAGAAGTAAAAGTCAAGAACGCCTCCAATAACCTTGTAAGTGAGAGAGGTCCCTCTGTACAGCACATCCATCCCATTGCTATTCAGCAACAGAACACCATGTGCATAAGCTTCCCCACCTTCATTCCTTAGATCCATGTACACAGGGTGCGACCCGTATAGATCCGTATTGACATTAATGGCCGATACATCAGTGGTGTACAAAGTGTAAGGGTCATTCGGGGAAAGCTTGATCCCATTTGGCTGCGAGTTCTCTCCCAAGCCATACAAGGACGCATCTTTGGGCAACTTGGTAGAGATTTCCAAGTACTGGTCCTTGAAGACCAATGGGCCAAATGGGTCGGAATCATCAGAGCTAGAGTTGAAAAGGGTGCCCCCATTTGATTTTCTCTTCACCGCAAAGCTAAAAGGGTCTGAGGTGTAGCTCAGAACAAGCTCGGAGCCTGAGTACTCTGTTACTGAGATTGGGGTTTTTGTGAACCTTGGCTTTGTAATGCTCTGCTTCAGAGGGGGTGGTTGGTTCCTAGGCAAGAGATTGTAGGGAACCTCCCACCTTTGTATCTTTGCGTCCGTGATGTGTACCCTCAAACGATTATCAGTCTCGTGCCTGCAAAATTGAGAACAACGAAGAACATTAAGAAAATCAGGTTCCTAGAGAAAAATGTAGAATGCATAAGAATAGTGGTGATGGTAATTAATTAGAAGGAGTTACTTGATGTATAGGCGTAAAAGGGGAATGTCGGGACCATAGATGTTGTTGTTCTGCTTAACTTGGAGGATTCCTAGAAGGGCACCATCAGGAGCATCTTTAATAGAGATGAGACGGTAGCCAAGGCCAATTTTGGAGGCAGGGGGAGAAGAAAAGCTGGGTCCTACGGCTACGCATAGAAGCCAAGTTAGAAGAAGAAGGGAAGATAGGGAGAGTGCAGCCAATGGGCTAGGAGAAACCATAGCTAATGCCTCTAAGAGTCTATACACAGAGGCACTGTGGAGTGTGGACTACATACACTGGGAGAGTTGTCGTGGAGGATGTATATATAACTTTCAAGGTGCAGTGATGGTTGTTATATATTTGAGATAGATGATGGGCGTATATCAATATTCAAATCTCTAATAAAAGTGCAAGTTTCGTCATCTTTATATTTTTTCATTTTAGGATCAGATTCATATTTTTTTTTAATTATTTTTTATTATTTACATTTATATTATACACATTCATAAAAGAATAAAATTTATAATAAACTTTATTATAATAGATTCCACGTATTTATGGATGAAATTGTTTTAAAATTGTTTATACTAATTGTTATATTATTATTATTTTTTATTTTAGTTTATCTTATTTGTAACTCAAAGAGACCAGACAGTTCGCTTCTCTATGTTTTCTCTTTCTTTATTAATCATTTTATCTTTTTTTAACTTTCTTTTAAACATCTCTATATTGAGTCGGAAATTTTTTTCCAAAATAAATAGAAAAAAATCTTAACATTTAATTAATTTGTAATTAATGTGAAAAGATTATTTCCTTGGTTGGATTCTCTTCCTCGATGTAAGTGATTCATAGGGTACATGTGACTTCGGGTACAAATCCAATCTATGATCCGCAACAGTACAATCCAACTAATTCGAGTTTATCTCTGCTGATTGCTTGGAGGAGGAGAGAAAATGGAAGAAAAAAGAAATTATGTTTTATTTTTTATTGTTTGGTTGAAGAGAAAAATGAGAGAAAAAAAATATAATTATGTGTAAATAGTTTTTATGGTTATTATTTTTTATGCAAAAAATTTATTAAAGAATATAATTATAATTTTGATAAAAATTTATACTCTCTTTTATTTTCTTTTCATGTCATAAAAAAAATGATGTGAAACTCATTTTTTTCATCTAAATAAGAGAAAATATCATTTTTTACTCATTTTTTATCATTCCATTTTCTTTTTTTAAATTAATACTAAAATGTATTACAATTATAACTTACTAATGTTCTCTATTTTTCGTTTTAGAAATACAGAAATAGTAATTAATATGTTTTTTCACCGGCGACCTTGACTGACACTTTTGCATCTGTCAAGTATGAATTAGCGTTGTGTTTTTTTTTTATATTGTATATAAAGAAATATAGAGAAAAATATGTGAAAAATTTTAGTAAGATGATGAAAAATAACAGAAAATAAAAAGATTAATAAGTGGTAGAATTTTGATGGTGAAAAAGAAAATTTTAAAACATGCGGCAAAGATGGTGGAATGGTAGATAATTTAAATTTATTATTTGACTCAAATTTTTATTAAAAAATTATTTATTTATAAAGATTAAAATAATTCATAATAAGTTGGAACACCAAAAATAGTTTTTTTCTCCTTTATCACTTTAATTATATGTAATAGACATAGGGATCCATTCAGGCCCGCATTGTTTCGGCTCTACGTGGAGTGTGGACAAACACCGCATCACTCGATTTGGATGTGGTGATATCTTTCACTATTTATAGCATCTTATGTAAGTCATACGTGGGAAGTGCAGGGGATCCATAGCAACGTGGTGTGATAAACACAAACAGAAACTTTGGGTAGATTTCTCCAAATCTGTTCTGTTTAAACGTAGATGGATATCGCACGGCAGAAATGTTATTTGATATAATAATGCCTTACACTTATAAATGAGTATAATTATAAATAACTCTCTTTTAAAGTTTTAAAAGTAAAAGAGTAAATTTTTATTTCTCCCCGCATCCTATTTCCCTCACTTGTAGAATGAGACGAGGCTTACATTATCTTCCGTAGTGGCCAGTGGGAAATAATTATGGGTTCTGGGGGTGGTCCCAGGCCAAGACAAAGATATCTGGGATCAACAAAGATATAATACTAGTATTAATTTTTATTAAGATTTAGAAAGTGGTGGGTGATCATATAAAAATACAAAGATTGGTAGACACGGGGAAGTGAGAGTAATGATAATTAACCAACCAACAGAAGATCCATGCGCCAGCTTCATTTGTTTTTGTCTGATTATGATATGTTCCCGTGAACTTTGTACTCCATCTGTAGCCATTACTAAATTCTTAGTTTTACTGTTCGCTTTGACCATGGATCTACCATTGTTAATTTGGTTTCCCAAACGGTCATTTATATGTATATGACATTGGAATCATTCATTGTCTCATGGGCAAAGCATCAAAGTTTTACTACTTTCTTTCGTTGGTTTGGGCAAAAATATCTGCTTCCATTAATGATGAATCGTTCATCACCATGAATTGCCGCGTTAATAATTATGAGCACCACTACAAAAAAATTGCTTTTGAGTGCAACAATTGGGTGAATTAGTATATCCATAGTGGATGAAGTAAGTTGTATTATGTTCTTTTAAAAACTGAAGTTTGCAAATTACACCATTGTTATTTGTTAGTGCTCGCCACAATAATTTATATAATAGCTCCTCTCTCCCTTGTCCAAGTCTTATGTGTAGGTGTTAAATCCCTTCATAATTAGTGAACCGTCGTATCTTTGTTGAATATATAGACATAGATTTATCGTGGATCTTACACAAAAGAACATGATTTACGATTACAAAGTATAGATATTATAAAAGTCACTATTTGATATATGGCCACATAGAGATATTATAGAAGTCTATATCATTTTCTATCTTATTTAGGTATTTTTAAAAAGTAAAATAAAATTATTTTTTAGAACATATAAAATCTTTAGACCCGTGAGCAAGGTCAGCACAAGATAATGGTAGAGAGTGACCGCAAAAGAGCTATCTCAAGGATTATCGAAGAAAGAGACTTGTCTGTTTTTTTTTTTCCTACTGTTCAAGACATTATTTTCTCAGTTAATCAAGACATTATTTTTTTTTCAATTGCTATATATATTGATAGTGTAAAAAAATTATATATTATTATCCAATTAAAACTTGTAACATAAATTGAAAAAGTTAATTCTTTCATTAATTATTGAAAAAGTTATGCATATAAAATTATTGGATTGAATGATGTGTAAAAAACTTTACTCGTTAGTACAAAACAATTAAATTCAAATTTTTATTGATTTTATTCAATTGGCAGGTCATAATTTGATTTTAATTAGTAAGTTGTATGCCCTATCATTATCATCTAATTGAATGCTATTGTATATGAGACTTTTGAAATAGTTAAGTGAGACTTAATCACTTTTATTAATGTTATACTACATAATTAAAAGAATGTTGACCATATATACCAATTAAAATCTTCAAATTTTTATTTTAAAAGTACCTTTTTTTTATATAAAATGGAAAAAGAAGAAAGTTGTCTAAACACCAACTAAATTTCTCTTTGTTTTGCTAGAAATCAAGAACGCTTAACTTCGTTCATAAATTATTTGGTTCGTTTAATTGGTTGCTGTTTCTTCCCATGTATGATTGGCCCAACTTCAAAATGTAGTCCATTCCATTTGATTAGATTAGGCCTTAAGCGTGGTTACCATTGCCAATGATGTGGGCCAAGTTCTTGAGGGTTGGTCCAAGAAGTTTCGTAGCACATAAAGCCACTAGAAGATTTATTTATGGGGGAATTAGTTTAGGGTTTTTTTATTGTGAAATGGTTAGTGTATAATTTAAAATTTGTCAAATATTATATAACTAATTCTTTTTAATATGTGATTCTTCACTTTTTTTTTTCTCTCTTTTTTCCCAATCTTCCATCATTTTTTTTTCATTTTTATCTTATTATTTATGAATCTAAGAATTTTTATTTTCAAATGTTTGTACATATGTATAGGAAAGTTTGTGCATACTTATTTAAAAATGTGTGCATGTTTGATTGATCAAAATTTTGTGCATGTGTATAGAGCATTTTATGCATTTTTGTTTGAAAATTTGTATATGTAAACACAAAAAATTTCTTCTTTATTTTAGTTTATGGTTCTGTCATATTTTTTGTTCATAGTTGTTGAAGAGTTTTTGCACGTTAGTTTAAAAGTTTGTGCACATGCTTTAAAATGTTTGAGCATGGTAAAGAGTGGGTTTATGCGCTTAGAGTGTGAATAGAGAAATCGAGAGAGTGCGAAAGTTACTTTTCGCTATTTAATGTACTACAAATCTAATTTGATTTGATTTCGTATTTAAAAAAAATTGTACATGTATATACAAAAATTTGTACGCTTAATATCACTGTATAAACTATAAATTGGTAACATGATTGAAAATATTTAAATTATACAACTAATATTACTCTTATTTTTTATTTATTTATTTTTTAGTCACTAAAACAAATTCTGTATCCTTTCACATCAAGAGATATTGTGCGCTCTATCAATAAGATTTGGCATGGAATTAATGGCACTCAAAGGGTAGAAATTCTGTTGTCCACAGTTGAGAAAAGAATGTATCCACCACATGACATCTAAAACATTAAAAAAAAAATTAAAGTAAATAGAAAGTAAAAATCATAAATGCTCTCAATATATGGTGCATGAATTCTTTCGGTCATGATGAACAAAATAAGTTCTCGTCAAAGGGAGTGTGGAAAATAACAGGGGAAGGAGAGCATGCAGAAAGACATGGTTCTCCTTTCTGAAGAGCAATTAGTCCCAAAATTCACCATGCAATCAGGGGAAGCTTTAATCATTCCTGTAATCATTTCCTTGAGCATGTTGAGTAATGTGCTTGAAGATGGGGTTTCTGTTTCAGGGAACCACTGATTCATTGCATAAACTTTCAATATTGTGACAGTGAGAAAGAGAAGAGTTTGTCCTGTTTTCTATTGCTGTTCCTCAAATTTCCTTCACAAATGTGTTCACACATCTTTTTGGACTTCACAAATTGATGGACGCATCTCGAAAAGTAAATCCATAGTATTTAGATTCTTGAAGCTTATTACATGAAGATTAAGGGAATCAAAAGCAAAATGAAGTTTAAACTCAAGCACTTCAAAGACTCAACATAACATTGATATCCAACAAGATTAGACAATCTAAAATTTTTAGTCTCAACTAATCATCCCATCTTCCATGTCAGAGCAAAACTTTTTCCTATAGGAATATTCAAGCCTTTCAACTCTACCATCACTGCCATCTTTTCTCCACCCTCATGCCCGCTTAAGTACTTATGTTCTGTTGTGTAAATTCTGTCATTTGAGACACCAATAACTGGTTTTCCATCTATGTTAGCTTTAGGCACTGCTCCCCTTCCACTTAATCCCAACACATTGATGGAGTCAATAACCCAACCTTTATCTAAAGCAAACTTACCCTCTTGCACTTGTGACCAAACCTTCACATTTCCTTCTTTCACAGTTGCATAGAAATCGACGTAGGTTGAATAGCCACTCCCAAGCTTCATCTCTGGCATCTCATCATCATCAAGGAATAGGTTCCCTTTAGCTTCTCCTTCTGTTGCTCCTGCCGGGAACGTCACAACGAGGCTGAATGGTGTCATTCTAGCATCCTTGGTTACCATTCCACCCTGTTGCATGGGAAGAATGGCATTCTGATACAAATGCACATTGATCACATGCAAGGGTGCATCAAGTGTAACATAAGTTCCATCTTTTGACACAATGGCCTGTGTCAAATCAAACAAACTGTACCATGTTCCAGGTGGAAAGAGAGCCTTAACTTGTGTCTCTCCTTGTTCGAGCACAGGAGAGATCATGAGACTGCTCCCAAGCAAGAACTGGGTGCTGAGGCCATAGCATTCAGTGTAAGACGGAAACGAGAAGAAAAGTGGCCTTGCAATTGGAGCACCACTAATGTGAGCCTCATAGTTAAGGGAATACAAATACGGAAGTAGCTTATACCTCATGCCCAAAGCATTTCTAGCAGATTTAGCCACTGACTCCCATAGATAAAGCTCTTGCCTAGGAGATATGTGGCTCGAATGATCCCTCGAGAAAGGGTAGAAGGCTCCAACCTCAATCCACCGATTACAAAGCTCTTCAGTATTTATGTCCTTACCCTCCTCCGCAACAACAGCATGTATCTGCAAGGTCTTGGGATAGAAACCACATATATCCGAACCCACCATTGGAACCCCAAACATTCCAAAATTGAGAGTTGTGGAAATTGAGTACCTCAAATCCTCCCATGTGCCCTTATTGTCGCCGGTCCAATGCGCAGCGTATTTCCCAGAACCCACAAAAGTGGAACGCGACAAAACAAAAGGCCTCTTCCCTTGAAGCCCTTGAAGCGCCTTGTGAGTTGCAATTGCCTGAGAGAAACCATAGAGGCTATGAGCATCATACTCCAAGACTCCATTATAGTGAACCGCACTAGTGGCCACAGTCTTGAATCCTATGGGAGCATGCACTCTTCTAGCATTGATCTTATAAGGAGGATCATCCCACCTTGTGCTTGTGATGTTGGCGCAATCCAGACAACATGTGGAATTAGACACACCTCCACTCATCGGAATCGGGCAAGCCCTGCTTTTCGAAACTCTGCACTTGCCAGTGCAGAAATTGGAAACCTCGTTCATGTCAATCCAAAGGCCATCGACAGGGACAAGTTCATGGAAGCGGCGAATCTCGTCGCCCCACCATGAGACCGTTTTTGGATTGAGGTAATCGGGAAAGTACACAGCACCAGGCCACACTTGTGCCATGTAAGGTTCACCTTCATGCTTGATGAACACGTCATTGGCCATGCCCCTTTGGTACACGCCATAACTTGAGTTAACGGCGATACCGGGATCAATGATGACAACGTACTTCATGCCAATGCTATGGATTCTGTGCAGGAAGTCCAGAAGCTTCGGGCGAGGGTAGTTGACTGGGCTGAGCGTGAAGTCCTTGTGGCCATCCATGTGATCGTCGTCGGTCCAGATAACATCGAGTGGGATTTTGGCTTTCTGGTAATTGGCAACGACGTCTTCTATCACTGATAGGTTGCGATAGCCCCATCTGCATTGGTGGAATCCTTATGCCATTCCAAGATTAAAAAAATAAAAATAAAAAAGGGACAGTTTGAGTGAGACGTACAATTCTACTAGTACAGACAATAATTTCTCATATTGAAATGACAACGGAGTGCAAAGAGAATTTAATCATACCGAAAGCCCAGTAAGGCATGGGAGCCGGTCTGCCAATCAAGCAAGTATATTGGTCAACAACATTCAGAGGAGTGGGCCCCGCAAAGAAGTAAAAGTCAAGAACGCCTCCAATAGCCTTGTAAGTGAGAGAGGTCCCTCTGTACAACACATCCATCCCATTGCTATTCAGCAACAGAACACCATGTGCATAAGCTTCCCCACCTTCATTCCTTAGATCCATGTACACAGGGTGCGACCCGTATAGATCAGCATTCACATTAACTGCTGATATATCTGTAGTGTACAAAGTGTAAGGATCATTTGGGTGCAGTTTGATCCCGTTTGGCTGCGAGTTCTCTCCCAAGCCATACAAGGAAGCATCTTTGGGCAACTTGGTAGAGATTTCCAAGTACTGGTCCTTGAAGACCAACGAGCCAAATGGGTCGGAATCATCAGAGCTGGAGTTGAAAAGGGCGTCCCCATTTGACTTCCTTTTCACCGCAAAGCTAAAGGGATCTGAAGTGTAGCTCAGAATAAGCTCGGAGCCAGAGTACTCTGTTACTGAGATTGGGTTCTTTCTTGTAATGCCCTGCTTCGGAGAGAGTGGTTGGTTCCTAGGCAAAAGATCGTAGGGGACCTCCCACCTTTGTTTCTTTGCGTCCGTGATGTGTACCCTCAAACGATCCTCAGTCTCATGCCTGCCATAATGAAGTGAAGAATATTGATCAATACTCTGTCGATCCACTTGTACTTGCCACTTTTGATTTTTCATAGTCATCAATAATTAATTTAAAGTAGTAGTGGAGAGGGAGTATCAACTTCACAGAGAAAAATGTGGAATATTATACATGAATAATGCATATTATTGATGCTAACTTGTTAAGTGGTACTTACTTGGCATAGAACCTTAAAAGGGGAATGTCAGGACCATAGACATTGTTGTTGTGCTTAACTTGGAGGAGGCCAAGAAGGGCACCATCAGGTGTATCACCAATAGATAAGAGACGGTAGCCTAGGCCAATTTTGGTCGTGGCTTTGGGAGAAGAGGAATTGGGTTCTTCAGCAAAACATAGTAGGGAAGTTAGAAGGAGGAGGGAAGAAAGACAAACAGGTAGAGCAGATAATGGTAATCGGGTAGGAGGAGAAACCATAGCTCAGCTCACTAGTCTAGAGTGAAGGCACCGTGGATTACTGTTGGTTGAGACGGTTCTAATGATGACACATAAATATAGAGAATTGTTATCGGTAATATTTCATGTTGGATGGTTGGTGTTAGAGCTTCTATTAAATTGAGTGATACATTTATCTTATCTATTATTATTTTATAAAGAAAAGATAAAACAGATTTTAATTTAATTTTTTAGGATTTGAAATCTTTTATATATATATATATATATATATATATATATATAAAATATGCATATGCACGGACGGTGAGTAGACATTTGTCTTTGAGATTTGTTATTCATTCTACCATTTTAATAGTGAGTAGACATTTGTCTTTAAGATTCCTTTTGTGGAAATCTTTTGCTATACTCATTAATATTTCATAGTAAAAATTTTTTGACTAGGTCATGATTTTTTTGTCACTCTCATTAGAGTTTTCCACGTTAAAAATTGGTGTATAGTCTTTCAGTTTTGCTTATTTAATTTTGTCCACAATCTTGAATACGTTGTTTATCATATATTATGTTTCTCCTAGATTCAATTCAAGCAGTAGATGTTATTATTTCTAGTTTGTGATTTTTTCATTGCATAAACACGTCACACTGTGCTATGCTGACTCGCATCTTAATTACAATTAAATGTTATCTCATTAGAGTGTGAACTTTATTGAACTTTTATTTAATGGTAAATAGAATATAAATTAACTAAATGTCATATATAAAATGAGTAAATATAACACAAGTCACAAGTCATGAATATATAAATGAGAAAGTAGCTAGCTAGGACAATTGTGTTGAGGGCTGTCAAAAGGAGTCCGACCTGCGAGCCCAACCCATTTACTCAGTTAAATGGACGAACCAAACGTATAAAATTCGGCCCGCGAATAGTAAAAGCTAGTTTAGGTTTGGTCAGTTTAGGCTTGACCCGTTTAACCCGCGGGCCAACTTGACCCGTTTAGTATTAACATAGGCAAAATCCGCGGACTAACCCCGTTTATTCACATAAATGGATAGATCAAACGTATAAAAATTGACCCATAAATAGTAAAAGCTCGTTAAGGCCCGCAAGTTCAAGTTTACGGGTTAGTCAGACCAGGACCTAAACAAACCGGATTGGCCCGTTTGACAATCCTAATTGTGTTGTTTGTCCTTGTCCTCCTGGATCGACGAGGAGAAGGAAGGATTAAGGAGTAAGTCCTCTTATTCTAATCTCTACGTGGAGTGTGGTTAATTGCTTTCCGAATTTTGAGGATCATATATATGTAGCATGTGTTGGGTTACGAGGTATCAATTTTCAATGGAAATGTGATGTGTGACCATTAACATAAAACATATTCTATCTATCTATATGTGCTAATTAGAAGCTGACGTGAAGTGGATGCATGCCTTATACTGGGTATAAAAGATTGGTAGGAGTATATATAGATTTCCCTTCAAACCATTAAGAAACTTAGATGCTTTTCTAGTTTCCTTTAGTAAGAAAATTTGAGGACACTAGACGGAGACTGTGGTTCCACAAACACACTAGCTATAGCCACCAGAGCCCTTGGCAAGCCACCCAGTCATCACAGTAATTTGCAGATCGAAGAAAATGACGAACTAAAAAAAAATAAAGAATATGGAATATGAAAAGTATAAAAGCGTGAGTCAAGTCAACAAGAAATAATAATTACAAGACAGAGATCAGAAATTAAAGGCAGGCACGAATTACAGAAATCGATAATCAAATAACTAAAAACCCAAAATGGCCCCGTCAACTTAGTGATTTTATATATAGTCAATGTTCTCTTCTTGTTTGGATTAGCCAATGTGTTAATATTTTTCCTTTTAATGGATTACTCAAGAGTAGACAATAGAGAAAGCGAAACATCTCCATAAACCATTAAAAAATAAACTCAATGTTAGGTGGAATAAAGAAACAAGAAGCAACGGGAATCAAGCTTAATGTCTTACATTATTAATCACTAGTGTTTTTGTACGGGATAAACTATATAATAAAAATAAATGTTAATAATTAATTAAGTTCTTCATTTTCTAATCTTCCATTGAAAAGATGAACTTGTCATATACACTGCATGGAAACAAATATATAATGATGAATTATAAAGGCATAATTAACAACAATATCAAATTACGAGCACTACATGATTTCTAAACAAAAAGCAACGGGAAGCAAGCGTAATGTCTCACATTATTAATAGTTGTACTGTGTCCGTGAGCTCGTGAACAAAAAATAATCATCGGATGATAAAGTTCTATGTTTCGATCGATATATCTTGACGTATAGATAGGACCTTCATTTTTAATGTAACGTGTAGCTGGGAATGGTAGCTTATATAATTAAGTAAGAACAATCGTAACACAATTTTCATACAATTGGAAAAACAAAACAAAAACTTGTACTATTTTTATCTATCTTTTGAGCGAAAAAATAAGGAGGCTAAAATTAACTTTCATTTTTTTTGGGTAAAGAAATTACCTTTCATTTGAGAATATATAAGAAGCATTTCAAATGAATTTTAAAGCTCAACTATTACATAAATACATATTTTTATTTTGCTCGTGTTCATTGAGTTAGTATAAGGCTTAATAGACGTGATAGAATCTTAAGTCTTTTATTTATATATGGATTCACTTATTTTGTATTCAAACAATTTATAATCAAAAAATGTTTTGAGTTTTTTTAATTTAAATCGTGTAATTATTTATTTAAAATAAGATATTACTGACTATGTACTAAATTTCAACTAGTGATTAATTTATTATTTAGTCTTTTTTAATTATCTTATAAGATCATAAACATACCACGTGAAAGCACGTGTCTTCTTCTTTCCTATCTTCCAATGAATTGGGATTCGTGAGGCTTTGGACGACCGCAGTCAATTTTATCAGAGTTTTTCTTTTTCCCTTTTGGACATTATTGTCAGGCCTCAAACATGCCAACTAGCAATGTTGTCATTGTGTATTGGGCTTTAGCCCATTAAAAATAGGCTGTGCACGCATGTTTTTAATTGGCTATGACGTATTGAATCACACGTGATGGATATTTGTCCTATCAACAGAAGTGGATCAACAGATAGACCCAATCATTTTTTTTTAATTATAAACCCTATATTTATTAATCCGGTCCAAGATTTAATTTTTATGTATTGACAATATACAAGAGTTGCACATAGTCATTCAGTCAAGTTATATAGGTGATTTTTGAGATAATGAGTGGGAGGGAGAATCCTTTTGTTCTCCATAGGAAATGGGTTCATGTTCCATATAGTATATATGTCACTGTGTAGTTAAACATATCCCACAGTCACAATAATGTTTTTGATACATTTAATTATTTAATCGCATTTATAAAGTGTGACAAAATACACAAAAATCTACTTGACTCACATTTAGAAATAACATGGATCAAATTGGGCTCATCAGTCATCCGACATTATTAAATTGAAACTTTACTAAAAAAGTTGATATTATCACAAATGTTTTGGACAATCTTTAAACAAGACTCATAAAAGTATGAGTTTATGGTGATCCCAACATGATGAGTCACACAACTTTGTGAACATAATTATTCAAATATTGTCCAAAATTATTATCATAGTGTTTTTTTATATATTTAAAAAAGAAGGACACCGGCAATGCTTAAGTTCGGACAACGAACAAGTAGATACTCATACGCATCCTTGAACAAGACAAATGCGTACATGTTATCAAATAATTAAATGTGCTTTACTTGGCACTCTCCATGTGATGCGTGAATCATGCGGTGGGGAAAATTATGTGCATCAATCAAGTTGAGAAAAATCGTATGCTCGTATAACGTGGAGATTATCTTAAGTATGCCGTAGGACCATACACAAAGGTAAGGTATATCCTATGTAGCCACAGTGAGTGGGTGGTGTGTATGGAAGCTTTGTCGTTTTTCCTATACATAGATAGACATGCACATTGGAATTGATTGGGTTAGGCTATCGGTTTTGCTAGGATTCACACTTTTTTCCTTTTTCTCGAGAAATTCTTTTATCTATGGAGTACAAGAGATCTATTCTTCAGATCAATCCAGAAATATAGCATGTTAATTTATTTGTATTGGTTTATTGTAGAACAACATGCTAGCTTATTAATTATTTATTATTAAATAAAATTTTAATAAATGTAAGTTTTATTAAGATTTTATTAAATAACAAATAATTAATAAATTAATACGATGTCCTGTAAATATAAATAATATTTCTCAAAAATATTATTATGCAAGAGTATATTATAATATAAAATTAGTCAATTATCTTTTTATTCAAAGAAATGTTTTTATTTGAATATGAAAAAAAAAAATCTCCCTTATTTTTTTCCCTCACGATGCAGACCTCAACACAGCATGGACACGAGTGCGGTACAGAGATAGAGATAGAATAATAAAGGAAATAATAGATTAATGGGAATATTAATGGTGTTGGATGCGTGGGTTGGGGGAAAAAGAAAGGGACCCTTTTCTGTACAAAATAATTCCCTAGCAAGGAACATATGTGTACGAAAAGAAGATCGCCCATTATGAATCATACTTTATCAAAGCGTTCTCCCAAATTATAATAATACAGTTTCGTATGAACAATTGAGAAAAGCATACCCAACCTGTCACAATTGGTCAAATTGAAAGGAAAGTAAAGGGTTGTCGTCTAGACTCGAACTAAACCCGATTAGGTGTCTTGATTAATGTTAAACTTTTACATTTCAGGAAGAAAAATATCTCTATTTGATGAATTGTTTAGAAAATAATTGCGATTAGGCTGTGTGCCAGGCAAGTTAATTAGTATTTTATTGAGCTCTGGGTCGCCACAGGCAAATGGCAATACTGGAAAGAGGAGGCCTCACTATCTTCCATCTTCCTTTAAATTCGTAGCAATTTTATTAGGATTTGGGTTCTTTTAATTTTTAAATAGGAGAGAGTATTCTTTTAATTTGAATTAGGTGTGTCAAATTTTTTTCAACCAAAAACAAGCTCAAACTAATCCAAAGAGAAGGTAAACTAAAAGAATGCAATAAGTTACAGCAGAAGAATGTAGACAAAACAATTGTATAATGAGAAATTATTATTTTGTTATACAATAAGAATAAGTTTTAAGTATTTAACGTATGTGATGATATTAAAAATTAACAAGTTTATTATTATTTTTTAAATAAAAAACTACTTCTTTCATTTTTTTTGACAGTTGTCTTTTAACTTTCTCCTAAAATTGAGAGGGTGCATTTTCAATTTTTTTGAGGTGTAAAATTTTCCTTTCCCTAAATATTTCCTCATCCCTTCGGCACTATTACTACCGAATATCTAAATCTTATTCCCTCATCACGTTTTATATAATTTTTTATATATGTTTTACGGTAAATTCTTCGGTGTCTTAAGGGCGGCACCACGCCCTCTCTTCCTTTTTAAATATACATAATTATGTATCATCTTCATGGTTGTTAAACTCTCAAATTAACTCGTAAACTCTTACGAGTTTATGATTTTATTACACGAAACGAGTTAACACTTATGTAAACTCTTTTTTGGTAAACTCGTACGAGTTTAAGTAAACTCTCGATTCTACTAACGAGTTTACGAGTTAAAATCTACCTACGAGTTGACCTCAAAATGTACAAATTTTGTAACTTTGTTAGATATTTACCTAATTTTGTTTATATTAGATAATATATATTGAGTTTATTTAGCTAATTTTATATATTTATCATAATTGAGCTATGTTTTATTGAACTATAAAATAATGCAGATACTGAATAAAATATGATATAACCACTAAGTGTCATGCATTGCGATGTATTTTATGATATTTCTTTCATTAATTTAATTTAAAGTTAACATTATTCAATTTTAATTATAAATAAAATATTTAATCAAGTTTAGTTCCTAATTATACTGCTTATAACATATTTTTTTATGTATGTAAACTCGTACGGGTTTACGATTCGAGTTTGCTAAGACTCCACGAGTTTACTTAAATTCTCGAGTTCGATAATCTTGATTATCTTAATTATTTAACTAAACATACATTTAAAGTTGTTCGTTTAAAATGATACATAACTTAATAACTTAATTGTAGAATTTTAAGCAAAAATGCATGGTGTCTGCTATATTTATTTATATAAAATTAAAATATTTGGGTAGGGTCAACCTCGATGAACTAAAAATCCGGAAATTGACTATGAATTGCTACGAAGATAGAATTTTCTTGACACGAATTACTTATGGGAAAAATTAACATGACCCACCACGAAAACAAAAAAAGTCTAATTAAGATGGCCGATTATTTAAATTTGTTGAAGTTAGCTAAATATTAATGCCACTTCTTTAAATCTTATTTAATGATTAATGGTGTATGAGTCAATACATTAACTAATAAAATTTTGGTTTGAATATGTTCTCATAGAACCCAATTTGTGGGGTTAGTTCAAAGATGAAAGACTTAACATAGACAAACAAGTATAAATACATTATAATCCAACCAGAGTAAAAGCAAACCAAATTAAGATGGCTCAAGAAAAGGGAGAACTTGCAAAGTGTGTTCCCATAAACACGGAACAGGTGCAAATTAGGATACCTTAATCCTATGTTTCTATAATGCTATCAGATAAGTATTGATAACTTTGCCCTGAATTTCCCACCAAACCGCGTGTTTAACGTGTTTGCCTTCATACATAAAACAAGCAATAAAGTTTTTTTTTTATGTATTTAAAAAAACTAATGGCAGACATTCTTTGAAGAGAAAAACACATTCTTATTCTAAATCTACAGTATTTTCTTCTTCTTTTTTTTTACATTGCACATATTATTTTGCTGGAGGCAATATTTTACTTGAGTCAGATAAGACTTTTTAGACGACAAAACTCTCTCTTATATACTCTTTAATCAAAAGTAAAAAACCTAAGGTTCATTCATATCTTTCTAAACTCATGTTACTAATTATCAAATAAAAAACAAACTTCAATACTAATCAAAGTATAAAAAGCTTGTTCTAAAAATATTCATTAATGATGAAAAATGAAATTGAAAGAAAAAAATAATAAAATAGAAACTTCACCGACTAAAATTCCACAAAAATAAAGACTACGGTGCCTAAAAAAAATAAAGGGGTGCCATGTTTTGCTTCAAGCCTTCAACTGTGAATTATGTTTTTGTATGGTTTCACTTTCATGTTCAATGGCACAAAGAAAACGATGAATTAGGTTTAAGGCACCAGAAGCACAAGGGCAGGTGGGTCCAATTGGGATGGGGGATAGAATAGAAGTGAAGTGAATTGATGGGAAACTAAAACAAATGGGTGAAGGAAGATATTGGATGTCAAGTGGGGATGGGTATGAGAGAATGAGGTTGTCGTCCACTGCCTAGCTATATGTCACTGTGTGGTGATGCGATAGATCTTTTTTTTGGAGCACCAACTGTGACTGAGAATGGCATGTATTGCTAGCTACTACTTGATTCATGGCTTCTCGATCTCCTTTCACATGGTGGTTGAGAAACCTCAACTAACACCCTATAGCCTACTTTTTTTTTTTTAAATCATCAATATTTAGAGTCTCTTGCACTTTAATTAAGATATTATATTGAATCTAGTCGATTTGTTATAGAGTAGAATTTTTCTTATATTATTATTTTTTATTTTAAAAAAACTCATCTAAAATATTGCTCACCAAAATATAGTTTAATTATGTTCAATTTTAGTCCTTATAAAATTTTAAAAAATTTCTCCATATCCTTATTTTTTAAAAGATATGTCATTTTTATACTCACCGGTTGTAATTTAGCCACAAACTTTATAAATCTTGAATATGCTAATTAATGAAATTCATTATTTAAGTTTAAGCACAAATAACTAAAGGTGGTCAGTAATATGTATATATACAGGAGAAACCCCTAAATTTTTTATTTTGACCTTGGTTTTTTTTTTTTTTTCCGTTTTCAGTTCTTGTCGTTGAGGCTCAATATTAATTTAATATAAGATTATTAAAATATTTATGAGGACCACAAATAAATTTATAATATTTGTAAGGGCTCAATATATGTTCTAAAATATTTATAGATGCTAAATTTAGAACATTTGGACGAAAGAAAAAGGACTAAAAATAAAAATTAGAAGGACTAAAATAGAAATAACCTATAAAAATTAAAAATATATTAAGCCCAACAACGTGAAGCAAGCAGTGATACCTACTAATTTCTTACATCAAAGCATAACGCAAAGCTCGCCAACGCATTCAAGGAAGATCGTCTAAGCAACTCAAAATGGATTAACTTGAGTTGCCGGTAGCGTGTTAGTGCAATAAATTAAACCAACACCAACTTGTATTTCGCTTTCTAATATATATGTGTCATTTTAAGCCACTTGATTAGTGACGATGGCTTTTGGTAATATAGAGGGTTATTGTTCCAATTTATTTGTCAAAATATATATTTTTTAAAATAATTAATTTCGTATATTTACATAAATTTTAAAAAATAATTTGAATCTTAAAAAAAATATTTTAGATTTTTTTAAAGAAGCTATTTATATTTTCTCAAAAAAATATGTTTTCAACTTTTTGAGCTTTATATAATAAATTAATTTTTTAATAACTTTTTTAAAAGCAAAAAATGCACCCATATACGAGGTTAGAGGTTTGAACTTAGTGCTATCAATATACCCAAAAAATATAAATGTTTTTTCTTTATCAATTGCATTTATCTTTATCTACTTGTATTTTTATTTACTTGTGTTAGGGTTTAGACTTATGTTCACAAAAAATGCTTCTTGAGCATATTGAAAGATGTTTACACCTTATCATTACATTATTGGTTTAATGATGATGTGAGAGGGAAAATAAGATGTAGACATATTTATATACGTTGAAATAGTAAAATTGTATACTTGTTACTGGTGCTTTTTAATTGAGAGTTATTATGTTATTCTTAAATTGTATAAGTCAGTGTATTCTTTTTCTCTTTTTTTTAAGATTGTGTTTCATTAAATTGTTTTTAAGAGACTTTAATGAGATAACTTTTAATGAATAATTTGGTAGAAAAAGGAAAACAATTTAAATGAATCTCACCGTGCATTACAAGAGTTAGATCTTAGTATCAAATAAAAGTTAAAAATTTAACAAATAAATATTTATTAACTTGTGCAAATGGAAAATATTATTAAAAAAATTCACCATTCTCTCAGTTATCAATGAGAGATCATAATTAATTTTAATTGATAAAAAAATTTAATTAAGATGATCCATTTTTAACTAATAAAATAGAACATGTTGTACCGACAAAATTAAAATCAGTGGGCTTTGGCTCAGTTGATGATATAAAACCATTATATATTCACATGCTAAACGTTTGGATCTGAAACGCGAATGTATTCTAGATCAGCGTCCTGTCATCGACACTATGGATCACTTTAAATTATTTCTCTTTAAATTATTTCAATTATTAAGATAATTTTTGCAAACAATGAGCTTTAATTAAGGAATCAATCAAATAAATATTTTTAATGATATAATATAATTCTTTAAAGAAGTTGATCTTTAAAATTACAACAACTTAATCTTATTATAAAAAATTCAACCAATCTAACATAACCCAACTAAATATCTACCAACTCAACCAATCCCACATCAGTAAATTTTTAAAAATTTAAATGGCCATAAACATATATCTATTTTAAAAAAATTTCTTATCAAGTATAGTAAAGTTTAAGGGTTACTCATGACACTTGTTAGTAAAATTTTTAGAGTTTTGTTAATAAATGTCCTAAGATATTTGATAAAGAAAAAAAATGATTGTATAAAATTATTAAAATTTTAAAATTTTTAATGCATTAAAAATATGAAGGAAAAAAAACTTAAAACATTTACTTTTATCTTTTTAACAAGTATTTTTAGATATTTATTAATTTTTTAAAAAAATATTAAAAGGAAAAAAAAAAAGGCAAAAGAAGAGAATAGTACCCATAGGCATTGATTGAGGCAGTGATAGTGGGCAACATTATCGTAAAGGTTTTTTATTAATGCAAACATTATTGACGTCTACAACACTCCATTTACTCCTTCCCTTCCCTTGCCTATTATTTCTCCGATTTCCAGAAAGTTCATTCCATTCAATCGCACCACCAGTTTGATATTTTAGTATGCAATTTTCAACTCCAATCAAATCCCATCACTATCATCAAAATAAGAAATAAATAAATAAATATTAAACACTCAACAACTTTCCTCCCCAAAATGCCCTCATACTTAACCCACAGTTTGATTTTCGTTTCCTACCTACCCCAAAAAAAAAAAAAAGAGAGCCGAATCTATAAAGCTCGTATAGTTGTAAAAATACGGGGCATGACACGATACCCAACATAGACGCATGTTAAATTGAGTTTAATTTTTATTTATTTACATTATCATCCAATATTATTTTTTTTATTTATATGACTTTTGAAAGAACAAAAAATAAAATTAATCATTTATATTAACATGATAATATTTAATTAATTGATAATGTAAAAACATTTTACATTATTTATGGATAAAAAATAAACTCTATTAAACTGAAAATTTTACAAGACATAGAGATAGTATATATACATATTTATAATATTATCATAATATTTTTATTTATTTCAAATTATAAAATTTTAATATTGTTTAAACTCCTTCAAAATATATGAAGTATTTTAGTTTATTTTATCAATGCTTATTATTTTTTAAAAAATTCATATTATTGTAAATTATTTAGTTGACTTAATTATATTTTGAGTTTTCGACAATTTTTTGAGATTTGGTTTAAGTTCCTAATTTTTTTTAGTCTAAACATATTAAAAATATTTAATTTTAATTCATAATATATTATAAATGATTTAATTTTAGTACTATCATCTGGTGAGACTCTGGCTTGTCCAAATGGGCTCTAGGAATGATCAGATGAAAGTAGTTTGTAACTCACCTCAATGGAGATTTTGGCCCTTTTTCATTAAGAGGTCATGACTGTGTAATCTTTCTCTCTCTTCTTCACGAGATTCTGTTAATAATTGATGTGATTAGCAAAACGTCACGTCAATAATATTATTATATCAACAAAATAAACTAACATAATTATGACTCAACTTAAACTTTATCCTAACCCATAACTTGCAATTAGATTTAAATTGGGGTTATGTGTGAGTTATGATTCAGGGACAAATATAGGTTAAATAGCGGATTATGGGTTAGTTTCAACTTGATTTTGAATTGAGTTAATTTATTTTGTTCACATGATACTATTAATGAGACAATGTTGTTAACCACGTCAATAGTTACCAGAGCTTCACCAATGAAAAAAAACTATAACCAAATATTTATAACGTGTTTAGATAAAAAAATAATTTTTTTTAAAATTTAAACCAAATCTCTAAAATTGATTAAAAAATTAAAACCATATTTAAAGTCAATTTAATATTTTTAAATCACACACTATCCCAAACACTACACAAAATCTGTTGAATATAATATGGATATGCATAAACACACCTAATTATAAGCTTTTTATTTAAACTTATATAAACTCATAGGTCGAACAAATATTTTTAGAACCATGATTATAGCACCACAAGCAGTTGCCCCCCCGATGCACACTTGAGGCAATAACTGCCTACGACGCCGCACTCTCAAAAGACGTGTCCACTCTCTCAAAACACGCGTGTGACACGCTCCCAATCGTTCACATTTCTTCTCAAAGCGCTAACGTTTCTTCTCCCATGACAGAACCTTCTTATCTTCATCCCACAAACACAATCCTCTCGTCTTCCTCTCAGGCACATACTACTTCTTCGTCCTTCTTCTGCAACAACATTTTCCAACTCTTCCATCGTAAGGTTTTCTCATATTTGTAATTACTAGTGAGACCTAACCCTTACTAGTTCGTTTTCTTTTTGCAAGTTATTCGTCTAACCTTTTTTTCTATTTTAGTTCATGTCAACTTTCCTTTTGCTATTTTTTGCTTGTGATCAAAACCATTGGTTATGTCTTGTTGTTTACGAAAGTTACATTTCATTTTACTAATAGTTGTGTCCAAAAATGACAAAGGTTGTGTCTAAGTAAAGTAAACAGCTGTGTCTAGGATATGAAAAATGTTGAGTTTGAGTAAAATAAATCGTTGTGTCTAAGATATGAAAAGGGTTGTGCCTTATTAAAATAAATGGTTGTGTTTGGAGATTTCCTTTATTAAGACGTGTGTGTGTCACACACTTATTAAATTCCTCGGCACTTCAACCGTTCACATTTCGTAGAAAGCGCGAAAACCTTTATTCTCCCATGACAGAACCCTTTCGTCTTCATCCCACAAACACAATCCTCTCATCTTCCTCTCAGTTACTGCTTCTTCTTCCTCCTTCTTGTGCAACCACATTTTTCAACTTATCATCGTAAAGTTTCTCGTTTCTGTAACTACTAGTAAGACCTAACCCTTACTAGTTTGTTTTCTTTTTGCAAGTTAATTGTCGAACCTTTTTGCTATTTTAGTTCACGTCAACTTTCCTTTTGCTATTTTTGCTTGCGATCAAAACTATTGGTTATGTCTTGTTGTTTACGTCTCATTTTACGAACGATTGTGTCTAAAAATGACAAATGTTGTGTCCGAGTAAAACAAATGATTGTGTCTAAGAAATGAAAAAGGTTGTGTCTGAGTGAAACAAATGGTTGTGTCTGAGTAAAATAAAAGGTTGTGTCTCGTACTTCGTGTAACATTCCGATTTTTTCCCTTATGAAGAATTTTGCGTAATAAATATACTAGTAATTTAATTAGACTAGAATTTTAAATCCCCAATTTTATTTCCCAAAAATGCCAATTAAGGTAATAGTTCTCGATTTCGCAAAATTTCGCAGAAATCGGATTAATTACCTTTCATCGTTGGAATTTAATTGTGTATCAAAGGTATTCGTAAAGAACACTTTTATGAAAATAAATTTACGAATACCTTGGATTGACTTAAATTTCTCGTTAGAAAAATTAGTAGATCACAATGGTGTGTTCGGATAATTTTTAGGACATCCGTACACGCACCGCTAACAACCAAACACGATCGAACACGATCAAAATTGTGCATCAGAATTATGAAGCACACAGCCAGGAGATTAAGTCTCTCACGGCTAAACATGTCACAAATTGAGCCAACAAGACAAAGTCTACAACCTTCCATAATGACTAAGCATGGTGAGCATAGGATGGCATCATTGCTTGTGTCATTATTAGTTAGATTTTCAATTAATTTCAAAGAAAAACTGAAGAGGAAGTCGGCCCCAAGGTCCTATAAATAGCCCTTGGACTCTTGAGAAAATTCATATACCATGCTCTCCTAAACACGTTCCATTTGTACACCTTGCCGTTACTCTGCCGAAGCAGAAACATAGAACATCACTACATAAGCCTTACCACGACTTTTCCATAGTCTTATAACCACCTTGTCCTCTTAGATCCCCCTTGATTTCCTAAAGAAAACCCTAACCTACATATCCTGGAACTAGTTTTGTAGTAAGTCACGCGAGCACCCGAGGCACCAAGGCTCTAAAGGACTTCTACGCAAAGTTCCCTCCAATAACTTGTGAACTTTCTTACACGTGGGTAATCCTAGCAAAATCACTTCCTTAGTGATTTATGAGTGCTTATGTTATGTATTGTTATGAACATGTTTCTAAAACTATAGCTATTTGCCTGGAAATCTGCTGATGTGTATCTGTGCTTTGTTTGGAATATATACGTACCTAAGGGGGATTAGGGTTTTTAATATGAAACTAATGATTTTGAGAGTGTTTTCAAAAGGAGGGAAGGTGAGGTTTTGATGAACCTAAGGGAAATGTTAAGAAAAAAGGCTTTGAATGGGTTAGGGAATGATTTAAGAGCAAGATTACTCATAGGTTTCCTCTCAGACCTTTGGTCATTCGAATGACTAGGCATGGTCATTCGAATCAAAAACTAATTTTACTAAATCGAGAGCAAAATATTTAGGTCATTCGAATGACTAGGCATGGTCATTCGAATGAATCATTGATTTTACTAAACTGAGGGCAAAATATTCAAGTCATTCGAATGAATTTTGATAGGTCATTTAAATGACTCAGGTTCAGACCGTTGAGTGGCCTCACAACGTAAGAGTTCACTGAGCGGCCAAGACGAAACCGCTGAGCGACCTGAAAGCCCTAGCCGCTGAGCGAGCCTCAGGGGCCGCTGAGCTACTGAAGAAAACCCTAAGTGTACAAAGATCCCAACGAGCATCGTGGAACCATCGGTTAGGCATGAGGATTATATGTGATTAACTATACGAATGTTATATGTTTATATTGATGCATCATAAGGAACGGGTTGTCATTAGAATGTTAGGACAACCTTAGATAACTAGAAAAATAATCACGTAACTAAGAAAATATCATAATTGGACATAGAGAACAAGTGAAGATCTTAAGAAGGTTCAGACCACAATGGCATGACGGCATAAAATGCCACTAAACTCAAATCAATTGCACAGGCACTTGACCTCGTTGTATGGTTGGAACTCCATCTCATATGACCTATCCCATGAGCTTGAACTATCTTCCACCATGTTGCACATTACCCTTAACTCATCTTGTGACTTCATAATCACATTGCAATCGATCTTTGCATGAAATACTTTTTGTACCTCTTGATACTTGAAAATAATGTACTCGGCTTGAAATTGTCTCTCAAATGAAACCTTTGATGCACATTGAATTGAAGTATTGAAGTTTTTGAAATCAGCTTCTTATTCTATTTGAACCTTCCTGACAAGCGCTGAAAACACAACACGAAAAAATAGTATCATCTGATGTGAAATTAATTAAGACCTAACGCCCTAGCATTATGAGACCTAACCACACTATGCTGACAGACATAACCATCTTAATTAACATAAATAAAATACCATAACTAACCATTATTGTACTTGTTCACAAATTGGTGAAGGCTGCTACTTGAGTTGAGGAAGCCATCAAAAAATGAATTCATACTTTCACTTTTTTGTGTGCTTGACATGCTAACCCAAAATTCATCTCTAAAGTATACCGAGACCCACCTATGGCAATTATCAAAGACTCTTGTGCAAATTTATCGTTAATAAAAAAATACATATTGCTAGACCTGCTAGACCTAACAATTACACACACACACACACACACACACACACACCATAATGGCCTAACCATACCTGAAATCCATGCATTGTTTTGAAGACTATATTTGTCGACAAGCACATTCCATTCCCTCTCAAACTCTTCAACCATAAGTGTGTTGTAACCTTTTTAATGTCCTCCTTGATGCTTACATACTTTGTGAATCCCTTTAACTTGTCTAGAACTTTCTTCAATATGTGCCAAATACACCAACGATGACGAGTTGTGAGGAACACTACTTCAATTTCATGCTTTATTGACATGCATTGGTTCTCTTCAGACGCAAGCAACCCACACCTAAACAAAACAGAATTCCCATGATGATTAACACTAACAAAACATGCAAAAGGCATATTGTACCTACAAGTAAAATTATAATTGTGGTTATGTCTACTATAATAACATGGTTATGTCAGGTTTGGTAAAATAAGTTAGGTCTATAATCACATAAAGTTGTGTCTAATGTTATTATGTGGTTAGGTCACACACAACATTTTGGATAGGTCTCAAATATAAAAGTAGTTAGGTCATGTAAATAATAATGTACCGTACAAATTGATCAAGCATGTCGTGTCAAATGAGATCACGTCTCCAAAATATTCATACGCCGCTCGACTCCTAACATCACACTACAAAGCATGGGGTGATTCGCTTCTCATCATCATTTAGAATTTTATAGTAAAAGTTACCATTTTGAGCCTGCATCCTATGAAAGTATTGGATTGTTAAGAATAATATATATTATGTTTGATTTGATTTGATTTGATTGTGATTTTTTTTTGCCGTTGTGTTTTCAGGCTATAAATAGGCTCACATTCTATTGTAAATCACCTCAGATAATACAACGTAGATAATATAATTGTTATTTATCTTTCTCCTATATTTTTCTGTGCCTCATTTATCTGTTTTTCCACAATGTTTAACATGGTATCAGAGTCATGGCACCCTCCGTGAGCAATCTCGTCTCTGCCACCTCCATCTCTGCTGCTACTCCTCCATTCTCTCCCCTGACTCCTCCGAGAAGAACCCCAAGCATGTCCTCGACATATGCCGCGCCGCCTCCCTCGCCTCGGACTTCCACTCGACTGCATCGCCCTCTCCATCGTCCTCTCTAAGCTCTCTTCTTCTACGACAAAGTCGCCGGTGGTGACTCCTCCGAAGTCTCCATATGTTGCCTATTGCTGCCTCTGTGCAGTCTCCGCTATTGCCTAACGCTGCCTCTGTGCAGTCTCCGTATGCTGCCTATTGTTGCCTCTGTGCAGTCTCCGATGTTGCCTATCGTTGACTCCATGTAGTCTCCATATCTTGCCTATTGCTGCCTCCGTGCAATCTCCGATGTTGCTTATTGCTGCCTCTGTGCAGTCCCCGATGTTTTTTGGACAAGTCCTTGGCACAACTCTTTTTTTTCCCTTAGCAACCTTCGCTTGTGACAAGCTGAAAGCTCACAGAGCTTTAGCTTGAGGGAGGGTGTTAAGAATAATATATATTATGTTTGATTTGATTTGATTTGATTATGATTTGTTTTTGGCCGTTGTGTTTTCAGCCTATAAATAGGCTCACCTTCTATTGTAAATCACCTCAGATAATACAACGTAGATAATATAGTTGTTATTTCTCTGTTATCTATCTTTCTCCTATATTTTTCTGTGCCTAATTTATCTGTTTTTCCACAATGTTTAACATCATGGCTTCCCCATCCCCTTCCGACCCAACACCTCTAACTTCTGTCTTTACAAAATCACTAACATCCCTCTTCGTGAATGTAATATTTTCTGTCCCACCAACTTCATGTAACAAAGAGTTATAAGTCTTGTATGTTCGTACTCTTGTACTATCATCCACCTCAGTCCTTTTTATGTAAACATTGGTATGAATTTGTTGGATGCAAAGTGTATTGATTTTGATGGACTTGTTGCATGAGAATGCTCCAAAACAACTTCGTTGATCACCCAAGCACCGTCAGTGTTCTTTGATGTAATGATCTTGGCCTTGCAATTTGCAGCAATAGAAGGGTTCGTCCTCTTTGATGATGTTATCTTCGATCGATTCTTGCCCTCCCTAAAACACGTAATTATATGGTACCACGGAACCCCAAATTCATCAGTTTTTGTATTTCTAATCTTGCACTCAAATCTCACCCTAGTTACATAGTCTCTATAAAAATCATGAACATCCTCAATGGACTCAAATTGCATGCCAACAGTTGGGATAATAATATTTGTACTTGATTCACCTATATATAGACATACAAAAAAATGCATATCAAATAAAATGCATATGAATTGTAGACACAGTCATCGTGTTATATAAGACACAACCATCGTGTTATAAGAGACCTAACCTTCATTTTATTTTAGACCTAATCATTGTTTATCTTACAGTAATTCAAATTTTAACGTGTAATTCAAAAAAGACCTAACAGTAGTCAGTATAATCAATTAAACTTTATTTAATTCATTCATTAAAATATCTTTAGGTTCTTCAAAGTTTAACATCATCCTTGCATTCTCGTCATATGTTGCTAAAACAATCTCTGCATTGTTAACGTTAGTCGTTAGTTGAGTTGGAATGCTAGGGCCACATACCACATTCTCTGTGAAGTAAGACACAACAATTATGTTGTAAGAGACCTAACCATTATTCAATTATAGACCTAACCATTATTCAATTGTAGACCTAAATTATCAACTTTGTAAAACATAACTTTATTTAATTCATTCGTTAAAATACCTTCAGGTTCTTCAACGTTTGACACCATCATAGCTGCATTCTCTTCATATGTTGCTAAAACAATCTCTTCATTGTTAACATGTTATAAGAGACCTAACCATTGTTGAATTTTAGACACAACCATCATGTTATATAAGAGACCTAACATTCATTTTATTTTAGACCTAACCATTGTTTATCTTCAGACACAATCGTTGTTGATCTTTAGACACAACCGTCATGTATTATAATTACCTTCTAACAATGTGGGTTGGGGCGACGCTGCCGTAGCATCGTTGAAACTATCCAACAACAACTCCATGAACGAGGGCTCCTTGCCAAATAAATTTGGGGGATTCGGCGTCGACGGCTCCATGACACAGAACAAAGATGAAAAACGAACAACATGAACAAGAAAACACAGAGCAAAACCAGAGCAAGACTCAGAAGGTGAGAAAACGCAAAGAGATGAAAGAGACGATTATCTCAAAGAAGGCACACGATTTATTAGGGTATACACTTTGCTGACTCAACTAATTTTTTTTTAAAATAAAATGATTATGCAACAAGGGTGTAAAAAATGAATGTGCAAAAATAATTATCCATATTTTTATGTTTTTGGGTCAATCTCTATAAAATGTCATGAAATGTCTATCCTTTTTAATTATCAAACTACGGAGCTGAATAAAGCATCGAAGCTGGGAATCCGTGATTGACTGACTAAGCAAGCGGGACCCGCTCAAACTGACCCCGGATTCCAACTTCGAATTCAACTCAGTTTAATACTTAAAAAAAAGGAAAATAGGAAAAGTAGCCCGCCACCATCAGTTTCTTTCTTTATTGAAAATTAAAAAAACAGAAATAAGAAATGAGAAACATGGAAACAAAAAGGCAAATCAATGTGTGTGATGGGCTAAGTATTCGGTCCCACGCGCCTGCGTGGTAACATCATTACACCCTTCACACACACACATTCTCTCTCTTCCTTTTCTCTCTCTATTGTCCCCCTTATATATAAACCCCCCTCAGATCTCAATGCCACCACAACGCACCGTGTCAACTCTCACTCAAACGCCACCCGATAAAGTTGGTTTCATTTGGCCTAAAACGCTACCGTTTTGGTCTTTTCATTTTCTCTATATGGAAGATACGAGTGGCAAAAAGCGGGTTCGGGATGACTCGGATGAGTCAGTGCTGGTATCGCCCGAGTCGAAGCGGTTCAAGGACGATTTACTCGAGTTCTTCGCCGACGCCGATGAAGCGCCTTCCACTCAGGACCTTGACTCCGTCATGAGGAGCTTGCAGGAGGAGATTTCCGCGTCTCCACTCCGCGTGATTCCAGATTCCGGCGAGTCTCAGCCTCAGATCGGGTACCTCCTGGAGGCTTCCGACGACGAGCTTGGGCTTCCTCCGCCGGGAAACTTGTCGGCGCCGGAAAAGGGCGAGGTGGCTGAGTTGGTCCGGGTTTCGTCTGACTCGTCCGGAATCGGTGAGTTCTGGGGGTTCGATGATCAGATCCCGAGTTACGACTCGTTTGGTTTGGGAAGCGGGTTCGGTTATGAGAGCAACGCTACTGAGTACGTTGCGTTTGATGGCCTTTTCGATCACTCGGATGTGTATTATGACTCGGCCGATTTTACTGAGTCATGGCGGCATGAGTCCTTGCCGGCACAGTAGGGATTATGCTGCAGGAAAAAAAAAATGAAAAAGGAAATATAGGGGTCTTTTTTTCGTCTACGGGAGTTTGGTAGACATGTAAATCTTCTTTCTATTTTTTGTCCCTTGCTTTTTTTTCCTTTTATTTTAAAGAAGGAATTACAGAAAATTTATAAGTAGGACTTAAGATGACATGACGAAAGTTTAAAACCTGAATCATGATAGATGCCCTTCGCGTCTAGGAAATTTGGCTTTTTTGTTTTTTTTTGGTTTACGTCATGCCAAGAAGATATGTAAGATATGAGAAAAAATTGAATCTATAAACTCTAAATAATCAAGGGATTTAAGGATTTAATTGATGAAAGTAAAAATTAAATAAATTATGTAATTAAATAATTAAAATTTTATTGTGAATATTTTTATGTTTATTAGATAATTTTTAAGTTAATATGATATTAAATTATATTTTTTAGAATAAATATTAAACCCTAAAAATAGGTAACTTTGAGATAATGAACAGCAGTTTTTCAAAAAAAATGTGTAAATATTTATTTAAAATGTTGTTTTTCTATTTATTTTTTTAGGGTTAAGCAAGAGAAATATTTCCCTTTTTATTTTTTATTCATTCAAGTAACATAAGATAAATTTAATTTTTACATTATTTTTTCTTTTTATTTTCTCTATTTCTTTTGTTTTTCAAGCAGTGGTTAAGTTAGAGAATTAAACCAATTTATTTCTTGTATGCAATTACAGATATGAAATACGAAATTAGAAGTGTTGGTTTAATTCTTATCGTCATACCAGTCGTGTATTATAAGAAGCTTCAAGGGAAAAAATAGAAATGCTTTGGAGTGTATGATTGGTTTATATTAATTTGTCTCCCAACCTGACCCCAAACATACGTTGAAATTTGGCAGATAAGAAGGTGAAATTTCACGGCAATGGACAACTACGCTTATCGAACTTTAACAATGACCTTATGTGATTTTTTTATTTTTTTTGTTTTTGATTTCCGAATATCTATTTATCGGAAACGATTCTATTTGTTGGTCTCTCAACTGATATTCAAACCATAGATTTTCATGTTATAGTCAACTAGCCCTTTATTAATAAGCCAAACTTTGATAGTAATGCAAGTGATTGAATTCTTTGTGATTTTTTTTGTTTAAACGAGATGAATGAATAAAAAAAAAAAACTAATATTAGAAGATGATGTTTTATGGTGCTTTAACTAAGCTTAAACTAGCTTAATTGGGGTTTAGGGTTCAAAAATTGTAAAATCTTAGATCAATAATGGTTCTAATATGATATGCGAATTACGTTTTGTCAGAAACAAATTTAATCACCTCAAGGAATGGTTTAAGAACTTGATTACAATAGCAAAGAGGTGGATAAATGAAGAAATTTATAGTTTGAGTGGGAGAGAAATGATTGTACGCACAAAGAGTGGGTGTTAAATGTGGTATTCACGTGAAGATATATAAAAGGATTGTCTTTTTAGGTGATCAGTGAGCATTTCGACTTCCGAGCATTGAGATCAAGCCTCTAATCAATGTATTCATTGGAAAAAAAGGTTTAATGAACTTCGGATGCTAATAATTTTTAAATTAAAATGTTTTCAAATTTAGCATTAGATAAGCGGCTTGGTATCGCTTAAACAAGGTCCCGAGTTCGAGACCTTGTGTACGCAATTAACCTCACTGGGAGACTCACCCGTCATACCCAGGTGCGCGACACGGGTCGACCCAGATTAGTCAAGGCTAAGCTTTGGATATCGGACAGGCAACCTAAAAAATAATATTTTTCAATCAATCACATCATATTTTCCCCAGCTTATTTTATAGGATTTAATTGGAACACAGATATTCTAACTTTAAAAGAGTTTTATATTACCATCCAATTATATATCGACAAATTAATAAATATAGTTGACTATCAAACTCACTACTTAAAAATTCATCTAAACGAAATAGATTAAAATCCTTTACATTGTTGGTACATTAAAATTAAACTCTTGTTTCTAATGTGTAAGACGCTAGAAAGCACAAACACTTCGTCAAACTGTCATGTCCTCATGTTTGATACACTGTGGATATCTACACATGAAAACACTCGTCCGACACACGTGTCGCACGTGTCTAAAAGTATCTAAAAAGAATTCATGATTGCCCGTCTCTGAGGTGTTCGATATTTGAAAATTTTTTTAGTCGTGTTTATACCGTGTCCAAATATAAAATGTTTTAAATACAAAATAATGTATAATAATATGAACTATTAAAAAATTAGTAAATATTAGCACATGATATTTTAAGTGTTTTATATATTTTAAAAGAGATTTTAAAAATATAAAAAATTAGTAATTTGATATCAATAAATAAAAATATTAAAAATTTATTTAAAATATTTAATTTAGGTCGGGGTTGTAAAAATTTAAGTCATGTCTCTTGCGTGGGATAGTGTCGGTGCTTCTTACATGAATTTTATAAAAAATAAAAAATTGTAGGACGTGGTTGCCACGATTCCCACCTAATCCTTTTACTGGCTTCGCCATTCCCACCAACTAGACTCACAGCCATGTAGCCCATTAAATAGATAATGGGCCTAACTTGGGCTTCGTTCAATCACAACTTTCCTCTTCAACTAATTCAAACAAATTTTTGAACTGTTAAAAACTGTTGACCCATAAAACCAATAAATACTCAATGCAACCGTACTTACTTATTATGACTTTCAAGCTCGTCACAAATCCGCAAGATAAACACCGCCCTTCAGTCACGTATCAGACCCAAAAATCTAGCTAACTCAGCTCTCCACTTCATTTCTCGAAACATCCTTCTCCTTACACGTTAACCCACTCCCCCAATGACCACCGTCCACGTCCCCACAAAACTACCATCTCAGCAGCGCGTTCATAAAATATCCCAAAGAAGCGCGTGACGACTATCGCTCAACTACTTCCAACTCAAACAAGCATATTTTTGGGCATATCTCATTTTTTTAAATTAATAAAAAAAAAAGATTTTCTTTGCTCTTGGTGCTTGTGCTTTCGGGTCACACTACTCCTTCTTTTTTCTCTGCGTCGTCGTTTAGGGTACACACTCCTCTGTGGATCGGTGGTTCTCGGCCCTGCCGGCGCGAATTCCAACGCTGTTCGTGGCGGCGAACGGCAGTTGAAAGTATAGCGAAGATGAAGGTTTTCGTGAAGACTCTGAAAGGCACTCACTTCGAAATTGAAGTGAAGCCCGAAGACACGGTTTGACCCCGCGACACTCCTTCTCTTAATTGACCTCTGTTATTAGTCTTCGTTATTTTCTTCTCTCCTTTCTTCTCTCAATTGCGTTCCGTGATTGGATTGCGTTAAGTTTCGGATTGTCCGGTGTGCTAGAGTCTCGAATTTGTGTGCTAATTAGGGTTTTAACGTTTCGCTTGTGCGATTTTGGTATTGAATTTTGACGTCAATTTTGAGTTTTTTATAATACCTAGCTGTGGAATTCAGCTTTTCAAAGTTGTGGTTCTTGGAATATGCCCTGGAATGAATAACTCTGGTATCGTCGTTGGAACATTCTTGCCTAGTTATTTTATTTTATTTTTCCACTAGCTGCTTCATTGGTTGTGGTGTATTGCGTAATATTACTAGTGGCAAAGATGCTCCTCTGGCTTCTGAATTTTTTCATGGGAAATATGTTGTGGAAAGTTTTGGGAGTGATGACACATGATAGTGAATAAGTTCGACATTGACTGTGTTTGGAGCTTTGCTTCATTGGAATATCAAACCATTTTATGCTATAGGAATGGAAACTGGATAAGTACTGGTTCTGACTGATATTGGACTTCATATCCGTGGGAATTGCAGTAATTGAGCATATCTGAATTTTATAAACCCTCACAACTGACATCTGGGGTCAATAACCAAGTGATCACTGGTCCGTCAGATTTATCACAGTCCCAACAGCTTTGGGACGGCATTTTAGCTAAGTAATGTGCATTTGTTTTAAGTTTTCCAGCAGTTGAATTTTTCTTGTCTTTTCTTTTTTTTTTTTTTTAAAAAAAAAGAAACTTTGAAGTACCCAAGTGAGGAGTTCTACTTCTGCAAATGTGTCAAATGTCAATGTTTCATCTTTTAATAGTGTTATGATTTCAGTATCTGGTGATGCTTTTACTTCTACCATGTTCTATTCTTATTTTTATGAACTGTGATGATTTTTCTGCTATATCGGTTGTACTTGTGCATATTCTTTTAGGTTTCTGAAGTAAAGAAAAATATAGAAACTGTTCAAGGTGTAAGTGTCTACCCTGCCGCACAGCAAATGCTTATTCATCAAGGCAAGGTTCTTAAGGATGGTACTACTTTGGAGGAAAATAAAGTAGCTGAAAATAGTTTCATTGTAATCATGCTATCAAAGGTAAAATGTTCTTTTATCTCTTTCGTTACTTTTGAAAACTACACTCATCTTTGAACTTGAATGTATGCTGTTATTTTGTTGCATATGTAGTTGTTTAAACTTTACCAACTAGTGATTTGCCAAAAAATATTAGTTATTCTGTGGGCTTAGGTTTGTTGCTCGGTGTTTTGAATTCGATATGCTGACTGAATGATAGACTGGGATTTGGTGTGGTTTGTAAGGGTCATAAATTGCAGATTTTACTAGTAACATACCGGCCTCTGGTTCTGCCTACTCATTTAACATCATGATTGGACGTTGAGGTGTTGTGACTTGTGAAGGCTGTGTCCATTTTTGGGGATACATCCATTCCAACATGAGAGGAGTTACTTATATTTACTTAAAATCAACAATAAATTAATGCTTCCTTTTTTCAAATATTTTTAATGCTTGTTAAATGCATTTGATCAGTACTAAATTAGAATTGTGTGCTCAAATTATGCTAGAGTAAGAGCACATCTGGTGAAGGATCAACTACTTCAACTGCACCTTCAGTGAAGGTGAGAACGTTTTGCTATGCCATGAATACTGTTGATGTTATTGTCATTTTGGCTATTCTCTTTTTTTGGATAAGGTAAGGCAAAAGGATCTTACCTTGTCCAGGTTTTGAAAACATTTTCCAACAAATATGTCTTCATTGCAGGCCCCACAGACAAGTGCAGCTCCTGCTTCTGCCCCCCCAGTATCAGTTGCACCACAAGCGCCTCCTGCAACTGTGGCACCGTGAGTTGCTGTTTTTTGATAGCATTTTCTTGAGTTGTTTAGATAACTTTTTGTTTCATATGTTTTGATATGTAATGTATGATATCTGAAACTTCTTTTCAATTTGACAGGGCTGCATCTGTTACGGCACCTGCACCTGCTGCTGCTCCTATATCTTCAGACACTGCAGTGTAAATATTGTTTCTTGTGATGCTTGGAATTTGGACTCTACAGTTTGTATACTCTTTGCATTTTTCCTTCCAAAATTTATTGTTGAAAGAAACTTCTACAAGCAGGGAAGGGTCTGATATCTATGGTCAGGCAGCATCCAATCTGGTTGCTGGAAGCAACTTGGAGGAAACAGTTCAGCAAATCCTTGATATGGGTGGAGGGAGCTGGGATAGGGAAACTGTTGTCCGTGCTCTTCGAGCTGCTTTCAACAACCCTGAGAGAGCTGTTGAATATTTGTATTCAGTATGTGGATTTTAGATGTTAAATTTCTTACTTGATGATGTGTGTATGCTACATATTTTTATTTTTGGCTTTTTATTAGTTTGGCGCCACTGCTATTAGTGGTAGCTTATGATGATGATTGCCATGCCCCTTAACCAAAAAAAAATAAAATATCATTCATAAATTAAATTTTAGGGTATCCCCGAGCAAGCTGAAGCTCCACCTGTGGCCCGAGTGCCTGCAAGTGCACAACCTGCAAATACTCCAGCTGCTGCACCACAAGCAGCACAACCAGCTTCTGTCACCGCAAGTGGACCAAATGCTAATCCTTTAGACCTCTTTCCCCAGGTAGCTATTGCACCTTTTCTTTAAGAGAATGATGGTGATTCTTTTTTTTTTTTTTTTTTNACTTCGTGTAACAGGGCCTCCCCAATGTTAGTTCGGGTGCTGCTGGTGCTGGCTCTTTAGATTTTCTGCGCAACAGTCAACAGGTACACACTATCCTTCCCTGGCCCCTTTTCTGCACTGAATTTCTTATGTCCTACACGTCTCTGAACTGATTTTTCAATTTTGTTCATTGTATTGATGTATTTTCAGTTCCAAGCTTTGCGAGCTATGGTACAGGCTAATCCACAAATATTGCAGGTTTTCTTTTTTTTTTCCTTGGTGATGTATCCTATATTCTCTTTTTTTGAGTTCTGAGTTCCCTGAATCTTCTTGTTGCAGCCTATGCTACAAGAGCTCGGCAAACAAAATCCTCATCTTATGAGATTGATTCGAGATCATCAAGCTGATTTCCTTCGTCTGATAAATGAACCTGTGGAAGGTGGTGAGGGGTGAGTGATCATCTTATTCTTTTCTATGCAAGTGTTTTTTCTTGTGTGCGTGCTGCTTTCGCATGTTCAGTGGCTTATATTTTACTTTCAATGTGCTTTAGGAATGTATTTGGGCAGATGGCTGCTGGCATGCCGCCAACAGTAACTGTCACCCCTGAGGAGCGCCAAGCAATTGAGCGTGTAAGTTTGACCACTCTTGGCGATATAAAGCATTAAATAATAGATACTTTCCTTTCCCTTTTTCAAGCCTATAACGGCATCAGAAACACCTTTTTCTTTTATCACTATCCATACCTACATATTTGGATGTGATTGACATGTCTACCCAGTCTGTCAAGCATAGTGATGGTTTTGATATCCTTTGTATTCAGGTGGATATAGGTAGGTAGTTCTATTCGGGTGGACAGTTTGAACTTCTCATTTTAAATTTTTGGAGTTAATGGTACTAGTTTGTGAACATGTTTGTACAATTAGCATCAAACAATTGTTAAGCAATCTTAAAACAATTAGGTCAACTATTATTTGAAAAGTGAGTTCATCTCTTTCTAACTAGGTCAACTTTATATAAAACATGTTAGATGATTAGTGTTTTGACAGATCCCTGCTGTCTCCGGGGAGCAGCAGGGGTACTTGCTAAAATTTATAATTTCTTTGAGATGTGATGCATGCTTTCACTGCAGCTTGAAGCTATGGGTTTTGATCGTGCACTTGTATTGGAGGTGTACTTTGCTTGCAACAAAAATGAGGAATTGGCTGCCAACTACCTCTTAGATCACATGCACGAGTTTGACGAACAATAGTTCTGCTTTCCAATTGCAAAATTATTTGGTGTTATCCTTTTTTCTCGGTGGGTCTTTGTTATACATTTTCATGCGCTAAATGTTTGATAATGAAGTCTCAAGCAGACAAGGGATGTTTTTTCTTCTCCACATTATTGCTGCCCTTGTATTGACCATTCCCTCCACGTCGAGGGTCTTTTTTTCGCTGTATTCACACATAGTCTTTTGCCTTGTATTATTGGTTTATGGTGCATCTTTCTAACCTGTCTAATTATGAATCTTTTAAATTACTTATTCGCAAGTCTATAAATGGAAAAATCACCTAAGTTTCCCTCGGAGTTGTGGAGGTTTTGCTTTTCCTTTGGACCGTGGTATGGTCGGGACCTAATGCGATATTCGTCGTCACACTTCTGGTAAATCCTAGTAAAATTTATATAACACCGAAAATTGGCTAACTTAAAATTTTAAAATGATAAACAAGAACAGAAATGCTAACAGTGAACGGTGCTGCGCCTCAAATGCCAAGTTGGCTTATTGATGAAGTCATAAAATTCCCAATCTTGGAGAAGTTGGAGCATCTTTATTGGTTCATCACAGTTTTAATTTCTTAATATTTCCCATTATTCTTATTGTTTGGACTGTTCATTGTATGTTTTTCATTCTTAATTCTTCAGTGGCATAGCGTGAAGAGACCATGTTGTAAACACAATTGTTGTTGCTATTAAAGTTCAATAATAATTTCAATTTTTTGAAGAAAAAAAAAACTGAAATAACGCAAACTAGTCTGCATATAAATCACTGAATTATTAATATTTTTCAGTCAAGTTTTGAAACTAAATTGTGTGTAAGGAAAATGTTCTTCTAACATATCATTACCAAAAAAAATGTTACTAAAATGTATTAATAAGTATTTACATCTTCTCACTTCTCTTACAACACTTTTTTTTTTTTTTTTTTTTT